>CM068372.1:218133335-218733335 GCA_034769895.1 Magicicada septendecula
AAGTTATTGAAATTTATTCAGATTGTAATTACAATTGTATAATGGTTAGAAAATTTATAAGGAAACTACGTAATATGGAAGAACAGCACGCAATATTTAATTAAACTTCATCTCTCCTATAGAGGGAAAACAATGTGTATGTATACATACCTGCATAATTATTAGTAAATTATTATGTTTAACTTTACGTTAGATACTTGTCATTTTATTTTTCAATATTGCAAACTTTTGAAATCTGCACAGCATCTCTTTAGCAGACCTATTATGTCTCAAACATGTTAGAAAAAAAGTTTCAACTTTTGACATATGAAACTCATTCATTCTTTAGGTTTCTTTAAATCTGTTCATAAGTATTATCTTAATTACTACAAAGGCAATCTATTACTTTGAGTTGTTTTTTTACATGTTTTCTGTTTTTTTAATTTTTTTACAATAGTTTTGTTTTCCTAAAATGTTTTTGTGTTTTTTCTGCACACAAAGTCTATTTAAGTTTAACTAAATATTAATTCTTTACATTCAGTATTCAGTGAAGAACTAACTGACATATAGAGTGAATGTATGCCATAATGTCTTACAATTATACGATAAGGAATTTTTATTTCAGTGTCATATTTCAGTTAAGTCATGTTATTTATTTTTTAACTGACCTCATGTTTATATCATATTATCATGTTTTATAGTATTTTATGTTTTATTTTAGTTTACCTCATGTTTATTTTATATTACTTTTTTTTATAATTAGCCTTGTTTTATCAACATGCTTTGTCCTAGAAACAGAGCACAGTATACTGTTTTGTCTTGATTGTTTGTGTGCATAATTGTTAGAATAATGAAGACAAACATGTGAACAATTTTTTCTACATAGCATTGAAACATCAAAGATGTGATTCACTTAGTCTGGCTATGAATCCTCAAAATAACTTTTACTAATTTTAATTTTTTTTTTTTTGTAATCAATAAACAAATGTTTTAAACATCCTGCAATGTGTTTTAGGTAAGTTACATGGAAATCTATTGTGAACGAGTCAGGGATCTTTTGAATCCAAAAAATAAGGGTAACCTGCGTGTCAGAGAACATCCACTATTAGGACCTTATGTCGAAGACTTATCAAAATTAGCTGTAACATCATACCAAGACATACACGATCTAATTGATGAAGGAAACAAAGCTAGGTATGTACCTTGCCTTTTATTTTATTTTATTTTTTTTTTTTTAATTCTGAAATAATCAGTATCATAACAGTGTCTGTTTTATCTCATTATTTTGTTAGTGAATGTAGTTAGTCAATATATTTTGTCATTCAGTGTTACCAAAAGTGATATTAATTATATAACACATTTCACCAAAATGTGTTTTGTATAGTCTTACACAACATTAAGTATTATATCATAAAATACATTCATCTAAAACTCTGTAATTTTCAGTGGAACCAATATCCCAGTGTGTTCTTGTTTGTATACCAGGAATACCATTTTCTGATTGAGTGGTTCATAGTAAACTATGTTTCACTGCACAGTGCACTATTACTGTGCAAGAAATAAGTAGTTGGAAATATTTAACACAAAACATAATGGTAATGTGTTTGTTGATTGGTTCCAATGTGAGTTTGCTTGGTCTCAGTATTAACCCTGGATATGGGATTCACATGTGTTGTGATTCTCAAGAGTATATAATTACTATACTTGTCCATCTTTAGTCATAAAACCATTACTTATCCATGATAATTCTTGGGATATTAGTTAAACATAAATATTGTATTTTTATATTAATGTATTCTAATGTTGTCCCTAAGTATTGTAAGGAAATCCAATCACAACTGAGAAGTTTAACTGCAACAAGTAATATTATACTTTAATAATATTGTGCAATTAAGACTGCGTGCTCATCGTGAATTTTATACTGTCATCAGATTACTACAGTACTTGTTATTTAAGCATTTATAGAAAGTTTCCAAATTGCAACAAAATAATAATGGACACTCATTTATTAGTTTAGGTATAATGTAAGTTTCCAAAGCGTAACAAAATAATAAACAACCTTTATTAGGTTTGGACATAATGGAATGTATAGTTTAGACAGTACAGATTGTTCAACTGACATTAGATACTTGCGTTAACTCTCATATCAGAAGTAAACTTCTTGTATTGGGGTCAGAAGTTGAAAATTACAAATGTAATATTATTGCAAAATAATAGTTGTGAGAGGAACAGTTTCTATTATGCTCTTTGTTTTCTATGAGAAATGTCTGAACAGTGGTTTCTTGTGTCTTTCTGTATATTTACTAATATAAAACATCATGTCCCAAATTGGCTTTGGTATTTTCTCACTGTTTCAGAACTGACTGACTCTGTTACTGGTATGTTTCCAATGCTGTATTCTGCCTTTTTCCTGAAGATCCAATTTCAAGTTTTTAATTTGTTAGCTCTTAGATGACAATGGCCAGCTCTTTATGGTGAATAATTTTTAATAGACAATCCATTCCATTTCCATATACAATTTGAATTTTTTTCAGCTTTGTAACTTAGCTGCTATTAATGTTAATTAACTGTTTATTGGTTAATTTCTTTGTTGATACATTGGAACCTCAATATAACGCCCCCGCGATATAAAGCGACCATTGATATTACACTCATTTTTCACAGTCCCGGCAAATTCACCAAATAAACACTTTAAAATAAACGTTGATATTGCACCCCAGTTTTGCTGTCCACCCTTGATGTAACGCTCTTTTTGCCAGCGGACGGAAAGGAATTTTCGGAACTCATAATGCCCTTCATTTGTTCCAGAGTCAGGGCCATCGTAAACAGTGGTGCAAGGTATGCACTGCAACATGGCCAGCACAATCAGTTGCGGCAATTCACATCATCATATATGTTTTATGTTTCACATCAAATCATGTATGATTTTTTTACCCACCCAATCTTAACTTTTTAAAGTATCTCAAAGACTTCCTCTTCTACAGTCTGTGGAATAAATCTCAAGGCACTTTTGTTATTCTCTGTACACTGTTTATTTATTGTAATTAAAGAATACTGAATAAATGTTGACAAGGTTTTTCTTCATTTTTCATATTTTCATCCCTAAATTTAGTTCTCAAAGGATTTTATAATAACCTCTATGATTTACAACATATAATATTATTAATTTTTTTTTTGCATAACATGGTTTGCAAGGAGCACAGCTTTATAGGAATTCCTAGAAGAAATCATCCCAGGCTAACTCTAATAATTATGAAGTTTAGGTTGCCAAGTGTCACCAAGACACTACATATGACATAACAAAATTTTTTTTTTACAAATTTCTTTACATTTCTCAAGTTTTAACTTGAAACCTTTATATAAAGTGACCCTCGATAATAAGTGCTTTTTAGTAGGTCCACAGGAGAGTGTTATATCAAGGTTGCACTGTAGTTGGTTAGTTCGTTCACATTATCTTTGTGTGTTTTCATTTGTTTAATACCATCCCAGCGTGTCAGTGTGTGTTATGTGTCTGACTGTTATTATAACCAAAAATGATCACACAGATGCACAATTATGTATATTTTTCCAAATTATATAAGTTTAATTTATGTAAATCAGACTGTATGTGTAAAGGTTCATAATATGTAGTCTCTAAGGTTTCAGTGTTATTCTGTTTACATTTTCCTTGTAACCATAGTCAGTACTGAATAGATTCTAATATATTTTTTGTATTGGTTTTTATGTTTAACATTTTCTATAGCTTTATAGCTTAAAAAACCTGTGTGTGTTCCAAGTGTTGTTCATTAAACTAAAGAGGAGGTTTTTTTAAATTTCTTTTCATTGCACATCAGAACTTAAACACTTATATTGTATTTTGTACTCTACTTTCATGCTTTTTAGCTTCTTTTTATAATGTCTGTGGTCTTAGTCTATCTTATGAAGACAAGAACGTGATAATCACATATCAGCTGTAAAGCATTGTTCAGTGTATATCACCTGCTGTCAGTTAACAACACACACATCCACAAGTTAGTAAAAATATCAGTTTTAGAAACAAATTTGAAGGAAGACAATATTGTACTTTTGAAGTGAATAAGCAAATAGAAGCGGGAAGAATAATTGCATTTATAAAAATGAAAATGCTGGTCTAGGTTTGAAGATTTGAATGGTAGATTGCTGTGCCTTGTTGGTCATATTCATAATGCAGATCCCTGGATGCATAAGAAACACAATGTCAATAAAACAGTAGTTTCTTAATTTTGGCTATTCAAATGCTTCTCAAAATATGAGAGGGAGGAGTGTCAAAGTAGTGAAGTCGTACGGATGAGTGATAAAACAAATTAATTTTTATTTTCATATGGGGACCGAAATATGAAATTTTACAATGTACACTTGAAGGTAAAATCAAAGCCAGCAGATTTTTTGGTCAAAGAAGAATTTTGGGGAGAGAAACTTGCAAGAATGGTTCAGTTGCACATCCATAGACTTAATTCAGGGCAGCTGTATTGAAGGAGGTCTGTTAGCCATGACGATTACCAACATCTGCCAGAACGCAGCACCATAAGAAAAAGACTATCCTGTAAAATTGTTTTGAATTAACCGTAACCTTTTATTTCTTTTTGTTTCGAATGTCTTCTTACCAAGCTGTTTATATGAAATATCATTTATTGATCCTCATTCAATGTGCACTCATTGTATTCAATCAACAGTATTTTCTTAGGTATCATATTGCTGATGTGGAACATAAATAATTTGTAGCCCACTATATTCTATATTATGCCTTACTTCTGTCTCAGAACTTATATACGTATTCGTTCCTCATCAAAGCATTTTGCTCTTTACTTGTTTCCTTCATATCTAAAACGTCCGTAATGTGTTGTGCTGTGTCACTTATATAATAGATTATTTCCTTTCAGTACTTTCATTTCACCATTCTAAATTTCTTCCAGAAACTTTAGTGTCCTTAGTATTCTAAATTATATCATAAACAATCAAGGGACTGTATTGGGTGTTTTTGTATAAATCCCAAAACTCACTTAACTGTAGAGATTCCATAAACATTCATTCTGTCCATATTTGTCTGTATTTGTAAACAATAACTGTAAGCTTTTACAGTAACAGTTTTAAGGACAAAATCTTTATGCAGCTGTTATTATTATTTTACAGAACTGTGGCAGCAACAAACATGAATGAAACGTCAAGCAGATCACATGCAGTTTTCACAATATTCTTTACACAACAAAGATTTGACAAACTGACTGAATTATCGACCGAAAAAGTAAGCAAAATTTCATTGGTAGATTTGGCAGGATCTGAACGAGCTGATTCAACTGGTGCTAAGGGTACTCGCCTTAAAGAAGGTGCGAACATCAATAAGAGCCTTACCACATTAGGAAAAGTTATATCTGCACTAGCTGAGATTGTAAGTTATATTATAATCAGATTTTGTATAGTTGTAATCTACTATAATTATAATAAATTACAACTATTATTACTATAATAATACAGTTACTGAACAAGCAATTTAAGTTCTCAGTTTTAACTTGACCGCGTGGAATTTGTCTGTCTACCGAGGTATCTCTCATGATAATTTTTGAATAGATCAACTGATTTTCATAAAACTTAGCATGTGTCTCCATAATTTGAATTCTAACAAAAATGTGAATATAATGTACAGTTTTTGAAATTTCAAAATTTTAGGGCAGCAAGGCTCAGAAACGGATCAAAAATTTGAACAAATTGTAAAAATCCAGCCAGGTGTCAGGCAGAAGGGAGAACTTCAATGCAAATATGAAAGTAGCGTTTACTATGAAAATGTTTTAACTTTAGGGGGACCATGGGGTAAATGAAACTCAAAATTTTAAGAAAATTGTAAAAGTCTGTATGAAAGATCAAGTTATGAGGGATTTTGTTCAAAATAATATCTTTATTTTTTTGACAGAATTGACAAACATTCCTTGCAAATTTTGGATTCCCTTCAGAAAGTTTGTAAGATGTGTTTACAAAAAAAAACTGTATATTGTTATCAGTTATGTATATTTGTAAAAAGTATTAGATATACAACTGTAGATATCTATGGAAACATACATAAATGAACAGGTAGGGCTAAATTGTTTGTCATTTTAGGCATTATGATTATAAATTTAACTAAAAAGCCAGTGCAGTTATTTGAAATGTTTAGTCTGTATTGTATGGTCGTCTGCTTAAAAAAAAAACAGCATAATCAGGGTATTTGTAATCGTTTTCTGTTAAATGAAAAGTTATCTAATATTAAAATATACATAATAGTAAATGGATTTTGTTCAAATTCAGTTCAAGGAACTTACTAGTTACTATAATTAGACCTCAGTTAGGATTACTCCCCTAAGGTATATTTAGTTCATAAATTATTAAGCTATGAAAGCTGGAGATATATATTACTCTGAAAAGAAAAATTTTCAACAAGAGTCGGCTGCTCATGATTCACTGTAATTAAAAAGAAAGATTTTGTAAGTTACATATGGTTTTCCTATATATAAATCCATGACAGCTGTAGGGAAATACTGAGTTATACGATATCATGTGGTGTTATTATTGTACCATTATATTTATATTGTGTATCACAGTCTTACAAGTGAACCAGACCCCACAGTATCACATTCTGTTCAAACTTAAAAATATTTTCATAAGCAGTCATGAATCTTCAAAATTGAAAATAATTTTCCTTCAGCTTCCAAATATTACAAAGTACTTAGTAATATATTGCATGACATGTTGCTAACTGTGAAGTGGCTAGCTTTTCTTTTTGCTATGTTGACTGTTCTAATTCTATTAAACTACACTGATTCATGCATCCAGCTACGTACAAATTTGTTGTTAGTTTACCATTTTAGTACTATTACAAAACGTATGTCCATTCCACTAATCTGATCTTCTTCAAATGCCAGTAAAGTGATTTGTGTAGAGTCCTTCCACTAGAGATAATTTGAGTATATGATTAGAATCAGTTGTAGCAAGTAGAAAATTCTACTTATTCTGTTGATTTTGTTACACAATTTTGATTTTCTTATTTTCATTTTGGTCATGGTACACAGAAAGCTAGTTTCATATACTCTATAAATGTAGCATAACTAGGAATCTCTTCCAAGTTACCACATCTTTTGGTTGTCAGACCCCTTTCTTTCTTAAAGACTGTAACCTAGGATCACTCATGTACTTCTTCACAGTCTTAGATCTCAGTTCTTGTTAGCTTCATGACACCCTTAAGTATATCATTATACTGAAGTCCACCTGTGCATAAATCAACAACAAAGCTTTTTTTGGACCTATGTTTATATGAAATTTCTTCTTTATTTCAGCCTGTAGAGTGCATCCCTGAAGTATGTCCCATTCCTCATGGGACACTTTGTATATACCCCCAACTCTGTTCCAGTAAAATATATCATTCTCAATAGCAAACTTAACCCCAGCTTTCTTCTGTTTTTAGTTGAGTACATTTTTGCTTCCACTGTTTAGAATTAATGACCAGGTTATCAGGTGGTAACTGTAATAATTAAAGCCTTAATAAAATATGATGATGTTACTTTATTCAGGTATGTTGTTTGTTTGTTTTTATTCTACTTTGCTGTTCGTCACCTGATTCACATCAAAACAGATGTACACTTGACTCTCAGATACTTTTATACTTATAAATTTTGTACAGTTCTGAATATATTTTATTCTCTCCAACCAAATATATTGCATTAATGTATAGTATGTGGTATTAATATGATTTACATTAACAATGATTGATAGCAACATTATGAACGGGGCTTTTGTAGTACTTATGTTAAATATATTATATTATATGCTAGTTGTATATAATACATAGTATTTTATCTATCATCTTATAAGGAGTGTAATTTTTGTAATGCTTTTTGTTTCCTGTTCTTGCTTTGCAATTACTGGATGGTTTTAGTCTGTGAGTGTCAAATTATGTTTAATATGTGTTACTTTGCTTCATATACAATGTAATATAATTCAAGGTCCATATTCAAGTGTACGATAATTTTAAGGCTATTCTAGAT
Organism: Magicicada septendecula; assembly: GCA_034769895.1. Taxonomy (NCBI): domain Eukaryota; kingdom Metazoa; phylum Arthropoda; class Insecta; order Hemiptera; family Cicadidae; genus Magicicada; species Magicicada septendecula. Next base: position 218,141,342 of record CM068372.1, read on the forward strand.
ATATATAATCATCTTTAGATATTGCAACGAAACAATGTAATATTTTCGCATAGGATATTGTGTGTGTAAATAAACTACAAACAAGTCTATATTGGAGGTAATGAAGAATTATTTATTAGCACACAAGAAATGATAGTTTATACAATATATTTTATATTACATAAAAGTCATGCATATTTTATATTTAATGAATAAATTTGTGTTAGTGGTTGAAATCACAATCAGAATGATCACTGTTGCACACCACTATATAAAAATTATCCCGATTAGCGCTTTCAAGCTTCACAGCCCATCGTCAGATCGGAATAGACATCCTGTAGTGGTGTGCAACAGTGATCATTCTGATTATTTTATATTTGTTTATTAAAGAGTCTATATAGTTCAATTTGGTTGTTTTTTACTTGAAATGACGAATTCCTTATACATACAAATGACGAGTATAACGAATATGACAAATACCGTATACATGATGAGTTTCCTTAGGATGGAAACTGTAGCTATTACCCTAAATAATTCACTGTCCAAGTTTCAAGCTGATGGGTTAATTAACACGGAAGATATAGCAAATAAGGTTTATCACACGCACACATATTCATACAAAAAGTACATGACATAAAAGAGCAAAATTTTATAAAGAGTTTGATATAACATAAGTCCTTATCCATCACTAAATACAAAACTTATAGCGAATTGACAAAAAATTGTATAAATCCATTTGAAACCTGTCAATGTCCGTCATCCATCCTCTGATATACTTAATATAGCTCATCATCCTATGTTTTGTTGCAATATGCATTATATTTATTCCATACTAGCTGTTACCCGTGGCTTTTCACACGAATATTGGACTTTTAATAAGTATTTTAAATATTTTTTATTGTATATGTCTATATGGCGTTCTGTCAGCTTGTATAACAATTTTGTACTCATTAGTTGAATTCTCTCCAAAGCTGTTTTCAACACTTGCACTATTTTAACTGTACTGAATTATTAAGTTGATGCAACAGACTTTGGAGATTTACATTAAAAGTACCCGTTTATAAAGTCTTTGGAGATATTTATAGAGTAGCCGTTAAATCAAAAACGCTAAATTCTTTATTTTAAGTGTTACTGTGTTAGAAGCATTGTATAACACATAAAACATTATGTTTTCCTCAACCATGGCTTTTATTTATTTCAGCAGTAAACTTAAAACTAAAAATCGTTGTCACCTAACTTCACAAATGAAAACAACACGTATTTTCGCTTTGCATTAAGTATAGGACAATTTACAATTAGTACACTTCTTATTTTCCACATCATAATATATCGATACAATCGCATATTATATAAAACATCAAAAATATACTGCAGGAATGGATAAATGTACAGTTCCGATGCCAATAAATAGGTTTTGTTTATTTACTTGTTACTATAGTAATTAATTCTGGTCTTCATGGTGTTGTTGACATCTTTAGTAGTAGTATTTAATATATTTCATTACTTATTCATTGTATCATCAAAAATCTGTATAAACATAAATTTTATAATCGTTTAAGACAATTACAAAATATATAGACGTATCTGTATACAAAATTACAAAACATATCGATACAGTCGCATAGTAAAAACATTAAAAACTGCAGGAACGGATAAAGGTACAGTTTCGATGCTGCTAAATATCATTTGTTTATTTACTTGTTACTATGGTAATTAATTCTGGTCTCCATGGTGTTGATGACATCTTTTGTATGCGTCAATGAAAAGGCATAATTAAAAGGGCCTAATTCGTGTGAACGGGACAAAATATCAAATTCCAAGTTAGAGTTAGACAGTATTTTTGGCCTTGTGTCAAAGATTAGCTGTGCAAAATTTGGTGGCAGTCGGTGTAATGGTGTGGATTTGTATTCGGTACCCATAAATCCTCAGACTTTGAGTTTTATATAATATATAGATTACTGTATCTGAGCAGTTGTTATATGTGTTGTTTAGAATTACACTTGGTTTAAAAATAATATATGTGTACAATTCCACTTGTCTTTTGTTTACCAGGCAACAAAGAAAAAGAAAAAAGAAAACTTTATCCCATACAGAGACTCAGTTTTAACATGGTTACTACGAGAGAACTTAGGTGGAAACTCTAAGACTGCCATGATAGCAGCGATCAGTCCGGCAGACATAAACTATGATGAAACTCTGTCTACACTCAGGTAGGCTTCTGACCAAATACTGAATAAATTCATATTCAAACTGCACGTTAATGAATCAGAAACAAAATCTTGTGTATTAATAATAAATAAATAATTAGCATGTGTCCATTGCACAAGGGTCTCGCTGTACTGAGGTGGTTTTGAATGCCACAGTGGCAATATCTAATTGAGTCATGTGATTAGTTGTGTAGAATTGCTTTTTTCTGTGAGACCACATTACTTTTTCGGAATGCCCAGTAGTAGAAAGATAGGCATCTTTAACATGCATCTCCTAGAGTTTTCAGAACTCAGTGTGTTAAGATTTTAAATGCAATGATGTAACTGCTGGTGGAGTCACAATACATTAAGTAATTAATTAATTTTTTAATTATATCAGGCACATAAATTAATTAAAATGTTTATGTACATAAACAAAAAATATCCAGCTATAGGTAAACTTACCAGTGCACAGACCCAGCCAAGATTTAATTACTTTCATTGTTCCACATATATGTTATAGAATTCGACAAGAACCTTTTTTTATTAATTGATGTAACATACTTTCTGTTATAAAACTAAACAGTGTCTGTTGATTCCGTTGTATAAATCAGGTGTCTGTGCTGCTGAAAGATGTGTAAGTGGTACGAACGCTTTGTTGCTTATGGTTGAGCCTTTTTTCTAAGGCCAGGTCTTCTTCTGTAGAAGAAATGTATATGACTTCAGTTATAAAATATAGTTATGAAGTTTAGGTACACATATATGTAATATTTCAAAGCTCCCAAAAAATAAATTGGATCACAAAACGGTGTCAGTAATTTGTCCTGGAAATTCAATATTGATTTTAAACAGAAAAAGTCTGTGTATGTGGAGAAGTGAATTTTTGTTATTGCCATGAATATTATTTTTCATTGTATAATCAAAGAATAATTCATATTATATAATATGAATAGTAGTTTATAATATTTCCATATTCATCACTACCTTATACATGGTGCAATAGTGATGTCATATATAGCTACGTGTATGGCTATATATTGTAACTCTAACCTTCGGTAATATTTATATTTTATTCAAATTCAATCTCCCACTTACCTTTTTTCTATGATCTGGCCGGATCGTGTAGTGGAGGTAAACCCATTTCGTTCGACGAACTCTGACAGCACATAAAACGAACTAAGGTTTTGAAAGAAACCCTCAATTTTTTGGAAGAGAAAGTATTTTTGTTTATTAATCAGAAATATTGACTTCATAAATTTTCCATTTATAAAATTTCCAATTTCATATTTATAGGTTTACATGTTTTTAAAAATTGTGCAACTCCTACAGCTTACGTACTATGCTTAACTTCTATTACTTACGTACTGTAAAATAGCCCAGCCTGCTCATTCAATACTCACATTCTTAACACCCCGTATTAATACCAAAACCCCTCATTTTTATGTAAAATCAATGACAAGTCTTTAATACGTAACATTACGTGTGTGGCGTCGTATTATCCGACCTCGTTTTGCGTTTTCCACAGTCTTTCATACTCCGGATTTTTATAAACTGGTAACATTTAATCAAGTTCAATAGTTATTCATCGTCACTAGATGCACTGTAATCTGTGTTTTGGAGACTCACATAATTATTTTGTCGGCCGACTTATGAAAAAAATATGAAACTTTGCCCGGGCACAAAACTGATAGCAGCCACGCGTGGCGTAGGTTGTTAGTCGACTGGGCAGAGCGTTACCAACATGCCTCCCTCCAAAACACTCAGGCAGAGCGGAAACTTCACTGCCTCATGATCGTATCTTCCGTCACTGTAGCTTAGTCCATGTAGTTTTTTGGGTTAACATGGTATATGATCTCAGCTAGGCATTGGCTGACGTCATTTAAGTGGGCTTGGCCTAAACAACACTTCCTTAGTGAACCCAAATGAACGATGAAAATTTCACTCTCTGGCCATCTTGGTTTTTTGTCAGAGCGTCCTTTTGAGCGCGCTTGCGTGGGTATTCGCGCCTGTGCGTCGACACACTTGCAAAGTTCTTAGAATTTTGTGGAGGTGCAAATTCTTCAGCCGCATTGCTCAACAACAACTGCGTCTCTGCCTTTGTTTCAAACTGTTCTACTGGCCTGTTACACAATGGAAATAACGTTGCCATGCGTTCTGTTATAATGGAATGAATTTCGTTACACAATAATTTTCCCAACTTTTAGACAAACCCGCCCAAAATGAAATAAATAAAAATATAATTATCCCATACAGAAAAAATAAAAATACCCAAAAATTGACACGCTACAATACCCCCTCGATGAGAATTCTGCTGTTCGCAACAGAAGAAATCTCATCGATAACCCCGAAGAGGACCGGTGAGGAACTGGTGCCAACAACCCCCTTGTTCTTAATCTCATGGGTACACGACCCCCCTGGCTCAGCGACCATGGACTCATCTGAACGAGATCACTGGACTTCTCCGTAAGAGATCCCAACACCGAGAAATCAGACAGACTCGCACCACAGCTCCACCTCGCCTTTTAACATGCTACCCCCAAAAATCCTCAATCCCTGGCTAAAATTATTCCAGCTCCTCCGCCGATGTTTCCCTTTTTTTTTTTTTTTTTTTTATGCAAGCTGGGCTGTTTTTAGCAGATACTGGGCTCACACACTCACATTTCATGTTGACATACACATTAAAAATAAAAAATTTCTTTTAAAATTTGTTAAAAATCTAAAAAAATTCAAAATTCAAAAAAAAATTCTCTTCCCTGTTTTTCTAATTCTTTGTTTCAAATGACTTAACCTAGACATTTCTACTAATCTAAACACATCCTTACTCTAACATGAGAACCACTTATAGTCTACCAATACAATGCAATACAATAAAATAAACATGGTTAATGCACACATAATAAAAGAATCATTATCTAAAATATTCATTCGCTGGCAGGCGAAAAATCAAGTTTTTTTTGTTTTTTTTCTCAAAAAAATTAAAATTTTCAAAATTTTAAAATTCAAAAAAAAATTTATTTATTAAATTTATTTATTAAATAACATATTTATTAAAATTATTCAAATATTGGTTTGAATTATTTAAACAAACAAATTAAAATTGGCTTCCTACTATACAAGCTTAGTAGGTGTATGACCTCATCAGCTGATCGGAACTAGGTCAGGTTCCAGACCCTTGACCTACATATGTTATGTATGCTTTCTGCACCTACATTAAACATCTGTAACAATCTAACTCAAAGCACAAAACAATAAAATAAAATATTTAAAATGAACAAAATATTAATATAAATAATAAACAAATTGCCATTTAAATTATTTAAAATAAACAATTCTTGACTTTATCTTGTTTTCCAAATTTTATCAAAATTCTGTCACTGGTTTAAAATAAAAGCTTTTATATCTTTATTATCAATCTCTCTCTTTATTCACCAATTTTACTCTTCATTTAACAATCTAGCTATACTTTACTGTGGGTGATGTAAATTATTTATTCTCATTGACCGTATTAGATCTGTATACATATATGATCTTTATCTCTTTGACTCTAACTCATCAACTTCAATTATCATGACACCCATCTCTACCAAAATGTCTACTAATCCCAAAACACTCTAAAACCCACTTACCATTAACACAAATCGCCGCCTTCTCTACATATATAAAAAAATACTCTCTAACCCTTTGTACATAGGATATGTGTTTCCCCTACCCAAAACTCAATTCCCTTATTTGGCGGCCTGGATTCTACCTAAGGCGGCCCCTTCCCCACTAAAATCTATCCCTATCCCGTCCCAACCCTTGTTGTGAACTCCTACATTACACTACCCTCTAATACAAAATTGCCATCCCCAAAAATCTCAATCTCATTACCTCACTACAAATACACAAAATAACCTCATTAATTATAAACATAAATATATCATTCAAAGTCTACATAAATTCTCCACAACTACTGTGTCAACATCAATACTTCACAAAACTACATTACTTCAAAACAATATTACATTATATCATCTCTACTATTTCAAAGTCAGCTTTGATTTTAACGTGGACAGATATATGTGTCCCATGAAATATTTATCACCCAAAGACTATCTTTTGTTAACTTGCATAAATTATTGTTATTTTATTTCTCATATTCCTTTTATCCTTACTTCAAAATATCTGTAGTACATTAAACATTAATTACTTGTAACATTTACAAACCAATATACCAGTGACATGGTATTGCTGATCAGCTGATCCTACTAACACAATGAAAATACATCTCACAATTGAATAAATTATAGGAAATATACATATTTATTTATCATCACTCCTCACCTTCTGGTTTCCCATTTTCTCTGATTCTGATAGTTCATATTGACCGCCTGCCAGACGATTTAATTATTGGCTTAGTTAAAAAATATACACACATGATTAAAACACATATTTTATCAACAACTATATCTATTTACTACAATAAAATAATACACTTAAAATTATGGCATGGATAACTTGTATTGAAAATATGATCATCTAGTTATTTGAGCAGAGCGCAAACATTTTTATTGGATCAAACTTTGAATGAGCAAAAAAATTTCTTTATGTTATAAAATTTAAGTTCGTGACTCCTTTGCGTCACCTCCCAGCCACACACACTATTTCAAATTATGGTGGACTGTGGCGCCCATTCGCTTCCACAGAGACTGTATATTTTGGAGCAGGGTTTACCTCTCCGTGTCTCTGCTTCCGCTATTAAGTTTTAAAATTAGTGAACATCATCATGTTCTTGTTATAAAATCATACACCCTTAAAACGGTTCTACCACCTGTCTTGCTACCCCAAGGCGGGCAGAGTGGCAGCCGCTGTTCCATAGTTCCGGGAAGATTTCCTCTAATTGTCACCCCCCAATGAATTTCAAATCTGTACCAATTTCAAGTCACATATGGTCAAGGGACTTGATATGACCATAGCTGGCCGCTAGCCAAAACCACGGTTAGTGCTGGTAAGACAGTAACCGCCCGAAAAGTCGAGGAAATCTAAACTTTCATTTCACTGCCTGTTATACATCAATACTATTATGTGCGACACGGTCATTTAGTAATGTGTGTAAAAAATTTTTTTTTTTTTCTTTACACGGATAAGGTGTGCCGCACATTTATCGCCAGTTTGGCCTCCGATGGAGGTAACACTCACTGTTACCCCCAACCCATTTCGCTATCTAAGAGAGCACAGGCCACCCCCTCAATAGCCACTTAATAACTAACTAATTAATTAACAAATGAAACTAATCTTTCTACAAATGCAGTTCAACACTCCATTGTTATTATCACTTCATTGAGCACCAAACTACCCCCCAAAATCATCCCCACTTCTTGTATTGATACCAAGTTTTTATTTTGTTACACATTTTTTAAAACGTTCCCATACTCACAGATACTAAAACTCGACAATTATGTTTGGTCACTTAATTCTAAAATTTATTTAAATTTAAAATTATATACATCCAATTTTTTTTTTTTTTTTTTTTTTTTTTTTTTTTTTTTTTTTTTTTTTTTTTTTTACTTATTAAATCGGCGATTATGGACGCATCTGAAATGGGGGTGTTTTGCGATGAAGCATATAAAACTGCCAGAGCAGATCTACTTTGTGCAGTTACTTCCCCTTTCTATGCAAATGATACTACCAAATCTCCTCATCTCTACTAACCCGTCGTCTGATCTGGCAGTCACTATACTTCCCTGCAAAACTCTTCATTTCGGGTGTAAGCTAAACTATTGTCAATGGCTCAATTTTAACTTTGCCAGTGACACTAAAATTATTGAAATTTGTATGCACTGCCTTGCATTTAGGTGTAGCCTCCTTTATATAATCACTCTAAGGCAGTGCAGGTACGTGACAGGTACATCAAAATTGTTGTACCCAGAGTGTATAAAAAATTTTAATTCGTCACGTACCTGTTTGGGGTCCCCCTCCCCGTTCAAATATGTGTGGAGGTTTTCAAATTTTGACCAATTTTGGTGGAGCCGGACCATCGTTGTTTTCACTGCCCGAAGGAAGATCCTGCCAACCATGGCCCGCCTCCGATTTCCGAATTCCACGGCCAGGACTGGTAAGATCGTGGCCGCCCGAAAATGGGGGAGGATCCCTTCTAGAAACAAAAAATAATTAAATAACATTCATACCTTTACAATTTAACAAAATACTTATGCTGACCAAAATAATTTCAAATTTGTAGCGTTGTGCGTACCCACTATCTCCCTGGTTTCTCTATTCTGTAACACATACGAATTTTTCATTTTATTTCTACTATCTCGTACGGCCCCTCGTACAATAAGAAAAACTTCTTGATCTCCTTGTCTTGTGCACTTGATAAGTCATGTCGTCGTATCAATACCAGCTGTCCAACCTCATACTGCGTCCACTTACCTTTCATATCATGTCGCTGTTTTCTCCTCTCTCCCTTCGTCAACAAACTTTTATTCGCTAGTCTAAGTTTAACATCGTTACCAATAGTGTTGGTCTCCGCTGGATATTCGATTAATTGTTCCAGAATCCTCTGTGGACGCTTTCCTCTTATTAGCTCATAAGGTGTGAACCCCGTCGACTCGTGGGTGGTGCAGTTTAGCCAGTTTTCAATCTTCTGCACATAGAGTGGCCACTCGCTATGTTTGGCGTGGCAGTATGTTCGAAAAATTCTGCCCAGCTCCCTCATGACTCTCTCCGCCTGGTTGGACTGTGGGTGATATACTGCGGTGTGCTTTGGGATGATACCCTCCCATCCAAGAGTCTGGCGCTATCTTCCGCTGATGAACTGCGGCCCATGGTCGGATAATATCACCTTCGGCTTTCCCACGTTGATCATGTAATCGCGTGTGATCTTCTCGCTCAGCACCTTACTTGTTGCTCGCTTTACACTATATAGCCTGACATATTTGGAAAAAGTATCAAGTACAACAAAAATATGCATCACTCCACCCCTACCCTTTGGCAATGGGCCGTACAAATCTACAGCTACTAAATCGAATGGCTTTTCTACTTTAATATAATTTAGTTCTCCCTCTAACCTATAATTGACAACTTTGGATTTCTGACATAACTCGCAAACTCTAAGTATTCTTCGGACGCGTTTCTCCATATTCTTAAATAAACAAGATTCCTTTAACACATTCACACACTTCCGTGCCCCAAAATGCCCGTATCTAAAGTGACAGTCCCACACTATTTTCTCTATCAACCCTTCAGGTATAACTAACCTCCAATCCCTCTCTCTCCCCTCTACTTTTTTAAACAAACTCCCTTTAAAAACTTGAAAATATTGCTTATACCCAAACTCATCTATATCTGATTCTATACTAGTAATGATTTTATTTAATTTACCATCAGCCCTTTGCATTATATTTATATCCTTTAATTCTTCCCCAAAAAGTTTATCTTCCCTGGACAATCTATAAATCTCTATCTCTTTAATATCTCTACCTGTTCTATTTCTGTCTGTGTCTACTCGTGATAGTGTGTCTGGCACCCTGTTCTCTACACCCTTAATATATTCCCAAGAAAAATTGTACTCTTGAAGAGCTAACACCCACCTGGTTATCCGGCTGTGTGTGAGTTTGCAAGTATTCAGGAACGATAGCGCTTTATGGTCCGTCCTGATGATGGTTCTGTTACCCAGCAGATACGTTCGTAACTTCCTCACAGCGAACACTATACTGAGGAGCTCCTTCTCTGTGGTAGTATAGTTGCGCTCTGCGGCTAGCAACGTCCGGCTGGCGAAGGCGATGGTTTTATGCTCTTTCGCCTCGTCCTCTTGGTAAAGCTCTGCTCCCAGTGCGATATTACTAGCATCTGTCTGTAAATAGAATTTGTCATTAAAATTGGGATGATTCATTAGTATCATGTCTGCGAACTTAATTTTGATGTCATTAAACGCCGCTCTTTCGTTATCGCCCCATCTCCATTGCTTATTCTTTTGCAGCACTGCGCTGAGTCGGGCCGTCGTCTGGGCGTAGTTCCGCTGGAACTTCCTGTAAAAATTACAGAGACCAAGAAAACTTTGCAACTGTTTTATATTTTTAGGCTCCGGGAATGTCAGGATGGATGCTACTTTATCCGGGTTAGCACGTATTCCTGTAGGTGTTATTATAAAACCTAAAAAATGTTATTTCGGTTTGCAAAAATTTCGATTTGTCCCAATTCACTGTCAGACCTCCCTGATATAACTTCTCCAATACATATTCCAAATGTTCTACATGCTCTTCAAAGGTTCTGGAAGCTATCAAAATATCATCAACGTATATGGTTAAAAAATCTAAGTTATGTGGTTGCAAAATCTCATCTAGACACTTAATAAAGCTGGCTACACTGGTGTTCAGACCAAACGGTAAACGCTTAAATTGATAATTCTTTCCATTTAATAAAAAGGCTGTATATTTTCTACTATTTGCTGCTAATGGAACTTGCCAATACCCGGCGGTTAGGTCTAAAGAGGTCATATATTGTACGCCGCTAAACTTCTGAAATATTTCTTCAATAGCTTCGGGTGACTCCCTGTCTGGAATAATTATTTGATTGATTTTGCGGGCATCCAAACATAACCTAACTCTACCATCTTTTTTAATCACTACAACTAAGGGGTTAGAATATGGTGACACAGATCTCTCAATTATATCTCCCTCTAACATTTTCTCTAACTCAAGCTGAACCGCTCTTCTCTTCGCATAGGGCACCGGATAACTTCTTTGCACATATGGTGCGTGTTCCCTTACCTTTAACTCGCATTCATAGTTTCTTGCCCTCCCTGGAATATCGGCAAACACTTCTCTAAAATTCTCTACGACCCGCCACAACGATTCACGTTGAGAACTCCCTATCACGCCACCCTCACTACAAAATTTCAGTGCTCTTTCATTCCATAAGTGATCCACATTCTCCTCATACTCTATCTTACTCTCACTACACACATTCATACTAATTTCCATGTCTTGTTTATTATTCCGATTATGTATCACCCTTACCCCTGAAATTCTTACCGCATCTAATACCCGTTCAAAATTAATACGGATTGGTTCCCCTTCACCATTTAATTCTAACACCCGTTTATGAAAATCAATCACCGCCTTATGTTTAATCAGAAAATCATTTCCAAGTATAACCTCAAGATTTAGTCCCCGTACAACTAGAAATGTATTATCATACCCTACCCCGTTAATTATCATGTTTAAATGTACTTGTTTCGTGACTCTCTTACTTCTAACTCCCGTAATACCTACAATCGTCACCCCAGCTACTGGTAAAGACGGAATATTTTTATTTATTTCTCTTAATTCATCTAATACATGTTCAGAAATAACAGAGATTTCGCTACCCGTATCGATTAAAGTTTTAATCTCCTTACCTTCTATGTTGATTTTCACCTCAGTCAGCCCATTCTCCCTTCTCACTGCTTCGAAGTCTTCCTCCTCCAATAATTCCTCAGATAAATCTGTAATCACCACGTTGTTTCGGTATCTATCATCCATTTGGACCCCAGAAACTTCCGGCGACAACGGTCGGGTCCGGTGTTCCATTGTCCCTCTTAGTTTCCCGCAGAGGTGCTCGCAGATGCAGGGTTGTATCCTCGCTCTTGCTGGTTTCCTCGCGGTTCATGAGTTTGGCCTCTCTGTGCTCCTCCGGGGCCCTCTCCCCTTCGCTGGTATGCATGCTGGTTCTGTGCGGGTGGTGGTCCCTGTCGCTGACCCGGTCTCTCTCTCCTGCATCTAAAACAAAAATTTTGTGTCGCATAATTCTCTTGTGAACATGCTGGACAAGTCCATTTTGGTCCTCAGTTATTTTGTTCTCGTCTAGGGTATGCCGGTCCATTTGTGGGTCCCCTCGGCTGTCCCTGATTACCTTCATTATTTCCATTCTGCTGGTTCTGACGGCGACTCAATTCTTGGTCACGGATATTCTGAAACACATCTAAAATATTTTCTAGTTCGCTAATATTAGCTACCTCCCGTGTCATAAGTGTTATTTGCACTTCCCTTGGTAAATGCTTGCTTATATGTCTCACAAAGGATCTAAATGGCAATGGCGGTTCTAAGTATTTCGCCTCGTTAAACATTCTCATCACATACCCTGTTATATTATTATTGGGCCCCCCAAAATTCCCTGTTCCCATGATTCTACTTCGTAACCCTTCTTGGTCTTCTTCCGACCAATATTTATTTATAAATGCAGATTCAAAATTTTCAAAACACTCCCATTCCGTTTTATGTACCTCGGCCCATATCTCCGAACTACCTTTGAAGCATTTTAAAATTTTTAATAATTGAACTTCCCAGTTATTAGTACTGAACTTATTGAACTCTCTCTCTCACTCTGCTTATGGACTGCATAGGGTGTACTTTTTTGTTATCACAACTGAATGTCTCTAACTCAACTTCACTGCTTACATCACGAGTCATAATTACTCGCTCGGTAACAGTGTTAACTTGTTGGCTGATGGCCTTGCTCAATTCATTTTTAACATTCATCAATTTAAGGTTATTATCACATTCAAGGTCACTTATTGTATTATGTATGGTCTTGAACTCAATCTTACAATTATTTTCTATGTCTCTTATTTTACTATTGTTATTTTCAATCTGATTCATAGCATAACCAATCTTACCTTCAGTATTGGTATTACATTCACTTATTTGTTTCTCAAAATTTGTATTCATTATGCTATATTGCTCCGTGATCTGTTTCTCTACTTTATTAGTTATATCATTGGTTATATCAGAAACAGGGTACTCTAATTGCTCATTTAGTGACTCTGACAGGTGTAATTTCATACTTTCACAACGTTCATCAATATGTTTGTCTAGTACCCTACTCAGGTTATCGAATTGTACATTAATACTCTGCTGAAACTGAGTATTCTGGTCTTTAATTTCTTTAAAATTGATCTCGTTTTGAATATTTTGCTGTTCGCATTTTATTTTCTGTTCATTAAAATCATTAGTTAATTGATCTAATTTATTGTTAAAATCACTTTTCATATTATTTAAAATTATATCATTATCATCAAAACGACTATTCAATTCGCTACTTTGTCTGTCTAATTTTATGTCATTATTGTCAAAACGATTGTTTATTACATTGAATTTGGTCTCAAAATTATTATTCATTCTTTCGAATTGACTGAGCATAATACTCATCATATTTGTTTCCTCTGATTGTTTATTTATCTTAGTTGAAACTGGGGTCAACTGAATCCCAGAGTCAACATCTGTTTTGTTTACTTGTGGTTGAGACGCAATCGGGGTTGAATGGACGATTACATTACTGCCGCCAGCTGTTTCTGTAACAGCACCCGTCTCTCCCCTCAACATACCACTTTCATCCAGCGATTGCGACTCAAGGCCACTTTCACTCATAATTGAATTTACTATACTACTTTTTTCTGTATTCTCGGACATTTTTACTTTATCTATTTTGTCTTACGTAACAACTACCAATGATTAGTCTTTTTTCAAAACTGATGTTACAACATCAATTTGCTTTCGCAACCGTATTCCGTTCAATGTACTGTCACATGTAGGCCGGTGTAATAACTTTTTTGTTATATTACATCCTGGTCACGCGGTACCAATTTTAACTCTAACCTTCGGTAATATTTATATTTTATTCAAATTCAATCTCCCACTTACCTTTTTTCTATGATCTGGCCGGATCGTGTAGTGGCGGTAAACCCATTTCGTTCGACGAACTCTGACAGCACATAAAACGAACTAAGGTTTTGAAAGAAACCCTCAATTTTTTGGAAGAGAAAGTATTTTTGTTTATTAATCAGAAATATTGACTTCATAAATTTTCCATTTATAAAATTTCCAATTTCATATTTATAGGTTTACATGTTTTTAAAAATTGTGCAACTCCTACAGCTTACGTACTATGCTTAACTTCTATTACTTACGTACTTTAAAATAGCCCAGCCTGCTCATTCAATACTCACATTCTTAACACCCCGTATTAATACCAAAACCCCTCATTTTTATGTAAAATCAATGACAAGTCTTTAATACGTAACATTACGTGTGTGGCGTCGTATTATCCGACCTTGTTTTGCGTTTTCCACAGTCTTTCATACTCCGGATTTTTATAAACTGGTAACATTTAATCAAGTTCAATAGTTATTCATCGTCACTAGATGCACTGTAATCTGTGTTTTGGAGACTCACATAATTATTTTGTCGGCCGACTTATGAAAAAAATATGAAACTTTGCCCGGGCACAAAACTGATAGCAGCCACGCGTGGCGTAGGTTGTTAGTCGACTGGGCAGAGCGTTACCAACATGCCTCCCTCCAAAACACTCAGGCAGAGCGGAAACTTCACTGCCTCATGATCGTATCTTCCATCACTGTAGCTTAGTCCATGTAGTTTTTTGGGTTAACATGGTATATGATCTCAGCTAGGCATTGGCTGACGTCATTTAAGTGGGCTTGGCCTAAACAACACTTCCTTAGTGAACCCAAATGAACGATGAAAATTTCACTCTCTGGCCATCTTGGTTTTTTGTCAGAGCGTCCTTTTGAGCGCGCTTGCGTGGGTATTTGCGCCTGTGCGTCGACACACTTGCAAAGTTCTTAGAATTTTGTGGAGGTGCAAATTCTTCAGCCGCATTGCTCAACAACAACTGCGTCTCTGCCTTTGTTTCAAACTGTTCTACTGGCCTGTTACACAATGGAAATAACGTTGCCATGCGTTCTGTTATAATGGAATGAATTTCGTTACACAATAATTTTCCCAACTTTTAGACAAACCCGCCCAAAATGAAATAAATAAAAATATAATTATCCCATACAGAAAAAATAAAAATACCCAAAAATTGACACGCTACAATATACTTACATAAAGAGAATGTGTACAGTAAAAATTCTATTATCCAGCATCTGGTCATCCAGAGTACTCTATTAATTGGCACATTTTCAACCAAGGGCTTATGACAAAGAAAAGGCACTTTTGGAAGCAACTAATATATATTTTTACAATTTCCTATTATCCATAGCATGTTTGTTTGTTGATGGAAATTATTTATCTGAAATTGAAAAGGAGCTAGAGAGAACAGCTACAACTCTGGAAATCGTTTAAAGCCATTATTCTCCACATCATCCAACCATTTCAGCCTCTAATTCTTTCTCCTACCAGCCTCCAATCTGCAATTCTCTTAGCCATTCTTGTGTCATCCATTTGCCTTACATGGCCCAGCCACTCAAGCCTCCTACTCTTAATAAACCTGACTATGTCGGTTACAAGGATGTTTAAAAAGTAATTGTTTCATCATGTCTATATCTTAGTTATTTTTTCTGAAACAGAAAATGTGTGAGTAATACACTTTTGATAAATACATTATGTTGTCTTGAACAATGTAATTATTATAATCAAATATAATATTTGTTTTGAGAAACATTTTATTGGATTGATATATGTGAAAATAAAGACAAGATTATGTTTCTACATACCTTCCACTGTTATTTACACATTTTTTCATTACAGTGGCAGTTTTTTAAATACCTTCTTCATAATAACTTGTTAAACATGTTCTTAGCCAATTATGCACTAAGTCTTGCACCTCATTGTGACTGGAAAATTTTTTCTCACCTATGTCTTTTTTCAGGGGGTCCAAACAAACAAAAATCACATGTGATAAATCTGGACTGTTGGGTTGTTGATTCAAAGCAGTCTAGTGAATTTCTTCCAATTTTGCTTGTGTAGTGTAGGGTGTAGTAGGGCCAGGTGTTAACAAGACGCTGAGGATCTGAAGCTTATGCCTTTTGTTCCAATAGGCCTCTCTAACCTTGCGTAAGAGTTCTGACTAGTACACAACATACATTGTTCTTTGTTCAAGTAAAAAATAAAAACGTATACAATATCTGTATCATCTCAAAAGACAGTTATGAGAACCTTGTCAGCAGACAAACACAGTTTTGCTTTCACTGGAATTGTTTCCTTTTTTCACATCATGCCTTACTCAACCTCTTGGTTTTAGGAGTATAGTGGTGTACTCTTGATTCATCACCTGTGAAAATGTGCATAAAAAACGAGTCTTCCTCTGTTGCAAAGTGATCCAAAAGCCTCTTGAGAAATTTTACTTCTTACAGCCTTGTGATTTGATTCAGAATTTTTGGAACTTATATGGCAGACATTTTGCATAAATGTAACTCTTTATCAATGATTGTCTACACATTTCCTTAACTTACTGAAGTTATTGATGAACAGTTATTTAATGATCATTGTGACCAAGATCTTAAACTTACAAAACATTCTGCAGAATATTCTGCTTCTGGGGCGACATGCATGAATAAGGTTAGAAACTGCTTTCCGACCTTCACAGAAAACCTTAAAACCTTATGCCATTTGTACACTTCAGCCTTTAAAAGCATATCATTTTTAAATTCTGCATGTAATCTGTGAAAAATTTCAGCTTTTGTAGCACCTTTGTGTACTAAAAACCTCAAAATTATTAAAATTACACAATGTACAATGGACACAGGCACCTCCTGTTCACAAATTGTGACAGCAATTAAAATATCGGTATGGAGAACCATACAAGACTTCCATCTTCTAAGATTTATATTTAAAATCATTTCCAATATGAAATATTTCCATAGAAACTACTTCTTTCGTCAGCCTTAACCACAGTACTGTGGTCACTAATATATACCACCTCGTATACATATCTTTATAGTACACATATAAATATTGGTATAGAGGACCATACATGACTTCTATGAAGATTTATATTTAAAATAATTTTTGAAATGAAATAATTCCATAGAAACTACTTCTTCTTTAAGCCTTAACCACAGTACTGTGGTCACTGAGGTACATACCACCTCAAGTTAGCGCACTCGATTTTCACTGATGATGGCAGTCGATGGCACTGCCAAAACATGTGGTTTTGCAGAAAACATTGGACCATGGCCAAACAGCCCAGGAAGGAATTTGAACAACAAACTACTTCTTTGTTGCCGATAACATAGTACACATATAAAAAATTATCCCCTCCTCCTTCAACTATCATTTTCATTTATAGAAAATTACCCCCTCCCCCTTCAACTAACCTTTTCATTTATAGATATTTCATCTACCTTTCTACAGTGGATTATTATGACCTTCTTTTCAGGATACTTTATTTGTCAAAAAATTAATACTTTAGTCTTGTTAAAACATAAAATGTCGCAGGTAAAATATCCCCTTCCCCTTAACCGATCTTCACCAAAATCAATAGGCCTTGCGTCCTCTACAACTCAGCACATGTGCAAAAAATTGTTTGATTTGTTTGAATTTGTGGCAGTTATCGTTCACCATAGGAAATATTCTACTCACAGACACTTTTCAGAAAATGACTTTTCTTCATGTTTTGAGAGTAGTACAATCAGAATCAGCCCTTATATTGAACACAATTTTTCCGCATCATCATACTTCCATTTCCTTATGGAACATGGAAATAAAAAACAACTTTAGAAATAAGTGCATAATGCTGCACATGCACACGTCTAGTCACTACTACTCACTGCTCACTGTTGTCAGAATTAACAAGCGTTAAAGTGTGCCGTGCCAATTTCAAAAGTCTAGTTTATATTTGATCAAACCTCGTACAAGTATGTGCAAAGTACATATAGTAACTGAACGTCTCATTGTTTTAGTGTTATTACCACCTTTCCCTTCTTAGTGTGTAGCAATTCATAAAGCATTCCTTTACATATATCACTGGTATGCATTCTATTCGGGAAGAAAAAACAGACATAGACATGACAATATGATAAGTTGTTTGCAGTCATAGTATTAGGGAACGGTCATCACCATCACATACCATTCTGTTGTGTTAGGTCACAGTCACTTCCCATTGGTCCATTTATGCCTATTAGGCTAGACCCATCATCTCTTAAAATGACACCCCATGTTGTATGGTTATACCATCTTTCTCATCTAGTTTCTCTCCATTCTTCCCTCACAAAACATTGTTAGTAGTCAGTTTGCTGTCAGGCTACATCTAGTTACCCTTTCTCATTTTTTTAACCTCAGAAGTGTTCTGCCCTCATTGAATCATTGCTCCATTGCTTGTTTTTTATGTATAAATAATAATGTAACTTAAAATACACATATTCCTCTCTCCCACCTTCCTTTCCCTTCTTTCCTCTCTTTCTCTCAGTTGCAGTGCAAACACAGCATTAAACTGTGGTATTACATCAACATACTTTGTTCTGCCAATTACTTTACAAATAAGATATTCCCATTGAGTGGGATTATTCTAGTTTGTGTATTTAATAAATTACGTTTCATCAAATATCATCAAATTACAATTATGTTGGGTTCAAGTTCTTGACATAATGATGCTACGACATAGGCCACATGCTCTTTATGAACCGATTTGAACAGAGCCATTGTGAGATAGTAAGTACCTGTGATTTGACATAGAGCATTCCTGTTATCTTTTTTAATATAATTTCATGATTTTGGCAACCAAAAGCTTCAAATTGAAGAAGTATTATATTGTGTGTAGAGACAATGCTATTATATTTCAGTAACCGAATACTATTTTGTTAATTACATCAGATATGCAGATCGAGCTAAACAGATTGTCTGCAAAGCTGTTGTCAATGAAGATGCTAATGCTAAACTTATCAGAGAGCTTAAGGAAGAAATTCAGAGATTGCGTGATCTCCTGAAAGCAGAAGGAATCGAAGTCCAAGAAGGTAAGAATGTAATTGTATGTTGCTTTAATGTACGTAAATTTTTATATTCAGTGTGAAGTGGTAAAGATAAGCTTAAATGCAAATTAAACATACGTATGGAAATTACAATATCAAGTACTGTATTATTAAACTGAATAATAATGTAGAACGTAAGAACATTGAATGTAAAAGTAAGTCAGCAGAGGATTATAAAGTCAGTTTCTAGATAGTTATGTGAGCAATCAATCATTTTCCACAATATACCAGTAGAGTACCAATTTTTTGAGTTCTGGATATCTGGGTTACTTTTTTTCTTTATCTCA
Source organism: Magicicada septendecula (assembly GCA_034769895.1). NCBI lineage: Eukaryota > Metazoa > Arthropoda > Insecta > Hemiptera > Cicadidae > Magicicada > Magicicada septendecula. The sequence goes on from CM068372.1 coordinate 218,160,520, forward strand.
ATTTTCTTAATAATATGCATATATTAGCTACCAATTTTATTGGGAAGGTGTGCAATTAGCTGCAAGTGGTGGATGCCCATCGGTGCCTGTATCATTGGAAAAAATTATATGGGGTGCAGGAATAAAATTGTTGGTGTATTCAGAAACTGTCTTCAAATTTAAAAAAAAATTTAAATTTGAGAATAAAAGTATACTTTCCAGACCAGATTTGTAACTGTGATAAAAGTGGGCAGAACATCAAAATGATACCTTCTAAAACTCCTGCCTCAGTAAAAAAAAACTACCCCAGGGTACAAATGTTGCAAAGAATCACTATTCTTGTATGTGCCAATGCTTCAGGTGAGCACAAATTACCACTTATGTGTGTAGGGAAATCAACTAAACTTAGGACATTTAAAAACATCGCTTTATTGGCCGTGCATGTATACTATGAAAATCAAAGAAGTGCACCGATGGATTTTCAAAAGATTTTGAAAAATCTTTTTTCAAACAAAATATTGGAACAAAAAGCCAGTTTATTAATCTGTAATGGCCACTATATATACTAAACTAATTAAAAAAATTCATTTTCTGATTGTGTTAGATTGAATGTTTACTTACTTCTTACTTCTTGGAGTGGACTTCCAGGGTCAAGTGACCCCGATGGTCCGATGTCCATGGTATACCACAGCAGTGAGTGCCCAAATGCGCTTGTTCCTGAGAATCTGGTCCAGGCCACCATTCTCTCCCATCACGGCCCTCAGGGTCTATCTGGCTGGATTCTGTACGGAGCATCTGAGCAGAATGTGCTGAAGAGTTTCCTCCTCTGTCTGGCATCTCTCACAGGTTGGGGAATCTCTCAAGTTGAATCGGTGCAGGTAATGTAACAATGTGGCCAATTCTGGCCCTTGCTGCAAAAGTAGCCGTGGCTCTTGCCATGTCGCTGTATAAGTAAGGGTCTGCAGGTTCTTTCTGGAGTCGAAATAGTTGTCTCCCTGTCACTCCTGCGCACCAGCGCTTTGTCCATTCCTTTTTTATCCAAGCAGCCGCAGCTTTCTTGCATCTTGCCAGCGAGTATTGGGGGTATTTGACTGGTCCCATGTTTGCAGCTTCTTTTGCTATCTGGTCCGCTTTTTCGTTTCCATCCACCCCGCAATGGGCAGGTGTCCATTGGAATACAATGTGTTTTCCTTTGATCTTTAGAGACGATAGAAGCGCCCTCAATTCCTTGATGCGGAAGTAATAGTCACTTGGGCCTGTCTGTATTGAATGTTTGTACAGCAAAATTACTATACAGTTTTGAAGTTATTGTGTTAATTCCATTGTTGCTGCCATAACATTAATCATGGCCTGTATTTCAATTTCCATGGCCATTAATCATAACCATTGTGCTTTCTGTAACCAAAATGGAGCAGTGTTCAATGAGCCATTTTTTTATAGTGTGAAAGTGAATCAAGATGTAAAATTGACTAAAAATGTTCTGCGCACAAAGTTGTTTGGCACAATACAAGAACAATATTTTACTGCGACAGTGAAGTATATAACAGTGGGTTGAAAATTTTTTTTAAATAAAAGCATACGTGTTACAAATAAAAAAAGAACCAGACCCCTCCTACCAGGCTAACAACTAACAGTGATATGCTTCAGTTAGACATAAGAATGAATGTTGATGAAGTGACAGATCATCGGCAAATTAGTAGTGTTTCTGTTTAGGAAATCATCCATGTGAGTCTTGGCATTTATGATGATTATTCAAGATGAATATCCAGAACAATGTTACATGTTGTACAAATAAACATGTCTTTATTCCTTAGGAATAAAAGCTTATGCATCAGTGAAACAAACACATTGAATAGCAAGAAGCCTGTATTAAAAAATTATGTTTTTTTTTTTAATTCAGTATATTCATTTAATACAACCATATTGTGGATAATTACTGATTCACCCTCATATATTATATGTAAACATTAAAAACAAACAGCAAGTTTTAAATTAAATCTCAGCAGTAAATATTTTGCAACGAGTATCTCCATTTCTTATTTTAAAAAATAATGTGTTTCTATAGTCCATTATTTATAATATTTGTCAGAAAGTTTAAATTTTCAATTCGTGTGTGGAAAGTAAAATTTTATGTAAATGTCTTTGCTGAAATACAAAATGCTATCAAAAAGAAACTGAGCTTCTAAACAATTATTGGTAAGGTAATTTATATGTGACCTCCTGTATCAAAGTAGTCTATTCCTTTATTGATATAGTGATCCCACCGATTCTTCAATATCTCAGGTTCTCTATAGAATTCTTTCTAACTTTGTAACTGTTGCAATTCAGTCTGATCATGTTTAACAATAGTGACAGTTTTAGGAATAGAAAAAGTCATGAGTAGCAAAATCTAGAGAGTAAGGAGGACACAGGTTAACTGTTATGCTGTTTGCTGCTAAAAATGCACATGTGTACAGGAGTATTGTCATTGTGCAACCAGTTTCTGTTTTGCACAGTTGCAGCCTTTTACATTCAGCATCCTCTGTAATAGTATCTTTTAAAGCATCACAGCAAAATCCACATCAATTACCTGACCAGGAGGAACAAAACTGTTTGTTGCACTTCAGACTTGTTTTGCCCTCAGTGGGTCATATGACTGTGGACTCTCCCACTGGAACGATTATTGTTTGGTCTCTGTGAAGGTAGGTTCAGCTATTTACATAAATCTTCATTAGTCACTATACAGGGAACAAAGTTGGCAGCAATGCAAAGCATGTGATGATTGTCTGAGCCATACGAAATGAAATAAAAACGCTCTGTCAGCATATCATCATGAACAGTAATTTGATGATCAACATGAACAAGTTGCCAAATTTTGTTGACATTTTTGGGAGTTGTGCTGGTGTGAGGTTATCCAGACTTGTCAGCCTCCAGTGATGTTCAACCAATTTTTAAATGAGAATGCCATTAAAAGTGCTAGGTTCTGATCATAATGTCATTGCTATAAACCTGGCAAAGTATTTTGAGCATGTCCATAACAGATTTGTTGAATTTAACACAAAACATCACATTTGCTCTTTACTCTCATTTCAAGACCAGTTTGAAATCACAGCACAGAATGAATACTATGTTCACAAATTCCTTACAGCTTTTGTTACAGAACACTCAGCGTCATGCCATATAGCAGACTGATGCAATACAAACCGTAGCAGTGTGCCTAGCAGCAGTAGACAGGCCCGGATTTAGGTGTCCTGCCGCCCCTAGGCACTGCCCCCCCCCCCAACAAGTAACTTCTATATATTCAATTCTCCTTGACTGCTGAAAAAAAGTTGCTGAAAATAGTCATTTCAACTATCTCTATTGCAAATATCTCATTTGATCGTAAGTCTAAAAGGGAAATGTGATGAAATTGTGAAAAATACTACATTTTTTAACTTTTATTAATATTTATTTACGTGTACACTTTAGTAACACATAGATTAGTTTTATAACAAGTAACATACGTAGGCCTACTTTCTTTTTATAGGTTTATTTATAGACCTACATGGTTTGGTTTTATCATCAAACATAGTAAAATCAATGAAAGTAATGTAAATTGGATAAATAGAACAAATAATTGGAGAGTGATTGAATAAGATCCCAAATTACACAAATGGCTTGATTTTACATTGGCTTTCGTCTTGCTTTGATCAGTGAAAACTCTTCAATAAGGCCTTCAAAGTTCATTTGTTCACTGTTTAAAAGTTCTGCCTCAACATGTAGGATTGAGAGTGAGTTGAGTTTTTCTTATTCATTGTGGATCTAACACATGATTTAATTCTTTTTAAAACAGAAAACGTACGTTCTGCTGAACAGTTAGAGATAGCTGTACACAAATACATACGAAGAGCTATTGCAATATTTGGAAATGTTGATTGAAGTTGCTTTTGTCGCATGAATAACATCATATGCAGTAGGGTGTTCTTAATATCAGCATTTTTTTATTAGTCCAGCAAAATGGACACATTCATTTGCAAACGACTCTTCAAGGTCATTTTTGTACAAAGATCGAAGTTTATTAGCACGTTCAATGACAGTTGCAGATGGCATGGTAGACAGTTCCTTAAAAACTACAACATTTTTTGCTGTTGAATCGTAGGCATTTTTCCTTCTATGCAACTCAGATTTTAATCGGTCGAGTACTGTACAAAACGTGTCCACCTTGAACTTTTCTCTCCCATGAAGATTAACTTCAGACTCATTGTTCTCATCAGCCTGGTGTTTTCTTTTTCTTTGGCGTTTGTTACATGACTCATAGTCCATATCACAACGTTTCATTGCTCGTTTTTCATATACATCAAACATTTCCCGCAGGGAAGCAATAAACGTGATTAAAGACTCATACAGTATTACTACTTTTTCAAGTGAAGTATCACCTTTTCGGAGAGTTTTACTCACTTTCTCCAATCTGTCCAAAATATCACACCACAGTTCCACAAACAATGTTGTTTCAAGTCTGTTCAAAGACTTCAACCATCCCGATGCTTCACTCCTTATTAACGGTTTCTTATTAGTATCATCTTCATAATGCTCCAGAGCCAGTATCACACTTTCTAATTTTTCACCTCGTGCCGCCCCCCTGAGCCTGCCGCCCCTAGGCACGTGCCTAGTGTGCCTAGTGGGAAATCCGGGCCTGGCAGTAGACTTGTGTCCACAGCCGATGTACTTCAGTCTCTTTTTGATAGCACTTTGTACATTGTCAGATTAGTACAGGGAAATGTTTGTCGCATGTTGTACAAAGATTGGGTTCATTTCCTTTTGCATTTTCTTTATTAAATGTACAATTAATATAATTACATGTAAATAGATTCTAAAATTAGCTGAGTTTTGTGGTTCTCTGCACTGGACTTATTTGTTTAACTAGAAAATTGTTCCTGTATATTTTAGTATTGACATTGTTGTATAAAACTTCAGTATATAGATAATTATGATGTTTTATATATACCTAAGAACTGTATAATTTTTATTCCCAGGGCTTTAGTAATCAATAGCTATGTATATAAAGGAAAGTATTATGCAAGTGCTTAGCATATTAATTGAGCTCTTAGATGTAGTTATGAGCTCCACCTGAAAATTCTTTTCATTAATTTGTACAGTGGCGGCTGGTGGTTCCACATTTTGGTGGTTGCAAATATCGGTTGAGTTGGGGGGGGAAGGTAAAAACACATTAAACAAAAGGCAGACCTACTACATATTCATGAGCATCATACATAGTGCTGTCTTATGAGGAAAAATAAAAAATTACTCTTTTCCAATTGTTTGAGCAATTAATTTGTGGGAAATTCTAAGTAAGTCGTGATGAGACAGTTCATCTAACAAGCATGATGCAAGCGACTGAGCATTCTGTTTAGGAGGAGCAATGAAACCCAAGAATCTTCAACCGGTTTACCTTTTATTATATAACGATACGCTATGACCATTTGGAAAACATTAGCAATCAACATCAGTGGTCTCATCAACAATTACAGCCAAATAATCAGCTCAAGCTCAGAACTGAAACCAATTAAGCCTCGAAATACGCCAGGATCTGATAAAGATTCAGTCTCATCATGCCCCGCAAAGCTACCAAAAGCTTCACAGAAGCGGATACAATTTATTATTATATTTAAGACGTAACGTTTATTGCGTACTCTTTTGTTGTGTAAAACAATATTTCGTCTATATTCACTGCCCAGCTGCTGTGGTATATTAACTGTACCAAAAAGAGAAAACTGAAAATAATTCTTTATATGTACACTTGACGCCTGATGATTTCTTATTTTTTCGGCTAGATGATTAATCTTTCTTTTCTAATTTTGTCCAGGGGTCCTCTCCTCCAAACAATAAACATGGAAAACAAAATAATGAATTTCTTTTGTCACAACCACACAACTAGTCGGTATTTTCATTATATTCTAGTTTAAATGATCGATTAAGTTGTTGACCGCCTGATTTTACAATTTGATTTATTGTTAAGGGAGGCTTTTGGCATCCTAGTGTATTGGTTCTTAACACTATTCAGTTTAAACTAATAAAAAACACGTTGTTTAAAAGCATGCAGAATCACTAATCCAAAAAGCACAAACACAAAAACAAACAGCGGCACTAAACAAAGAAAAAAAAATACGCAACTTAATTAATATAAAGTTGATTGACACTTTATTATCGCAATCGCAGTTATACAAAATTATTACTATAATTTTATAAATTCAAACATTCGGTAACGTCTACTGGTATCTCTAATACGCATGTGCTGTACTGCACAGCAGCTCTTGCGGTGGCGGTTTGCAGTACTCCAATGCACCACCTGAACCTATTCGCAACTGCCGTGTATTTCATCCCTACCACCATTTTTGTCACTGTGCTGTGTTCAAGTCGTATCACAATGATTGTGTTTGCTGGTTTGCAGAGCTCACACAACCACCCGAGTGCAAACCTACTACCGGCAGCACGCGTAACTTACTCGTCTCTGATGTGCTGCGTTAAACATTTATTTCGACATTTTCCGAGATGTAGCAAAATAAGTTCATTTGAAAAATAAGATTGTTTTAACATAAAAAATTTTGTTGTATCACTTAGTCTATATATATACATATATATATATATATATATATATATATATATATATATTACATTTAATATTTATACATAAATTTACCTCAAGATGTTATTTTTCTATTTGGAACATGTTTCGGGTACTATCTTGTACCCATCCTCAGCCTTCCGGTTTTTTTGTCTGGTGAAGTACATATGTGTTGTTGGTTGACTATTATTATTGTGGCTTCCTGTTGGCTTCTGGTATTTCAAGTTGGTTTTATTGTGTGTGATTGTGGTGTATGTGTTAGTTTTTTGTGTATTTTCAATGTTGAGTGCTTTGAATATTGTGTCATGTTTTGTATTGATTTGTATTTGTTCAGGTATTAGTTTGTTTTCTGTTTTATGTTTGTATATTTGTATGTTTGTATAAACATAAAACAGAAAACAAACTAATACCTGAACAAATACAAATCAATACAAAACATGACACAATATTCAAAGCACTCAACATTGAAAATACACAAAAAACTAACACATACACCACAATCACACACAATAAAACCAACTTGAAATACCAGAAGCCAACAGGAAGCCACAATAATAATAGTCAACCAACAACACATATGTACTTCACCAGACAAAAAAACCGGAAGGCTGAGGATGGGTACAAGATAGTACCCGAAACATGTTCCAAATAGAAAAATAACATCTTGAGGTAAATTTATGTATAAATATTAAATGTATTATATACATCAAGAAACGGACTGTAGCAGAAAGTGATTGAAATATATATATATATATATATATATATATATATATATATATATATATATTGTTTATATTGTTTACTGTATAATAATACGGTCGATAATTAACATTCCTATATATATATACATAACACTGTTATGTTAGACATATAAATACTGGTAGTTGTGCAACCTTACAACCTTAACACCAGCCGCCACTGAATTTGTACTATCTACAGATATAAGAGAAATTCATTAAGGTACATTGGTGAAAATTGTTCAGAGTCGGTAGTGTGAGGTATAAAAAATATCGGTATGGAGAACCATACATGACTTCCATGTTCTAAGATAAAATCATTATAACATAAAATCAGATATAAAATAAGATATATTTAAAATCATTTACGAAATGAAATGTTTCCGTAGAAACTACTTCTTTCCACTTATTGCTTCAGCCTTAACCACAGTACTTTGGTCACTAATGTATACCACCACACGTTATCGCACTCGATTTTCACTGATGATGGCAGTCGACAGCACTGCTGAAACGTCTGGTTTTGCAGAAAACATTGGACTACGGCCAAACAGGCCGGGAAGGAATTTTAACAACAAACTACTACTTTGTTGCCGATAACATAGTACACATAAAAATTATCCCCTCCCCCTTCAACTATAATTTTTATTTATAGAAAATTACCCCCACCCCGTTCAACTAGCCTCTTCATTTATAGATATTTCATCTACGTTTCTATAGTGGATTATTAAGATCTCTTATCAGGATACTTTATTTATCAAAATTAAGTACTTTACTCTTGTTACAACCAAAAATGTTTCCGGTAAACTGCCCTTTCCCTCTAACCAATCTTCACCAAAATCAATAGGCCTTGAGTCTTCTACAACTCAGGCACATATGTAAAAAATTATTTGATTCTGTTTGAATTTACGGCAGTTATCGTTCGTCATAGAAAAAATTAACCTTTTATCACATAAAACGTTGCAGGTAAACTACCCCTCTCTCTTAACTGATCTTCACCAAAATCAATAGGTCTTCAGTCCTCTACAATTCAGGGATGCATGCAAAACATTATTTGATTCTGTGTGAATGTGCGGCAGTTGTCGTTCGTCATAGAAACAATTACTCTTGTTAAAACATTAAAGGTGGCAGGTAAACTACCCCTTTCCCTTAACCGATCTTCACCAAAATCAATAAGCCTTCATTTCTTTAGAATTCAGGAATGTATGCAAAAAATTATTTGATTCTCTTTGAATTTACGGCAGTTATCGTTCGTCATAGAAAACATTACCCTTGTTAAAACATAAAACGTTGCAGGTAAACTACCCCTTTCCCTTAACCGATCTTCACCAAAATCAACAGACCTTGAGTACTTACAACTTCAGGAATGTATGCAAAAAATTATTTGATTCTCTTTGAATATGCGGCAGTTATCGTTCGTCATAGAAAAAATTACCCTTGTTAAAACATAAAATGTGGCTGGTAAACTACCCCTTTCCCTTAACCGATCTTCACCAAAAACAATAGATCTTGAGAACTCTACAATTCAGGGCTATATGCGAAACATTATTGGATTCTGTTTGAATTTGTGGCGGTTATCGTTTGCCATAGAAAAAACAATCTATATACACACAGACTCACACACAGACACTTTTCGAAAAATGACTTTTTTTCATGTTTTGAGGGTAGTACAATCAGAATCTGCAATAATCTCGACCACGATTTTTTTTTGCCATCACCATACTTCCATTTCCTTATGGAACATGGAATTAATTATAATCAGAAGGTTGCTGTTCATTTCGTATTGGAACATGTTTACTCTTTTGGCCACAACCAGGTAACTTTGTAACTAGGTGCCACCATCTCATACAGTGGAATCTACATTCACTAACATTGTGTATAAAACTAAAACAGAATTTAACCTGATGTTTGTAGATAAAAAATTTTACCTCTAAATCATTTTTTATTATTAATTAAGAAACATATTTTCTTTGTAGTAAATACCGTTGGATGGTATTGGACAGTTGTTCTTTACTTACAAACTATATTAATGATAGTCACTGTTAACTCTATTATAGAAATGTATTTACTATAAAAATATCCTCTCTGTGTGTGCAAAAATGCTTATATAACTAATATTAATCAAGGAATTTTGAAGAAAAATAAAATTGTCAAAGATCATTTACTATACCCAAAATACTTGTAAATTACTTATCATAAATTTTATGATTTATATCAAAAGATCTGGTGTGACTATAAAATTTATTCTCTGGATTAATTTAGGATTAGGTATTTCATTAAGGGTTGTAGTCAATAATAGATTTTAAATTAATAACATTCAAATACTAAACTGGATAGAACATAGGTATGTCTTCATTCACAATTGAACATTTCCTTGTGTAGAGAACACTATGAAATATAAGTTTAAGACAAATAAACATATTATATATCTGCATATTATATTTGGTATGTAGAATGTGTATAGTATTTTTATTGTGTTCCAATAATATTCAGAATGTTAAGCACACTGTATGGAAATTTATGGTTTAACTTTTCAAGTTACCACTACAGTAATTTTCCATGCAGTGAAATGTATGTAAGTATGTGTTACATTTCAAAACCAACCTTTATCAGCATCTGGTAAACTCAAACAGGAACAGTAATACACCAGTACTCTAGTAATAATACTGTAATGTGCTGATTAAACAAAATATATAACATGATTATATGAAAAGCGAATACATTTTCTTTTATTGATCCAATAAATTGGAACATCTTAAGTTACAGTTAATTGTTTGTTTTTTGTAGGGTCTAAGATTTCTTTCAGTATATTATAAGTATTTCATGAGTGCGCTTTAAAAACATAGCGAGAAGATTTACTACCACTGGTTTCTGTTCACTCTTCTGACTGCCTGGTGCTATAAATATTTTCTATAAGTATGAGACTAATACTGATGATCATTATATGATGCAAAGAAGACATGGATGACATCAACTTATTCTTGACATTAACAGCTTGCCCACAATTTTAAGTGTTCATTTGTAAATTGAATAGAAATTTTAATGTTTGCATTTATTGTTTGTAGTTTACTTTTGAAGGCTTGTCAGTACTCAAAATTTCTGTAAAGTACTCAGTAGGATTTATGTAAAGGCAAATTTTATTGAAGTCAAAGGCTGTTTAAAAGTGATACATATTTAGGTCTGTAAAACTGGTGCATTATTTTCCTGTTTGCATGTTAGGTAAATGCAACATTTTATAAATGTTAGTCAGTTATAACATGCACTGTTTCCAGTATAAAAGCCTACAGCACTGATATGAACCCAGAATGATAATGTAGTTAGTTATACAATAGACTCTTATGGGAAAGCAAGAAAGTATATTAATTATGATAGTTTTTAGTAATTAATGATGTAGTTATTTAAATTTCTCACCATATTCATATTTTTTTATATATAGTTGTTAACACGTTTTTTGTTTCCCCTTTTTTTTATCATTTGTTTGTATTCCAACATACGTACATAGGGCTGGATGGTAGAGTCACTTATGAAAAGACTAGAGAAAATAATAGTAAGTAACCTCAACAGATATGTATCTTTCTATATATATTTAATCTGAACTTTATTGCTACAACCACGGCAGCAGTATGCAGATGGCTTTGTTATGTTGCTCTGTTCCTGGTATGCACCACACACGCCAGTATGTACTGTACTTTTCTTCAGCCTACCTGTACATGCTGTGATGCTTAATACTCTGTCATCCATGCACTGAAATAGTTGTTCCTAGTTGTGCTCCATCCTTACTTGTTTGTACGTTTTCACTTTTCTGAATACAAATGCTTGTGGACATGTTAAATTGGAGTCATTATAATGTCTTTACTCCAATAGAATCGCAGCCATAAAGTCTTGCCATGTCCAGTGACTTTTGGTATGTATTTCCAGCTTTAACCTTTTCCTCAGTAAAGGCTAGAATGAGTGCTTACCAAGATAATTTAGTAGCATTTATGGTTAGTACAGGACCATAAGTTAATTACAGTATTATAGGTATACACATTAATGATGTTTTAAATTACGTCTGTTGGAAGATGGTGTAGTGCATTATATTTACTCAGTTTAGTAGCAGTATTGTTATCAACTATATTAAATGGTAAACACTTTAGTGATGTTTTCATTAATAGAAAAAAATAATGTTAACATTAAAAAACTGTCAACAGATGAAATCAATAATTGGAAGATTCAAAGATAATAAAGGAAACACTTTTTATTACAGCAATGTACATTTAATAAATATAGTTGAAAAACTACAATTTATAGGATAGTAAAATATTTAGGTGGGTTAAAAATATTTCATTGTTTTACAGAATTAAATTGTTGAATTGCATATCACTCTGTGATATGTTTAAAATAATTCAAGCATGTTACAATATGTTTGATATATAATAGGGCAGTTAATAATTTGAATATAATGACACAAATTTATTTGCAGGTTGATGTTACTAGAAGTTCTTCAACATCCAAAACTCCAATAAACAGTGTACAGTTTAATACAAACTCCAGATCATTCCCTTATTAACAATAATTTCTTTTGGTTAGTTGAATTCAGCTACCTTATCGTGATCTTACAGTATCTCTTTCCCTTCTTTCAGTTATGTCTTTCTTGATGATACAGCTCTTTCAGGTTTTTTTTTTTTTTTTTAATTTTAGGCACGCATGTGGCCACCTGTGGCTTGCTCCATTCATGACGTTTGTCCATCGTGGCCTGTATGAGGTTGATTCATAAATTTTTTTAATATTCTAGACATGGAGTCATTCCAACACTTGTCTTCTTTACATCCAACGATACTGTATTCCTTGTACTAATTCTTGTATTGCTCACATGTTACGTTTCATGCAAAATGACAATTTACACATACTGTTTATTTTTATGTACATCTAAATAGAAAATAAAGGCCTACATTTATCATGGTATGGAAGTTTAGTTTTTCTATTGCAATTCTGAAAGTTTTTTTAAATTAAGTATGATTAATAAGTTTCTAATAAACAACTAGAAGTACAATTACTGTTAATGAAAATATGTGAATCTACGCATATCTGAAATATATACATTTCAGAATATCAATAGTATTAATATAAGTCTCAATACAATTTGAAATACCAATGGATAGGAAATGTGCAAGCTCTTCAGCTAAAGACTTCATGGTGTGTGTTCAGAATCAGGATATTGTGTCGATCATCAGTAGAGACAAAATTAATTATGTGAAAAATGTCATTTCAGTCACCCAGTTAACAGGATCATCCTTTGAAACACATAAATTATGTAGAAAAAATAAAATGTGTATACAAAGAAATGCTCTAAAAGCGTATATCTTAAACACAAGTTAGTGTTCTGAAAGAAAGACCTGCAGAAATATTTACATTATCACTACAAAGCATTTAAAAAAATTTATTACAAACATTATTAAAATGCCTGTACATTGTCACAAAATAAAATAATTCAAATCGAATTTATAACACAAATTTGCCTGAACAAAACTTTATTAAGGTACATTTTCCTTCTGCTGTATCTTCTACTACATACCAAAATCTGAAAGTTGTTATGGAGGATCTATTTTTTCTTAATTTCTTCGTTTAAATATTACATGTAACTAGTGAGTTTCCTCTGTGTTTTTTGCAGTCAGCTCTTCTTTTCATTGTTGTTTGGCATCATATTAATAATAATATTTTTAAATTTTCTCCAAAGTATGTTTTTCCATAGTTTTCCAAAAGTAAGTTATTCAGCATGTAGTCCAGTCAAATAAAGTGTATAATTATCTGCACATGCCTCAAAACTGCTAGATGGTAATGTGAATTATTAATCATTTAGGTTATGGATTATATCTGAGAATTTGAAAAAATTATTGTCACTTGATTGCAGACATAAAACATAGTCAATGTAGAGCACCACACTATCAGTATCACCCTTCCCAGTTTGTAAACTAACCCTCAAAAATGACCAGTTTGTTAATGCAATTTTTTGTTTGAATTAGCCAATACAAGGTAAATCAGGTTCCAGCATGGACCACCGTGCTTTTAACCATAATTTACTGATGCACAGGGTTCAGACTGAGAAGCCATCCTGAAAAAGAGTAGAAAAATTATAGCATCTACTTGGGTTGACTCGAGCTGAAACACGTTATCCACAGCTGATACTAGGGATTCAGTGAAAACCCTTATTATAAATTGTTTTCCATTGCTTGAGATAATTAAGTTTCCAAAGGTGCCCTGTTCCACTCATCCAGGAAGACTGTAGTTGATAATGATTCTTATTCTATGAGTTGTTCAACAGTGAGAACTGTCTCTGTATGATCAGACTATTTTTTGTAGTCTCCAGGAGCCCAGTTAGCATGACGTGTAGTAACATTTGAGGCCAGGGTTTCCGCATGACAGGTTATAAGTGAAAAGCTGTAGTATACCATTGAGATTTCATCACACAGGATGCAAACATAAACGCGTAGCTTTATATAAAATTATAAGAGTCATTAGTATTTTTATTAACTGAAGTCATTGTACCTTTGCTATTGTCTGGGTAATAACATGTCTGCGTGCTAGCTTTATAATTTAGAAGCACTTATATTTACTGCTGTTTCTTGTATTGTGCCCACGCGTTACTTGTATTGCTTATATACTGGAGTATTCATTCATAAGAAAAAGCTTTAGCTTATACGCTTTTGTAAGCTGCCTGTATTCCATACAGTGTGCATCAATACAAGTTACAATTTATACAAGTATTATAATTTTACAATTATACAGGTTATAAATATATGCACATTTCCGACTTTATAAACCATGTTTCACATTAATTATCTTGTTTCTTGCAATGTCAGTAAGTGGTATGTGTAAGTCACTGAATAAGTTGTTCAGAAAGTCACCTTGGTACAGCAGTTTTATTAATCTATAGCTTTATATATATTCTGGCAGCATTGAGGGAGTGTAAACGTGTAAATTCATGAAAAGCAAATTAAGTACCACAAAGTAAGACAAATCAATGGCATTTTTTTTTTCAAATCTTAGCCTCTACTTAGAAATAGAACCATGTTGAAATTATTTTAGTGACTTTATATATACTTAAACTTATATGGCATTCTAGCGTGAAAGTAATGTGGGAATTAATAATTGTGTTAATCTCTCAACTAAAATTACATATATTTTATGTTTACAGTTTTGTTTAAAACACATACATACACACTTTCATTTTTATTTTGTAAGAAGTGCCCGCACATTTCATAATTTTTGTAACATGTAGTATGCAAATAATTAAATGACATTATTAGAGGTTATTATGTTGTTTTCTGTCTATTTGTTAATCCATGACTTGGACATGGTAGCAGACAACACTATCTGAAGTCACATACGTACAATTGTTATTTCACCACATACATGCTGCTAAAACTTGTAGCCGCGTAATCACTCGCTTCTGTGATCACATTACTGTTATTAGTTCACTTGTCGAACAGTTGTTCAATGAATAATGTCTGTGTATAATCGCTGTATGGTGCCACCCTGTGTATAAGCATGGCATGGAAAAGAATTAATATGTAGATTAATTGTTTAATATAAAAATTAATTTGAACTTAAGGTTTTCAAAATGTGCCTATATGATGTGATTAAAGATTAGTGAGTGAGAAATTGATGTGAGAGATTCTCACAGGTTAGAGATTTAAACTCAATTATTACAGAATAAAAATATTGTAAAATTATTTTAAAATTAAAGACATTAACATAAATATGAGAATTGTTCAATAGAAACATGTTTAGAGGCTCTAAAACATTTTTTATTCAACGATTTTAAAAGAAGTCTTCATTAGTATTAAGGCATAAGTCCCACTGTTGCACTAATCTTTAGATTCCCTGCTTGTTATATTCTTGTGGCTGTTTGCGGAACCATTTGCTAACCAGCAAACTCTACCTCAGCATCCAATTTGAACCACCGTCCTTTTAGTGATTTCTTTAATGGGCCAAAAACATGATAATCGCAGGGGACAAGTTGGGCCTGTAAGGTGGATGTTGTAAGATTTCCCACTTCATGCGACCAAGTAGATCTTGAATCGTCTGGGCTACTTTGGATCAAGCATTATCATGCAGAAGAATGACACCATTTGTGAGCTTCCCAGGACATTTTATTCTTGATGCTGACCTGTAAGCGTTTTAAGCTGTCTGCACATCACTCAGCATTGATGTTGACACCAGGTTCTTTAAAATCTAAGAGCAGCACCCCCTGATAATAAAAAAATACAGTCACCATTATTTTTCCTGCTGAAGGTTGGACTAACATTTTTTCGCCTTCAGAGATTGTGCATCCTTCCACTGCATACTGTGATGTTTGGATTCTGGTTCATAGTGATAACACCAAGACTCATCACCAGCAACAATTTGGTGTAGAAATTCATTACCTTGTTGATAGCGCATCAAATCCTGTAATGATAAGGCCGAACGCAAATTTTTCTGCTCATCAGTAAGCAGTCATGGAATCCACTGAGCAGCAACTTTGTGATAGCCAAGACTATGAATGATGGAATAAACAGTTCCCATGCTGATGCTCAACATTTGAGAAACTTCTCTAACTTTGATGCGCCTATTTGCATGTGAAGCAGTTTCCAGCTGTCTTACATTTTCGTCTGATGCTGCAACACGTGCAGGTCCAGGACGGGCCAGATCTTTAGTGGATTCTCTTCCTTGTCAAAATTTATTGCATCATCCAACCACTGCCATGTGAGAATAACTATAGTCACCATATACAGCTTTCCTTCTCGTATAAATATCCATTGGCTGATGCCTCTCAGTGGCCAAAAACTGAATAATGGCACGCAGATTATCTTTGGATGGATTTTCTGTCATAGATGGCATTTTCAACCCAGTCACAATGCTAAGAAAAGAGCAAACTGCAAATATTTTTGACAGACGCATCACTAGTACTTAAACAGACAATATAAACAAATGAATTCCATTGCCATGGTGACAAAGTCACAGCTGCGCAGATCAAACGTGTTTCTATTGAACAATCCTCAATAGCATATCAGAAGTCAGTAGCAGAATTTGTGTGTTTCCTGTAACTCTGCTTCTAAGAGATTCTCTCATCATCAGATTTTATTTCAAACTGTGTGTTTTAGTATTGAAAAAGTATAAGTTCAAAACAGATAAGCCTAAAACTGAAATGATGTCGTAGGATATATACGGGTGGAGACTGAAAAGTATTAAATCATTTTCTGTTTCAATAAATGAACTAAATAAATATATAAAAAATAATACATCAAACAGATTCAGTTCTACAATATAAAGGAATCCAGTCTTCATGAAGTAATTTAGTGTTTTAATTTCACAGATGAGAAAAATATTATTGAAATTAATGAAAACATAACATGTGGAAAGAAGAATGATCCATGTGTTGTACAAATTTCTAATAATTCGAATAATATACAGTATTTCTCTTTAAACAAGAGAAATTGTTGTTTTACTTACACTTTTTCTACAGTTTTACTTTCTTTAGTGTCATCTTCATAAATTAAATATATTGTAAAGGAAGAATAACTGTCAAAACAGTGTTAATAAATTAAAAAATATATTCCTGTAAAAAAAGAAAAATGTTGTATATTATTAAATTTCATTAAAACAAGAATAAATGAATTATTATGAATATATTTCTAAGATTAAGTGTTTTTAAAAGCAATCAGATCAACATTAAATTTTCATGGATTTATAAAAATTGTTCTCAGTTCAGTAGATGTATTCACATAATTGTTGTCTGCGCTTGATTAAACATAAGTAAGACTTTGTATGAATTGTATAAAAGTCAGAAACCCTACTATCTATGTATACTCAAACATCTAATTTGTGTGACCAAGACCAACTAATTTATTCTATTACAGACCAAGTTAAAAAATTTTTAGTGTGAAATAAAGAGTGTGATCTTATTTTTTATCCATGCAGAAATAAGATCAAAGCTGCAGTTTATTGCTTTAATTTAATTCGTGGTATGAAATTTTATTTCTTTCTTTTATACACATTTTTAAAAGTATATATTCTAAGTAAATGAGAAACTTTTTTTTAATCAAAATTTGTATTACTCAAAAAACTTTTAAATAAATGAATGATGTTATAAGAAACAAGTTATAGAGACTATATCAATTAAAGTTAACTATGAAACATGAAATGCGAAAAGTCTAAATAATTCTTCACAAGACTGATGCAATGCAGAATTGTTATTAACCTACCATAAAGAGAGATCTGAATATGAAAAGCTGATGCATACATTTTTCGACAACTTAAGATGCCTTATATGTAATCTGTACTATGTAATTGAAGAAGCTGTAAAATACAAAATAACAGTGTGATTAACACAAATCCATGCTGTTACACTGTACACAGAGGTTTACATTGTAATTTAGTGTGTACGTAATTTACAGTTGCTTTAAAACACCTACAGCTATTATAGAGTATTATTTATCACTACACACATTCTATATATATATATATATATATATATATATATATATTACATTTAATATTTATAATTATTAATGTATTATATATATCAAGAAACGGACTGTAGCAAAAAGTGACTAAATATATATATATATATATATATATATATATATATATATATATATAAATCCAATATTTAAACACGTGAAGATTTTTTTATAACCTTGAATGTATTCTTATTTCTGTAAATGTTATTATTTAAGAACAAACATACATTGCCCTTTGTTTGCAAACCCATTCCTTGTACAATCGCTGTCAACATACATTTTTCATTATAAAAATATGAATTTCATATTTGTTTCATATTTTCATGTGATGGAGCTTAACCTTGTATGTTATGTGTGTACGCTATTAATGTATAATGTTTACTATAAACAGTAACTTGTGTCCACACAGTAAGGTGTGTGGGTGTGTGACATCCATGTGTTATTCCTGCATGTGTTATTAACATAAATATTTATTTTGTTTCACTTTGTCAAATTGGATTGTTTCATTCTTAATTGATTGATTGTATATGACTGAATGATATGATTTTAGTGTTTTATTTTTTGTTGATAATCAGGTTTGAAAACAGATTGAAATTGTGTATTCTCCAAATGTGTGAGCATAACATTTTGCTGCACACAAGGCACAAACTTTGTGAAATATAATAGTGTTACAATGACTCTGGTAAACCAAACTGTCCAAATCGATAGTATACATGCCACATTGACAGTTTCCACTTTTATGGGCCATTTGTAACAAAAAAACAGCGTTAAGTATCTAAAGCGCTCATAACAGTGGAATTTATTAATATAGCAATATGTCAATTCAGAGAAACCACAAACAGTTCAAGAACATATTTTATATATACAGTAGAATCTCCATTAACCGAAATACCGTTTAATCAAAACGACAGACCAAAAAAAAAAAATATTATATATTCCCATTTTTTACAATGAAAATTTGTTTTCCGGATAAAACATGAAAACTCATGTAATATACATTGTTTGTGAAGTGTGATTTGTCATGATAGCTCTGTTCAAAACAATAAGGTTTCCTTAGTTTGAGATATAAAGCAAGCATAGAGCGTTACCCGTCAGATCAACCACCTTGTGGATACCTTTTAGACAAAGGGTGTGGGTAACGGGTGCGCTATGTTATCATATTTACAGATAGCATTACGGTTCGTCGAATGACCTGAAGAATCAAAGCCCTCTGATGTTCTGCTAATGAAGCAATGGCAAGATATTGCTGCAAGAAAGCAATGTGAAAAGAAAAAGCTAAGGAAAATAGAAGATTTAAAAAAAAGATCATAAAATTAGTGTTAAAAAATTACTTTATTTAAATAGTTTGATTTGTATTAAATTTTTTTTGGAAATATTGTATATTGCCTTCAGTCATTTTACCTCAAACTTTAAAAAATGACATCTTAATTATTATCCAAAATGTTGGTTATCCGAAACCACCTTTCCCCCTTTGTTTCGGTTAACAGAGGTTCTACTGTATAAACATAAGTTCTAAATGTGCTGTTGGGTGCTATGTATATGTAAATTCACATTTAATATACTTTGTATGAGCATTTTTACTGTCTATTATAATTTACTTTATCAAAGGTCTGGTAAGATTTTATAGTGGATTGAATAAGAAAAATTCTGTAACAATTAAACAAAATTGTTGTACTGGTAGTTTCAAATATGCATCCTTTCCTCTAACCAAAAAAGAAATCTATGTAGGCCTATCTTAAAAACTGCTTATTTTATACGTTTTTTATATTAGTATTAAATATTATTATTATTGTTTAATTAATTGTTTAGGAGAGGAAGGAGTGAAAGTAATAAAGAACATTGAAGATGCTGGTAAACCAGCAGCTCCTGCTTCGACTATAGCAGAGGTAGCTGTTGATCAACTACAAGCCAGTGAAAAACTTATCGCAGGTTAGTTGGAGTTGTTGGGTGTTATTAAAATATTATTAAAGAAAATAATACAATTACAAAATTTTCTAATATAATTAACAGTGTATAAATTATGTACAGTTTTATAATTTAATTATAATATAATAATATTATTATATAATATTTTTGTCATATACTATTATACATTATAATTGAATAATATATTATTTATAATATAATTTATTCTCCATTGTACTGGCACCATGCTTGTAAGATAATAATTCACTCTTTGCTTTGGCAGAGACTACTGAACAATTTATTTTTTATTTAAATTGTCCATATAGAGTATGTATGAGAAATAGTTATGTCTAATTTATCAAGTGAGTTTGAATTCACAATCAAGTCTCATGTTCATAGTGTGGACTTATTATTGTGTAATATTTTTTTAAATGAATTCAGTTTCATTTCAAACTATGAAAAGAAATTAATGATTACAAGTGCCATTAACACTTCATAATAATTATTAGTATCTATACTGTCAGTACATTGATAAAATAAACTGCATCAGTCTCCAAATTTTACCAGATTATAAAAAATACAATATATGACGTTTCAATTTGTAAAATTATTTGCATTAGATGTTTCCAAAGGTTTACTAAACCAGTAACTGTATCTTAATTAAATCTTGCAGTCTTCCATGTGGAAAAGGAAGATACTGTTGTAATCTAATTTACAAAATGAAATGCATATGGTAGCTAAAGAAAGGAATGAACATTAGCAATAGCATTATAACTCATAGTTTTATTGGGTAAGTGACAATTAGATATTTTATTCTGATTGGAAACACATGACTACAGTTGTGACATAAAATGCATTCAGTTACAAATGAGGACTATTGGTACTTATATGAAGAATAAAACATGCAGCGATAAAAAGTCAATTTCCACAAATACACTTGGTGATCCTACAGTGCTGTGTAGTAGTGAAAGGTAGATCTTGACAATAGTGACAACAAGCAGACAATGTAATTCTGTAGAAGAATTTCATATGTGTGATGAATGATCAGACTATAAATAAAATTATGAGGAAAAATAGCCGTAAACATTAGTATCTATGAGTAAATTGTTTTAATTGAATGACCACTTGGAAAGAATGATGGCAAAAATGTATAAATATTGTAACAAATCACAATTGCCTTATTACAATTAAGGTAGATTATTTGTTTAATGAAGTCAAAAATTTCCTCCTCAGTATTAATCTTCAGCCCCACTGTTGAGCTCGCCAATTTTGTAACAATTCTAAATTTCGGAGTTACAAAGTTTTGTAATAAAAAAATTTGTTTGAAAAAATTTTATTTATTTATTTATTTAATTAATTATTTAATTATTTTTGATGTATTTATGTAATTTTTATTTCTTTTAATTATTAATTTAATCAATTTAATCGCTTAAAATAACCAGGATTGTTTTTCCGCGTTAATCAGATTATCTCCAGTAATAATCGATTAGCGGTTTTTCGTTATTCTATGAGAGCTGCAGTCTTCTTGCTTTCATCAAAACGTGACCTTTTTGGATTTTGTGATGATTCTCCAAAATCATTTGTTGCAGACAGACTGGCATCAAAATCAATATACTCTCTGACATTTTGAATGTGTGACTTGAATGAGGCAACATACTGGTGTGTTTTAATACTGTCAGTTTCTACTTGCTGTAATTGATTAAACAAAGTGTCACAGGCTGGCATAATTTTGTTGAAAAATGTTAATCAAAAATTAAAATCATCATTATTTAATGTGTTTTTCAGTCCTAGTGCTTTCTGAACAGTGGACTTGTCACTCTCGTCATCTATGATTTTTTCAAGAATAGCGGAAATGTCATTTTTATGAATAAATACTGTTGTCACACAACGGGATTTAAAATTCCACCTGGTATTAGAACATTTTGGGAGATGTTTCTTTACTACTTCATCAAGTATGGCAGTTCGCTTGGAAGATCTTGAAAAAAATGTTGTAAAGCCATCTAAATTACAGAAAAATATTTTTACTTGCTTGTTTTGTGATGCAGCGGGCTCAATAATTAAGTTTAGTTGATGGGCATAGCAGTGTATATACTGAGCATTCTTGTACACAGCTTTAACTTTTGCTTGAACACCGTTATGTTTTCCACTCATTACTGCTGCCCCATCGTAACTTTGTGCAATAATTTTACTAGGCATCTTATCAAGTTCTAATTTTGCTAATTCTTCAAAAATAGTATTACTAATACCTTCAGCGGAGTGATCTTGTGGACTGACAAAACTGATAAATCTCTCATCTAATTTTCCGTTCAATTCATACCTCACAACTAACACAATTTGTGACAGAGTGGCACAATCCGTGGTTTCATCTGCTTCAATTGAAATGTAGTCAGTTTCATTTATTTCTTTTTTTATTAGTCCAATGCACACTGCATAAATAGAATCCAAAATTTCATTTTGAATTGTTTTAGAAAGACCAACGAAAACCCTATTGTTTGTTTTTTCAATATGCTCTCTTAAGGTGCTATCTAGGCCTGCCATTAAATTTACTAAGCCCCTAAAAATACCTGGATTCTCAGATGTGTTTGTTTCATCATGTCCCCTTAAAGCTAGTTCAAATATTCCACAAAACTTTACACAGTCAATTAACTTACTTAGGATGTATCTGTTCTTAGAGACTTCTTCATTATGCTGTTTAATTTTTAATCTATATGCACTGTCTAACTGGCAACTAATATTGACTTTTCCTAACAATGAATATTCAGTACAATTGTTCATATGAGTTTCACTAATTTTATGTTTTTTAATTTTTTCTCCCAAATGTTTCAAGTCCTTAATTCCATTTTCAGTCCAGACTGAATCACTGTTTAGGTTCATCACCAAACATACATAACAAAAAAAGGAATTGATCACCTCACATCCACATATCCAATCAGCATGTAAGTAACAGTTTCTATTAAATTTTCTTGTGTAGTTTTTTTTACTTGATGCTGGTCTGTCCGTTTTATAATTTTGTTGTGTAATATCTAAATTCGGTTTTGGTGGCCCTCATTTTTTTAGTTCTATTTTCTTTTCGTAAGTAAGTAATTTGAAATAATCAAACATTTAATATTACTTACTGAATTCATAGCCATTTTAATCGCTTCTAACAAATACGCACAGAACACACAGGCTCAGGGCTACACAGAATAAGTTACACGTTTATGTACACAAGGTTCGACAAAAACACTATCGTACACAGAATAACCTGCCTAATAAAGAATAAATTATTAGAACATTACGTTTACACAAAAAGTACAACAAGAACACAATCAAAACTATATAAAACACAAGAGAAAATATATGCACTTTAAACAGCAACAGAGAAGTTTTGAACAACGCTCCGTTTCTCTATGAATTTAGCT
Source organism: Magicicada septendecula (assembly GCA_034769895.1). Taxonomy (NCBI): domain Eukaryota; kingdom Metazoa; phylum Arthropoda; class Insecta; order Hemiptera; family Cicadidae; genus Magicicada; species Magicicada septendecula. Next base: position 218,183,600 of record CM068372.1, read on the forward strand.
GCGAAACAGAAAGCGGCCACAGTCCCACCTGTAATGGTGGATGCCCATTTAAATGCATAGACATGTGTACACGTCTCTTGCCCCGCTCCCCGAAAGAACGGCCTATGCAGGGAGGACGACAGCGAAACCGTCCTGGCTGCGGGGCCATGCCGAAAACATCGGGTGATCGCTATTAGTCGCCCCAAAAATATCTTTCAATAAGAATACTACACATTATAGTTATATTATTGACAAGTGTAATTTGCAAATTTAGTGGGAGGGCTGCGCCCTTTTGCCCTCCTTGTACGAGCCGCCACTGACTAAAATTCTTTTATTTATATTTCTTCCAATGAATAAAACTCAAAATTATAAAATTCAAGGAATTTATTAAGCTTATTAAGACTAATCGATTTTGAATCGATTAGTTAATCGACAAATAACAACTCATATCTCAGGGCGAGTAAATTCAGTATATGAAATATTAATATTAATTTTCAGGTTCTTTTAGCTGTTATTTTATAATAGTCAGAGAGAAAGGGCAAAGCTGAAAAGTATAATGCTTACAATGAAAACTGCTTAATTTCTAAAATACAAAATATTATTAAATAGACAATGTTAGTATGATAAATTTCTCGAACCCGACTCGTGATGCTGTTCTGCTGCCACTGCAAAGGATTCTGGGACTAGTCCAAAATGGCCGCCTCCGTGCTGAATGTAAACATAGTTCTACAAACTATGCCGTCTTCACTGCATAATTCTTCCAAATAAATGTTGGTTATTGGTGTCTTCCTCTTCCAAGTAGTAGTGGTTAATTATTACTCTTCATCACTGTGTAACTATTCGGGAGTAGTGGTCAGTTGTTCGGCACGGCAATCAGTGTTCAATGTGTTCTTGTTCCAATGGAGGTGAAATTTTACAATGTCCAATTCTGTGTCGATATTATTTTTAATTCACGTTTATATTGTTCGATTATTTGGATGATGTGATCAAATCTTCATAAATCACTTAATTTGGTCGATTCCAGGTTAACTCTCTGTTTTATTTTTTATTGGTTTAGTTACGTTCAAAAACTATCTTCTCCATTTTTTAATGAATTATTCTGCGTGAGCTCATTTCGAAGTGTACGTCTCAACGTGTAACAATCAACTAACTCCCTTCCTTCTTCAAACAATAGGTCTTGGCTGATTTAATATTAATTCGACATCGTTTTAACCAGATGGCATTTCCGCCTACATAATTGACTTTTACATTATGTGATTTATTACATTTTTACTATTATTCAATTTTATTAAATACTAATTACATATTCGCTTTCCTTAGTTAATTCTGCGTTATTTAATATCAAACATGTTATACTTTATTGTATTTTTTACCTCAAAAGGTCATATTTACTGTATATTTGAATGTAGGCTTTAACTGTACTTCCTGTCACATTAAATGGTTTACAATTTCTGTTAGTATCTAATTAACATTGGACAATATCATTGCTTGAATTAAAATGGTTATTTTTCCTTAATTCCTTGTAATTTTATGATTTAATTAACTAATTTAAATATTATTTTTAGTTTAGGCTTTCCTCTTAGATTCCAGTGTTATTACACTTGCATTTTTCCTAATAATATTGTATACATTTCTTCAATACCTTTACAAAGTATTGTTACAGTTATAATACATAGTGATTGATTTACATTATATAATTTTCATCAATTTAATTAATTTCTTTACTCATTTACTAATTATAAGGTTGTTGAGATTTACCATTTGGCCTAGATTTTACATGTGTTCACATACAATGTTTATTATTATTACAGCTTGCTTATACCCTTTCTGACATATTATTCTTATAAAATCTTAACTAAATTACCCTCATCTAATTACAGTAAGGTTTATTATTAATTAACATCATTAAACGTAATAAATATTTTATAACAAAAAATTATACTCAATCTCAGTCATTCAAGCCTTGAGTTCAATGACCTGTAAATATAAACAAAACACATCTGTCTTTTCATCACCTAAAATATTTCTTAAAATTAATTTTCATGCCGTCCTTGTTGTTTTTACTTTATTTTAGGGATGTACCCTTTATCACTTCACTATTTAGAGCATTATCTCATCTTATTTTTGTCATATTATCTAGTATTGTGAGATAAAAAATAGCACTTACTTGGGATTATCATTAGTATATTTTCCTAATAAAATAACTTGCACTGGTCCACTGTTATTCTTTGATCTTATCTCTATTCAGTTTTCTAGTCTTATAAGATCAAGAATCTTATTTACAGAGGATCATTAAGATTTGTTTTTTCATTATAAAAATACGAGGGTTATTTGGAAAGTAAGGTCCGAATCGCCGTAGCTAATCGAATGACGCACGAACATTGAAACGCGAATGCGCACCGACTCCCGGCATGCCTTGCGCGTCAAACAACGCCATTTGCATTGGTATTGTTGCAGTGTGCTGTTTACAGTGTCAGTTCAAAATGTTTAAAACAATTGATCAGCCCGCTGACTGTGAAATATGTTCAGTGATTCGGTTTTTGACAGCAAGGAACGTTTCACCAGCGGAAATTCATCGACAGATAAGTGAAGTGTACGGCCCCAATGCGATGAGTGACAGCAAAGTGCGTAAGTGGGTGAGAGCTTTCAAGGATGGACGGGAAAATGTCCATGATGAACCGCGATCAGGCCGACCATCACTGATCACAGAAGATTTGGTCAATGCCGTGGACGAAAAAATTCGTGAAGACCGGCGATTCACAATTTCAACTTTAGCATTGGATTGGAATTTCCGAATGTGGGTAGAACAACTTTGCACAAAATTGTCTCTGAAAATTTGCAATTTCGCAAATTGTGCTCACGTTGGGTTCCCAGGCTGCTTACTGAGGAACACCAAATGAAAAGAATGGCTTGTGCTCTTGATTTTTTGGACCGATATCATAAGGAAGGTGATCAACTTTTAGAGAACATTGTCACAGGGGACGGCACATTGTCAATGGAATGGCGTCACACGACATCACCAGTCAAAGTCAAGGCCAAGCAGACAATCTCAACACGAAAGTTATGGCAACCGTGTTTTGGGATAGACATGGAGTCTTGTTAGTCGAGTTTATGCAGCAAGGGGCAACAATAAATGCAGCCGCTTACTGCGCTACCCTGACTAAACTTCGACATGCAATACAGAATAAGTGACGTAGCCTTCTGACATCTGGAGTTTTGTTGCTGCATGACAGACGCCATTCTGCCATTCAAACCCAAAATCTGATCAGATCTTTTGGATGGGAACAGATTGACCACCCACCGTACAGTCCAGACTTGGCGCCGAGCGATTTTCACTTGTTCCGCTACCTAAAGGAGTTTCTTGGCGGCAAGCGCTTCGCCATAGATGACGAGGTGAAAGAAGCAGTTAAAGACTGGTTATCCTCACAGGCGGCAGACTTTTATGACTTCGGCATACAAAAGCTTGTAGAACGTTATAAAAAATGTTTAAACAAAAATGGAAACTATGTAGAAAAATAGAGAAAGATGTAAGGAATTAAATAAAAAACGTTTTTTGAAAAAATCTGTGATGGTTTATTTTTTATAAGAAATCGGACCTTACTTTCCGAATAACCCTCGTAACTTTCACTGGTACACTTTTAATTATACCTCTAGACACTTTTACTTACATTTACTATTATTTTATTGCATTTTACTTTTCTTATTTATTTTCATCTTTTTTGGGGTTTCTAATTTTATTACATGTGGTTGTCCTTCTAATAGTTGTTCTTTTATTATGGATGTTTGCCTATCCTGGGCATTTCCTGACCTACTCCTATACTACCTGGGTATAATTACTTTATACTTTGGCCTATCATTATTTTTCTATAATTTCTTATATATTGCATGTTTGGTTTGTTTTCTTATCTCTTCGAACTATTATTTCACTACACTGTGGTCCTTGGCTAATTTTTATAGTAGTTTTCATTGATGTCATTTTATTTTTATTTTATATCTGATTATTTTTTAAATTAGAACAGTGTGGATAATCTGTCATGCTACAATATCTGTGAAAGAAAAGAATAGAGAAAGAATACCACTGATGCCCTTAATATGTGTAGCAGCAGAAAGGGAGTTGAGATGTGAGACTGATACAAGAAATGGGATTGCAAAGAAATTATCCAAGTCTGCTTTAATTCATTCATTTGGAAACCTGTTGTAATTCTCCTAACTGACTCAGTTTTATAATTTAAATTATGATTTTTATTAATCTGTCAATCAAACTGTTCACTTTCTAGCATAGAAGATTAATTTGATTATACACTAAGTAGTACTTACATGCAGGGGCGGTAACAGAAATCGTGAGGCCCAGTACAGATAAACCCATGGGGCCCCCCTTGTTTCCACCCCGACCCCCCACCCAAACACCCTCACAACACACCACCATCACAATCACGTTTAAATATTACACACATAGAGGGTGACTAAGCAACATAGAAAACTAAAATTGAAACTCTAGATCATGTTTACTTTGTATCAACAAACATTGAAAATTTAATAGAAGAAATTTATATAGTGTACATAAGGGTACACAAAAAACAAATTCTAAAACGACTTTATATTAACAAAAACATAAAACTTAATGGTAGATTGGTAGGTTACAACCTTTTTTAATATACATATCGTAAAAGTTCAATAGTATTAAATGAAATTTATAATTAACGATGCACTAAAGTAGTCTTCTTAGTTTGGCTGTAGCAAAGTCTTTTATGTTACTGTCAAAATCTATTTTCCTTGAAATTTCTTGTTCAATGGAAAGTAAAGCACAACTGTTCAGGCGGTCTTGCATCATGGTTGCACGAAGGTAGTTCTTTATTAATGAAAGCTTACTAAATGATCGTTCTCCTTCAGCAACTGTGAGTGGAATTGTGCAAAAAATTCTGATTGCTATGCATACTTGTGGGAAAATTCCTTCATGCCGCAATTTAAAAATTTTATTTAGAAGGTCTATGGGCCCTTCCTGGCTTTCAGCGGTGCTTTCAAAGCTTACTTTGTGCACATTTTTTAGTGCACAATCTCATCATTAAACGAGGCAGTTAGGTCATTAGGGTACTTTTCCCTTAGCTGCACAGATCATTTTAGAAGTTCCTCCTCATCTAGGGTCTTAAATGACAATATCAGGGAAAACAAATTAGCAATTGTGCTCATGTGCTCATACCTATTGGCAAGCTGAAAGATAAGAGAGTCTAATATGACATAAAATACATTAATTTTAAAGTTTGAGACAGGAAAACAATAATATGCCCTCATAGCTATTAAATCGAACAGGTTAAAATTTAATATTGGTCCTGCTGCGGTTAATTAGAAATATTTCATTATTTTTCTAAATCATAACCAAACTAAAATTATTTATTCTTAAAAATTGTTTTACACAAAAAATGGAGCCCCTGTCGGGGCCCCCCTTGAGCTCGGGGCCCGGTACAGCTGTCCCCTTTGACCCCCCCCCTGTTACCACCCCCCTGCGTACATGCCAAGATGTGTTGGTTGATAAATTGTGAACTAATATTTTACAGAACTGAATGAGACTTGGGAGGAAAAACTGAAACGTACAGAATTAATAAGATTGCAGAGGGAAGCTGTGTTTGCTGAAATGGGTGTTGCTGTGAAAGAAGATGGAATCACTGTTGGAGTCTTCTCACCTAAAAAGGTAAACCTTTCCTTTCATTTTGTCTGTATCAGTTTCTTCACATATTTGTTCATTATCACACATGAAATGTTATATCTGTATGATATATCACTCACCTTGATTATTGTTTCCGTTGATAACATTACATTCCACTGATCTCAGGTGACCATTTAGCTTTTAGCATTAGAAAGCAAGATTAATTAAAATATTACCTTTCATACTATGGATAAACCAGTTTTAATATAAAAATATGTTATTTTCAATCTTGTCTGTTGATGTTGTTCAAAGATATTGGTGTTGTGGAAATACAGTTGATAAACACTGTTCCTGGCTGTCACACAGTAGTAATCAACAAGAACTGAGTTGTCTTGTGAAAGGGATTACATTTGGTTATCTAAACTTCAAACTCACTGAAATGCATATTAGAATTGAGCCGGCAGTAGGATACTTTCGGAACTAGTGACCTTAGTGTATGTCTTTCCACAAGTTTTCTTTATTGTTATTTTTTGAATTGTTCTTTTTGCATTGTCAAGGCTTGAATGCTGGCAGAGACTGTTTAAAATATCTGACAGTCCTGTAAATATGCACATATTTCTAAGTATTCTGACAGATAATTATATTATAATCCTATAAACTGGACTAAATGCACCAGATAGCCAGTGGTAATTACCTTGAAAATCCACATATACAAAGTGGACATTTTTCTGACCAAGAAAGCAGTGGGTACTATAACAAGTACCCTGCTCCAATGTATAGAGTGCATGTAGAAGAAGAATACACATTATGCCAAGCAACTGTAACAATTATTAGGACTTGAATTAAAGATCTCAGTATGGTCATAAAATCAGCCTCCATTCAGTGGACACATAATGGGTACTTGCAACAATTACTCAAGACAAAGTTATTGGTAACTATACGTAGACTGCTATAGAACATCATTGTTGAAGAGAGTTTAAGCTATTTTTTAAAAAGTTGTATGATGTTGTGTAAGATGTATAAGCTTAGAATGTTTAAGATGTTTTTTTTGCTGCTTGATATTCCATGACCTCATGACACACACCGATACAGGAGTATGGAGCAAATCAGTTACTTTCCTCCCTACTTAGTACAAATAATTGTTACCTGTTTATACACCCCAAGAAATGTCTTGGAGTTCAAAAGTTTAACAGCATAGAAATGATTTGTGTCATGACAGCAGAATTTTATGAACTTCACTTTATTGTCAGAATATTAAGTGTCTCAGTTTCGATAGCAAGTATGTTGAAAATTAAAGTATGTAACATTTATGGCAATAAAACGTTTGTTTTCCAGTTGTCCACTTTTAATGTATTCTTTAAATAAAAGTATATATTTTCTGGGCACATTTTTATATGAATTGACAAAAGAGCTGAAAAGCTTATACTTTTATAGATATCACATATTGATTAATTATGAAGTGAAATATTAGATTCTGTGTAGATGTGTGTGTGTGTGTGTGTGTGTGTGTGTGTGTGTGTGTGTGTGTGTGTGTGTGTGTGTGTGTGTGTGTGTGTGTGTGTGTGTGTGTGTGTGTGTGTGTGTGTGTGTGTGTGTGTGTGTGTGTGTGTGAGCAGATTTTTTTTTAATTTAAATTATTTGTAAGTAATTATTTTTGTTTCAGACACCACATTTGGTGAATCTGAATGAAGACCCATTCATGTCAGAATGTTTACTGTATTATATCAAGGATGGTATAACCAGAGTGGGAAGTGGATCAGAATCAGAAAATGAAATTCAAGATATCCAGTTGAGTGGTTCACACATTTTGAGGCAGCATTGTATATTTGAAAATAAGGAAGGTGTAGTCACATTGGCTCCAAAAGAGGGGGCTCTGTGTTATGTCAATGGCAGACAGATCAGTGATTCAGTGATACTTAAGACTGGATCTAGAGTAATTCTTGGTAAAAATCATGTCTTCCGATTCAATCATCCTGACCAAGGTATATATATACCCTTCTTGTGTTTCTTTTACTTAATATCACATACATTGTGTGTGTGTGTGTGTGTGTGTGTGTGTGTGTATGTGTATGTGTGTGTGTGTTTTACTACATAAATGTTACTAAACAACTGACAGAACTGTTTGTTAATTTGTAATGTTTTAAATTTTCAGCACGGGAACGTCGTGAAAATAAAATCAATGCACATGAACTTAAAGATGAAAAAATTGAAGGTAATTATATTGTTTGTGTTTCAAAGTATTTAAGATGGTTATGTTATTTATTCATAAATATTGTTTGTTTGAGTAAACCAAGAAATTAACGCTAATGACAGATAATGCTAATTACGAGGGTCAGTTGAAAAGTTCACAGAGCGACATCTGTAGCTTAGCGGTAAAACTACAATTTTTTGTGTGCTGCAAGAATTGTGTTTTATGTGAACTCCTGTTAATTTCTAACAGGATTGATCTATCTATCAATTTATGCATTGTTTAGAAGCTGTTTAAAAGAAACATATCATCCATTTTTTGAAAAACAGAGAAAATCAAACATCATGGTGTGATTCTTTGTTAAAAATTGTTTAGTGCCAATGGAAATTCAAAATGAAATTGTAAATGTATCAGAATATGCTGTGACTTAAAAACCAATGGTTTGTAAGTAGGCAGTTTAAATGTGGTCGTACGAGCATTAAAAACGTGGTCACACTGGATGCCCAAAAATGCAACAACTCTAGATGCGGCAGCTATCTTGCACAACATTTTTTCACACCAAGTTCTGAGTTAAAGTATGATGCACACACTAATATGAGATGCCTATGATTTCAGCAACATCATCCACTCCTCAATCTGCGGTCTTCAAACACCCTATGAAATGTTTTCAATAATGATTTTTGGATGTCCAATGCTGGGATAGTCTTCAGTGCTTGTACGACCACGTTTAATTCGAGTGTGCCCCATTTACCATTGTTTCTGAAGGCGCAGCATCTCCTAAGACATTTACAATTTCATTTTGAGTTTCCATTGGCGCTAAAACGTTTTTAACAGAATTAATCACAACACGATGTTTGATTTTGTGCATCTTAAAAATATACGTTACAGGAAAATTTCAAACAGCTGGTAAAAAGTGAATAGATTGATAGATATATCTGGAAATTGACAGTTGTTCACACAATATATATCTTGCAGCACATGAAAGATTGTAGTTCTAATGCTGAGCTATAGATTGTCGCTCTGTGAACTTTGCAACTGACCCTTATAATGTCATATTAATAGTTCAATAAAAATCTGTGGTGATTTGCAGAACCTGAAAAAATATCACCTGCAGAGACTCCGAATAGTGGAGAGAATGTTGACTGGGACTTTGCTCAGATTGAACTTTTGGAAAAGCAGGGAATTGATCTGAAACAGGAAATGAAACAAAGGTTAATGGCTTTAGAAGAACAGTTCCGTAAAGAGAAGCAAACTGCTGATGAAGCATTTGAAGAACAGAGGAAGGTTAGTATATTTTGTTTTAGAAAATGGAACTGTTGATGCAAATGTATTGTATAATTATTATACCTACATGTCCCCATTCATATTTTGTCAAATGACTCTCAGCTCTCAGCTATAGTCACAGTTCTGCTTTGTGTTGTTAACAATAATATCTCTATAAACATAGCCACATTTATAAACGTACAGTAATACTTTTTTTTAAATATAGTACTGAGCATAGTAACACACAATTACCTGTAACAGTTCTTAATATGCAATAGCAAAGGAGCTAAGCAGTTAACCATTTGGGGGTACATTAAAAAATTAGTAATGGTAGAAATAGTATAGGCTTGTGTCTACAACTATGGGCCTGTGGGGCATTTGGAGTGCTCTCCATAATTTGTTATGAAACTTGTAGTCCATTTGATGACCTAGTACATCTCCAGGTTGTAGCCACTTATCCATAGTGTTTCAGGATCTACCAGTCACCTGGTATACAAGTTTCTGCTGCAACTCAATTTCCTGTACCTCACAGAAATTCAAAAAATTTTATTGTACATATAATTACAATTACATATACTTTCTGAGTATTCTTGACAGTGGTTATCAGTTTATCTTAGTGCTTTCAGATACTTAACAGGCAGCAGTGAGTGTTATGGTTTAGTTGTTTTTTTTGGGGGGGGGGGGGTTACTCATTGGTTTTTTTATGACTAATTGAGATCAGGCAGATTTCCTCAAAAAGAAAATTAACCACATTATGTGAGGTTCAAATATATGCCACATGAAGCCTGAAGTATAAGCAACAAATTTTATTATACAAGCTATGTTAATGTCACCCATATTCTGTGTTGTTTATGTGGAGGAGTGCACATACTATGCATAAATGCATAACATCATGCTCACAGCCAGTAGCAGGCCAAACCTAGTAATCCAGGGCATTATGGTCCCTGTGGCGGTGGCTCTATAACAAGCTCAGGACATGGCACAACAGCCGGTGTTGGGGGCGTACCCATTGTCTTGCACAACCCCTGGTCATCATTCTGTCATCGTTTTCTCGTTCTGTCATTGTATGTGTGTGTGTGCGTGTGCATGTGAACAAGAACATTACCTAAGATTTACTACCTGTGATTGGTATTAACTTTATTGTCATACCATGGAGGAAGTTTCTAAATGACATTAATATCTTGTCAGTCTGATATGTTTGTGAATAGTATTAAATTTTCACAATACTGAACAAAGTAATTAATTTACTGATACAAATATACTATTGAAGTATGTACATATAAACATAATTTTATTAACCATAAATAGGCAGGCACCGTATATTCTTGGCACTGTAGGTTTTTGCATTCACCACATTTCTTTTTTAATACCTTATTGTTTAGTATTTAACACATAGTTTTTTAATAAATTCACTTGATTAATGATTTACATTTACTGTTTTCCCTGCCTGCAATTATCATGAGCTATAGTGGATTACTCAATTGAATTGTATCAGTCTGGATTGTAGTTCAGTTAGTTTAAAAATAAGCTTAACTCTGCTAACATTTTGCCGTCATTTAATTCATCACTGTACTTAAAAGCATAAAACTTTATAATTTAGAGCATGTCATATAGATAATATTTAAACAATATGTTTACCTCAGTATGTATATATTTTTATGTGACTGCAACTTCATACAAAACAACTAAACACATGTAGTTACATAACAGTATGTTGCTGAGTACTAAATTTAGTCTATTATCCAAGCAGCAAATACCAATTAAAACCTTGTTCAAACAATAAAAACTGTGATTACCTTGTATGCGGTCCGCCGTGTGACTTCTCAAACTTGGTTAACGTTACACGTTTCAAGGCGTATGCCTCATCATCAGACGTTTAAAAAACCAAAAACACACATATCACACAAAATTGCGTTTGTCAAGAAATAAAATTGCAGAAACAAGCATATTATGTGCACGTGATGTAGGGTGCGCACCCGTTCAGGTATTTGAATATGTGTGTGATATGTGTGTTTTTGGTTTTTTAAACGTCTGATGATGAGGCATACGCCTTGAAACACGTAACGTTAACCAAGTTTGAGAAGTCACACGGCGGACCGCATCCAAGGTAATCACTTACTGTTATATAAAAGTGACTTGGATACCATTATGAAACATGAATGTTAAAATAAAAACTGTGTTTATATTGTAACATAGGCCTACTGTTCTCATTGGTTAAGTTGAGTTGATGGTTGATCTATTTTAATAATAAAATCTTCTTAATTATGTTTTCTTAGACCTCACTAGTTGTTTGCACTGATTTGTTATATAATTACCAATAAGAATTATGGTTCTGTTGATAAACAATTAAACTTTCCAATTAATAAAAAGATTATTAATTGAGAACTGAGTGTTGTATTCGACTTGAGTTGTGGTTATATTTATACCTTTACTTGTGGATTTGTACCTATAGTGTTCCAGTTTTGATGTTATTTTCCATGAATTAATAGATTTAATTGTTTAATAGATTTAAATGATTTAGCTTCTTTTAATTTCTTCCTGGAGGCTGATTGAACTCACTTACTTACTTTTAATTCTAATTGCACAAGTTACCCGGGCAATAAGTACTACCAACTTTTCTTCAAATGTATACAAACACTAACATTCCGAAACTGATTAAAAAATTGTTAAGTATTTAAAATAATTCCGTACTCAATTAATTCTTTTCTTTTTCTTTTATTCTTTGTTATATTTGTTTCTTTTCCTTTTAAAATAAAGTGACAAACTTTATTTTTTAAACAATGGTCCAGACTGGTTAAAATTCTTCGCTCAGAAGTTGGCAATATGATCTAATTCAAGCCTAGTGTACAGATTATTTACGTTAATTAAATATAAATTAGGTTCTTTTGACTACAATAATACTAAACGAAAATGTCTTTTATGAAATACAAAACCTCACAATATAAGAGTGACTACAATAAAACAGAACAATATCTTAGACCTAGAATAACAATTATTTCGTATGTCAATGGATGTCGACTTTTTAGGTTAACCTATTTCAATTGGTTATACCTTTTTAACATTAAAAAACAAAGAAATAATGGTTTACAAGTGAAAAAGTATAATATTGATAGTGTTTTTGTTTAGTTGTGGAATAAATCGTTCAAGTGTACACAAAGTGTTATAATTATATTATATTTGTTATAAGTCGATGACAACTGTAAGTATGTACACTATACTTTCCTTTTCTTTTAAAACACACTTTATTATTCACTGTTAATTATTAATACACTTTAACTCTGCTTTTGTTAGTATGAACTCTTTAGACTTTTTGGGTTATGTTTGTATGTTTACGTTTCACCTAACCTTGCCGAGGTTCAACTCTGATGTAAAATTCGTGGCTACGACTGTTGTGGAAGAGAGGTTCTTGACGCGATGAATTCTCACACTAGACTCCCTCGTTAAGCGTCACTTTTTTGCTAGTTTGGCATGGGCTTTTGGGTTAATACAGCAAAATATAAAAATTCCAATTGGTTGAAATTTCTCGCATTGTCATTGATAGCGTCAGTTTTTGGGTTGATGCACTTTGGTTTTCTGAGATCAAAATTAACAAAACTCTTAAAATTAACATTATTTCCGTATGTTAATTACAATTGTCGATATATTATTATCGCTGAATTGCTTTCTTTCTGCTGATCATTTTAAGATCTCATATGATATGTTTCCATACAGTATTTCTAAAAATGAACAATTTTAATGTTTGGCCTAATACATTATTTGTTAAAAGTTATCTTTTCATTACATTTTTTGTTTTCTCGGTTGTATATATGATTTTATGCTATTAACAAACATTTTAATACTAGTAATCATAATTATGAACCTTAACTTTCTATAAAACTCTTGGCTTATATAACAGGCCTAAAAATGTCTTGTGTACATTGGGCTATTCTGGTTTCTTACAATAAAATTGCTTACTTCTAATACATTGTAACATTTGGTATTTAATCCTAATAAACAACATGATCTTTTACTACACATTATGATTTAAGACATGCTTTGTACTTTGTAATGTCCCTGTCTACCTTCTACAGTAGATGTAGGGTTTTTGTCCAAGTAGACATCTTGTTAATTACATTCTTATTAGTACATTACAAACATTTAAGAGTACTTGTACTTTAATCTAGTAACATATACCATTTCTTTATATATTGGACATGGGCTATTACAATTTTTATATATTATATTGTCTCTTTTTACCTACCAAGTAGATGTAGGTTTTGTTTAACATTTATTTCTTACTGACTACATTATTTGTCCATAACCAGCAATAGTTATTTCTTATTTTATTGGCTAGTAGTCAGTTTATTCGTCCCACTTTATGCTATTAGTTTATTTACATTACATTCTCCCTTACATTTCTATCATTCTTTAATATACAATAGTAATCTTTCCTTCCTACCACACACTACAACATTATTATACCAAAATAAAACTTTTGCAACATTTTTATAACATAATGATCTCTATTTGAATTGTCTAAGTGTCTATTAGTTACACTCAGATATAACTGAATTTATACTGAATCTAGGTTTATAGTTTTTTGTCTTACATTTTCTTTAGGTTATGTTCCCAGTTACTGGTTATACTTAGACCACAATACTTTATATTTTTATTATGGTTTACACTGTGTCATTTGCACTGTTTAATTATCACTGTTTATTACTTTTCCTTTTTAATACCCATAATTATGACAATAATTATCTGGTCTTTACTATAACTATATATATTGTAACGTAACAGAGTTGAGGTCCCCCAACGTTACATAAAAATTGAATGAAACATGGTCAAGGACCATACCCTGAATTAAGGTTGCTCAGTAGTTAATGTATCTGAGAAGTACCTCAAGTTAAAAGAGGCAATGACTAATGTTAAATATAAAAAACCAGACCAATGAATAGTTAAATATAATAAAATGCTTGTTTTTATACTGTAACATGTTGAGGTTTAAAGAATATTTATGTTATATTTTGAGTATGGTAGAAATGAACTGATGTTGTTTAATAGTAATACTTCATCAATAATTATGTTTATATTTATGTTAGATTTGTCTTTAGACAATCAAGTATGGTTACCTGTGTTAGGAATTCTAAGTTTAAAGTATTGTCTAAAGTTGAATAATACTGTTGTTTTAATTAATGTTTGTAAACTTGGCCAGGAGGGCGATCAATGTTTAATGTTTGACAAGTAGTTCTGACAATTATATTATAAATTAATGAAGGGTTCCAGAACCAGTTAATTAATGTAATAAAGTAACCACCAGTAAATTAAAATTAATTTAATTAACCATTTAACCAATAATTAATTGTACAGTAGGTCAGGTAAAAGAAAATTAAGTTAAAAAAAAACCAAATAATGTTATAATGGTTGTAAGAAAATCTATAGGCCTAAATTCCATATTAGTGAAAGGAAATTAATACCTTTTTAAGAAGTCCAGTCCAACGAAACTCTGGTAAAACATTTACTGTTTAAGAAGGAAGGTTAGGGGAGAATTTTAGGTAATTTAATATTAATCCAAGCATGGAGTATTTTATTGGAAAAGAGTAGTAATATTCTATAATGCCGGTTCAAGGATATCTAGAAAACGTGGTTGTTAAGGCAACTGAAATGGACATGAGTTGTTTATATGGATTCATTCGTTCTGATTGTTACAAGCTATTAGGTTGAGATGGGCCGATATATTTAAAAAATATGAATAATAAATCTGGAAGAAATATGAATCAAAACTGAAAACCCTTTTTTGAAAAATAATTATAACTTAATGCTGATGAGTAATAAAATTAAATAACCTTCCAAATTGTAAATGAATACATTTAAAAAGAATTGAAAGCCTCTCACCTCATTCACCAAATAATTCCACTGGATTCGGTATTAAACCAATTCCTTCTATAAACAGAAGATCAGTTAAAAGAATTAAAGCCTGAACTAACGGAATTATTGAAAATACCAGAAGACCTAGTTTGGCAGAGATAACCTTCATTGGCAGCAGAAGAAGCTGGGATCCTAATTTCATTTCACCGGGACCGAGAATTAACAAGATCATAGAAGAAGATCAGAAGTCCGAAGAATTCCTGAGAGCTTCCCATTCCTCTCCACAATCAATTTTATTAAAGGCAGAACACTTTTACTGGATGAAGACAAATTAATCTGAATCTTGGCAACTGTTTACAGACGTCCACAGCCAGTCGAAGCTTTCGTCGGCTCGGTAAAAAAAAAACAACCTATTTTAATTTCACTATATTTAGAGTAAATAATTTTGTTTTGTAATACTTGAGTAGCCTTAATTGTGCATTTTACCTGGCCTTACTAATGGTTCCAAGAACTTTACGAACCCTGGGATAAGAACTAATTATTATTATTTTTCATTTGTATAAGTCTATGGAGTTGGATTGATTGATAATCAATATATTTCTGTGTGATCGATTTGATTATATTGTTATTTTGGAAATCACGGGTACTGTGAATTAATAGATAAAATTAATAAAGGATCTTGATTGTATGAGATAATATTTGAAGTTATTGCAGAATAGATACTATAAGTAGTGGTTGTAATAATTTACAATAAAAGGTTTATTCAAACCCGATGAACAACTAACCTATAAGTACGCTTATTACAAGTGGCAGCGCTAAATACTTACAGCTGGTGGAACGTGAGATCGCGGAACTAGCGTGTTTTCAGTGCAAATTTTGAACAGAATTTCCTACCGGCGAGTGACTAGGGTTGACACGAATATTCATTACATTCAGTTAATACACGATACATATCGTTAATAATACCCAACTACTTAATACTCAGTTAGATCTATATCGTAGTACGATTATAAGTTAAAAAAAAACATTATTATAATTATATTTGTCTAATAACATATTTTCAGGAAGTTTCATCGGTCACAACCAAAAGATATATTTATTAATAACATATTAATTAAACCAGGTAACAACATTTTAATTGTTACGAATTGCCACCTGCAACGTATTACTTGGCGTTTGATACACAGGAGTCTCATATAACTAATTACACCCATAAACAAGTTTTATTTCAATATATATATATATATATATATATATATATATATGCTAATTACAAATGCAGTCTTAGGTCTGAGACCTAGCTGGACTGTTATGCTTGTTACATAAATGATTTTTCTTAACCCTAAATATATTTTTTGCTTATATACTGTGACGGCAGCGGTATGTGAACATCTGCTCTCCGGTACCAGCGGTGGACACAGTGAGCCAATCCGGCATCAGCATTCGGAGCGAGCCAATCAGCGATCCCGGTTAGTTAATAAAACCCGGGCTGGCAGAAAATTTTCCACACACTTCATCGCCACGCCATCGGACGCACTTCATCTCCTCTCCTCTCTCGGACGACATCGAGGTTGAGTCAGCCAGAAGGAACAGCCGAAGAATAGAACCGCCACCGTTCTTGCGTCTTCGCACTCCCGTTCCGCGCCAGCGATGGATTTCGCTGGGCCGGCAGCCGACTCTACAACCGGTACCGAAAGAAGAGGAGGACTGTAGTACGCCACAAACAGCAGGCGCAGCCGCCGAACATCTTAGCGCGGCACAACCAACATCAGCTTTCTCGCCACAAGGTCCTTTTTAGGGCCACCAAAAACATAGAGTGTACGATTGGCGCCATTTGTCATGCGGCAAGCCTTTTGTCCGGTGGCAAGTGGCGCCCAACGTGGGGCGACGATCATCTTGCGGATGTAAGATTCAGCCACGCCAGCAAGCTACCAGCCGGCACACCAATCAACATGGCGCCCAACAGACAACTCCACAACATCTGGAGAAGGGCAGTAGGCTGGCTACCGGAGAGAATTCAAGACCCAGTGGAGTTGTGATGGCAGCGGTATGCGAACATCTGCTCTCCGGTACCAGCGGTGGACACAGCGAGCCAATCCGGCATCAGCATTCAGAGCGAGCCAATCAGCGATCCCGGTTAGTTAATAAAACCCGGGCCGGCAGAAAATTTTGCACACACTTCATCGCCACGCCATCGGACGCACTTCATCTCCTCTCCTCTCTCGGACGACATCGAGGCAGACTCAGCCGGAAGGAACAGCCAAAGAATAGAACCACCGCCATTCTTGCGTCTTCGCACTCCCGTTCCAGGCGCAGCCGCCGAACATCTTAGCGCGGCACAACCAACATCAGCTTTCTCGCCACAAGGTCCTTTTTAGGGCCACCAAAAACACTAGAGTGTACGATTGGCACCATTTGTCATGCGGCAAGCCTTTTGTCCGGTGACAATACTCAAACATTACTTTTTCAATATTACAGTAAGATATACACTCACTCCCCTAATCTATTGGGTAATTTATTATGTCAAAGATATAGTCTAGTCTAGTCTTTTTACTTCCATATTCCTTAAGGAATGGAAGTATGGTGATGGCAAAAAAAAAATCGTGTTCGAGATTATTGCAGATTCTGATTCTACTACACTCAAAACATGAAAAAAAGTCGTTTTCCGAAAAGTGTCTGTCTGTCTGTCTGTCTGTAGATTTTTTTTCTATGGCAAACGATAACTGCCGCAAATTCAAACAGAATCAAATAATTTTTTGCATACGTCCCTGAATTGTAGAGGTCTCAATGACTTTCGAGTTTGGTAAAGATTGGTTAAGGGGAAGGGGTAGTTTACCTGCAACCTTTTACGTTTTAACAAGAGTAAAGTACTTGAAAATTTATTTAAACTTTTTGAAACAATGGTAATTGTTAAAAATAAAATAATTTTGTTGCCAGGCAATAAAATTATAATTTTTTCATTTTAATGTAATATAATATTTTTCATTTAATACAGCAATAAAAAGGCAGGTAAGACACAGCCTGGCTGTTTGGCTGAAAATGATTTTAAATATAAATCTTAGAATATGGAAGTCATGTATGGTTCTCCATACCGATATTTTACTTCCATGTTCCTTAAGGAAATGGAAGTATGGTGATGGCAAAAAAAATCGTGTTCGAGATTATTGCAGAATATGATTGTACTACACTCAAAACATGAAAAAAATTCATTTTTCGAAAAGTGTCTGTGTGTGTGTCTGTCTGTAGATTTTTTTCTATGGCAAACGATAACAGCCGCAAATTCAAACAGAATCAAATAATTTTTTGCATACAGCCCTGATTTGTAGAGTACTCGTGACCTATTGTTTTTGGTGAAGATCGATTGAGGGAAAGGGGTAGTTTACCTGCAACGGTTTTTTTTTTATCAAGGGTAATTTTGTTTGTTTGGCAAACGATAACAGCCGCAAATTCAAACAGAATAAAATAATGTTTCGCATACAGCCCTGAATTGTAGGGTCCTCAAGATCTGTTGATTTTGGTAAAGATCGGTTAAGGGAAAGGGGTAGTTTACCTGCAACGTTTTATGTTTTAAAAGGGTATTTTCTATGGCAAACGATAAAAGCCGCAAATTCAAACAGAATCAAATACGTTTTTGCATACAGCCCTGTTTTGTTGAGTACTAAAGACCTATTTTTTTTGGTGAAGATCGGTTAAGGGAAAGGGGTAGTTTACCAGACACGTTTTTTGTCTTATCAAGGGTATTTTATATGGCAAACGATAACAGCCGCAAATTCAAATATCATAAAATATTTTGCATACAGCCCTGAAATGTAGAGTTCTCAAGACCTGTTGGTTTTGGTGAAGATCGGTTAAGGGAATAGGGTTGTTTACCAGCAACATTTTATGTTTTATCAAGGGTAATTTTTTTTTTTGACGAACGATAACTGCCATACATTAAAACAGAATCAACTACTCTTCTGCATACCTTTTTGAATTATACAGAACTTAAGGTCTGTTGATTTTGTTGAAGATCGGTTAAGGGAAAGGGCTAGTTTACCTGCAACGTTTTATGTTTTAACAAGGGTATTTTTTCTGTGACGAATGATAACTGCCGTAAATTCAAAGAGAATCAACTAATGTTTTGCATACAGCCCTGAATTGTAGAGTTCTCAAGATCTATTGTTATTGGTGAAGATTGGTTAATGGAATAGGGTAGTTTACCAGCAACGTTTTATGTTTTATCAAGTGTGTTTTCTATGGCAAACGATAACAGCTGCAAATTCAAACAAATAATTGTTTGCATACAGGCCTGAATTGTAGAGTAACCAAGACCTGTCGTTTTTGGTGAAGATCGGTTAAGGGAAAGGGGTAGTTTACCAGCAACGGTTTTTTTTCAAGGGTAATTTTTTTCTATAGTAAACGATAACATCCGCAAATTCAAACAGAATCAAATGATGTTTTGCATACAGCTTTGTATTGTAGAGTTCTCAATACCTGTTGGTGTTGGTGAAGATCGGTTAAGGGAAAGGGGTAGTTTACCAGCAACATTTTATGTTTTAACAAGGGTAATTTTTTATATGACGAACGATAACTGCCGTAAATTCAAACAGAATCAACTAGGTTTTTGCATACCTATTTGAACTAAAGAGAACTCAAGGTCTGTTGATTTTGTTGAAGATCGGTTAAGGGAAGGGGTAGTTTATCAGCAACGTTTTATGTTTTAAAAAGGGTAATTTTTTTTATGACGAATGATAACTGCCGAAAATTCAATTAGAATCAAATAATTTTTTGCACTCTTTCCTGAGTTGCAGAGAGCTCAAGGTCTATTGATTTTGGTGAAGATCAGTTAAGGAAAAGGGGTAGTTTACCTGCAACATTTTATGTTGTAACAAGAGAAATGTTTCCATGACGAACGATAACTGCCGCACATTCAAACAGAATCAAATATTTTTTTGCATGCTTCCCTGAATTGTAGAGGACGGAAGGTCTGTTGATTCTGGAGAAGATCGGTTAAGAGAAAGGGGTAGTTTACCTGAAACATTTTATGATTTAACAAGAGTAAAGTACTTAATTTTTATAAATAAAGTATCCTGATAAGAAGCTCATAGTAATCCACTGTAGAAACGTAGATGAAATATCTATAAATGAAGAGGTTAGGTGAACGGGGTGGGGGTAATTTTCTATTATTAAAAATTATAGTTGAAGGTGGAGGGCAGAATTTATTATATGTGTACTACGTTATCGGCAACAAAGAAGTAGTTTTTTGTTAAAATTGCTTCCCGGGCTCTTTAGCCGTAGTCCAATGTTTTCTGCAAAACCAGACTTTTCGGCAGTGCCATCGACTGCCATCATCGGTGAAAATCGAGTGCGAAAACGTGAGGTGGTATACGTTAGTGACGACAGTACTGTGGTTAATGCTGAAGCAATAAGTAGAAAGAAGTAGTTTCTATGGAAATATTTCATTTCGAATATGATTTTAAATATAAATCTTAGAACATGGAAGTCATGTATGGTTCTCCATACCGATATTTTATGTCTGTTTTGTCAAGTTATTTATTATGTTTGTTTACAAGACTAATTTATGTTTTACTTCCATATTCCTTAAGGAATGGAAGTATGGTGATGGCAAAAAAAATCGTGTTCGAGATTATTGCAGATTCTGATTGTACTACACTCAAAACACGAAAAAAGTCGTTTTCCGAAAAGTGTCTGTATGTGTGTCTGTCTGTCTGTCTGTATGTGTGTCTGTGTGTAGATTTTTTTTCTATGGCAAACAATAACTGCCGCAAATTCAAACAGAATCAAATAATTTTTTGCAAACAGCCCTGATTTGTAGAGTACTCACGACCTATTGTTTTTCGTGAAGATCGGTTGAGGGAAAGGGGTAGTTTACCTGCAACGGTTTTTTTTTATCAAGGGAAATTTTTTTTTTTGGTAAACGATAACAGCCGCAAATTCAAACAGAACCAATAATGTTTCGTATACAGCCCTGAATTGTAGAGTTCTCAAGACCTATTGTTTTTGGTGAAGATCGGTTAAGGGAAAGGGGTAGTTTACCTGTAATGTTATATGTTTTAACAAGGGTATTTCCTATGGCAAACGATAACAGCCGCAAATTCAAACAGAATCAAAAGATTATTTGCATAAAGCCCTAATTTGTAGAGTTCTCAAGACTTACTGTTTTTGGTGAAGATCGGTTAAGGGAAAGGGGTAGTTTACCTGCAACGTTTTTTTAACAAGGGTATTTTCTATGGCAAACGATAACAGCCGCAAATTCAAACAGAATCAAATAATTTTTTGCATACAGCCCTGATTTGTAGAGTACTCAAGACCTATTGTTTTTGGTGAAGATCGGTTAAGGGGAAGGGGTAGTTTACCTGTAACGTTTTTTTATCACGCGTATTTTCTATGGCAAACGATAACAGCCGCAAATTCAAACAGAATCAAATAAATTTTTGCATACGTCCCTGAATTGTAGAGGACTCTAGGATTTTGATTTTGGTGAATATCGGTTAAGGAGAAGGGGTAGTTTACCTGCAACCTTTTACGTTTTAACAAGAGTAACTTACTTGAAAATTGATTTAAACTTTTTCAAACAATGGTAATTGTTAAAAATAAAATAATTTTGTTGCCAGGCAATAAAATTATAGTTTTTACTTCCATATTCCTTAAGAAATGGAAGTATGGTGATGGCAAAAAAAATCGTGTTCGAGATTATTGCAGATTCTGATTCTACTACACTCAAAACATGAAAAAAAGTCGTTTTCCGAAAAGTGTCTGTGTGTGTGTCTGTCTGTCAATGTGTCTGTCTGTGTCTGTAGATTTTTTTCTATGGCAAACGATAACTGCTGCAAATTAAAACAGAATCAAATAATTTTTTGCATACAGCCCTGATTTGTAGAGTACTCACGACCTATTGTTTTTGGTGAAGATCGGTTGAGGGAAAGGGGTAGTTTACCTGTAACGTTTTATGTTTTAACAAGGGTATTTCCTATGGCAAACGATAACAGCCGCAAATTCAAACAGAATCAAAAATTATTTGCATACAGCCCTAAATTGTAGAGTTCTCAAGACCTATTGTTTTTGGTGAAGATCGGTTAAGGGAAAGGGGTAGTTTACCTACAACGTTTTTTTAACAAGGGTATTTTCTATGGCAAAAGATAACAGCCGCAAATTCAAACAGAATCAAATAATTTTTTGCATACGTCAGTGAATTGTAGAGGACTCAAGGCCTTTAGATTTTGGTGAAGATCGGTTAAGGGGAAGGGGTAGTTTACCTGCAACCTTTTACGTTTTAACAAGAGTAAAGTACTTGAAAATTTATTTAAACTTTTTGAAACAATGGTAATTGTTGAAAATAAAATAATTTTGTTGCCAGGTAACAAAAATAAAGTCATTTTGATTATAAAATATAAATATTTACAACAAGAAAAGAATTTTCAGTTTTCAAAATTTAAATATATTTTTATAAAACAATGGGTTCTTCATTGAGGTGGGGACCATGTCACTCACTCCATCTCAAGCCTCTCCCATTTTGCAGAAAAAGAGGACCCTGTCAAGGCTGATACTTTGACGACAGTGACAGGGCTTTCCACCAAATTCAGCAGAGTGACAGGTAGGCCCAACTCTGATTGGCTCCTCAGATTTCCCCAGCGTTAGTAGGTTCTATGAAAATATTTTATTTCAAAAATGATTTTAAATATAAATCTTAGATATGTTTTATAAATCTCATGTTTTATGTTTTAACATGGGTAATTTTTATATGACGAACCATAACTGCCGTAAATTCAAACAGAATCAAATAATTTTTTACATATGTGCCTGAGCTATAGAGAACTCAATGTCTGTTGATTTTGGTGAAGATCGGTTACGGGGAAAGGGCAGTTTACCTGAAACATTTTTTGTTGTAACATGAGTAAAGTACTTAATTTTGATAAAGTATCCTGATAAGATCTTAATAATCCACTGTAGAAACGTAGATGAAATATCTATAAATGAAGAGGCTAGTTGAGCGGGCTGGGGGTAATTTTCTATAAATCAAATTTATAGTTGAAGGGGGAGGGGATAATTTTTTTTTATATGTGTACTACGTTATGCATAAAAATATGCATAAAATTAATGGCTTGTATAAGTTAATGATTGATCTCCATTAAGTAGTGCTCAAGTTTCCAAAGTTGTAATATTATGATGTCCGTAATTAAAACATCAGAGCAGGTTTAGTGTGTATGAGGGTACACCGTGGACAAAAATTTTCAACATTTCCTATTGAGCGTTGCTTAGAGTAAAGCTGCGAATCTGCAGTGTACGTTTCACAGAACAAACACGCGGAAAAGAAGGAGCGCTCCGAAGTCACTCATGGACCCTCAGCATCTTGCAGAGGGTTCATTCCCTAAAGATGAAAAGTCTGTCTATGAATCGTTCCTCTGTAAACACGTGCAGTTACACTGCCCAGCGATCCACAGGAAGCAAATCGCTATACACGCTGGACAATTTTTCAGCTTGCCGCGTTATGTTGGTGTGGGTTTCGGCACTTTCCATTTAAAAAGCGTGCAAATGTAAGAAAATAAACATAAATGAGGCCAGAAATAACGCGAATTGTGTGTGTGTGTGTGTGTGTGTGTGTGTGTGTGTGTGTGTGTGTGTGTGTGTGTGTGTGTGTGTGTGTGTGTGTGTGTGTGTGTGTGTGTGTGTGTGTGTGTGTGTGTGTGTGTGTGTGTGTGTGCTGTCTTTTATTGCGGTAGTCATAATAATAAAATGGAAACGTAAACATTACGTAACTGAGATATGCTTGCCTGCCACGAACGATATATTTTCTCTCATACATGATTTACATTAAAATTAAAAAATTATAATTTTATTGCCTGGCAACAAAATTATTTTATTTTTAACAATTACCATTATTTGAAAAAGTTTAAATGAATTTTCAAGTACTTTACTGTTGTTAAAACGTAAAAGGTTGCAGGTAAACTACCCCTTCCCCTTAACCAATCTTTACCAAAATCAAAGTGCCTTGAGTTCTCTACAATTCAGTGATGTATGCAAAAAATTATTTGAGTCTGTTTGAATATGCGGCAGTTATCGTTCGTCATAGAAAAAATTACCCTTGTTAAAACAAAACGTTGCAGGTAAACTACCCCTTTCCCTTAACCGATCTTCACCAAAAACAATAGGTCTTGAAAACTCTACAATTCAGAGTTGCATGCAAAAAATTATTTGATTCTGTTTGAATTTGCGGCTGTTATCATTTGCCATAGAAAATACCCTTGTTAAGACATAAAACGTTGCAGGTAAACTACCCCTTTACCTTAACCGATCTTCACCAAAAACAATAAGTCTTGAGAACTCTACAATTTAGGGGTGTATGCAAAAAATTATTTGATTCTGTTTGAATTTGCGGCTGTTATCGTTTGCCATATAAAATACCCTTTTTAAAACATAAAACGTTGCGGGTAAACTACCCCTTTCCCTTAACCGATCTTCACCAAAAACAATAGGTCTTGAGAACTCCATAATTCAGGGCAGTATGCGAAACATTATATGATTCTGTTTGAATTTGGGGCTGTTATCGTTTGCCAAAAAAAAATATTACCCTTGATAAAAAAAACTGTTGCAGGTAAACTACCCCTTTCCCTCAACCGATCTTCACCAAAAACAATAGGTCGTGATGTGA
This sequence comes from Magicicada septendecula, assembly GCA_034769895.1. NCBI lineage: Eukaryota > Metazoa > Arthropoda > Insecta > Hemiptera > Cicadidae > Magicicada > Magicicada septendecula. The sequence continues at coordinate 218,208,167 of CM068372.1, forward strand.
CGATTTCATTAATAAAAAAAAAATGTTAATTAATTAAGTTGATAATGTATAAGCTGAGAAACTTTAAATTCTTAATAAAATCTCACATTTTACACTAAATCTTATTGCAATCATTAAATAATAATAATATTTAATATAAAGTCTAATAATAAATTAAAAGGGAATACAATTGTACAGAAAGGGTAAAGCTTGTTAATTAATCCTGCAGAAACAGGCGCTAACCAGAATCAACTTGTTTTCCGACCCCTTAACTAACTAAGTATTATTGTAAATTTGTTATTATTTAAATAATTAAATAAGACCACTGTTACGTACTTTGATAACCTCTGTAACTAAGAATTTCTCTAGTTAATTATTTAATCTAACTTTAGTCCTTTAATTAAAATTAGAAACGCGGAACTACTTTTATGTTGCCTAGTAATTGTCTTGAGATTACTACTCTCTCCCTTAACTATTTCTGCCACTTGCAATAGAGCGCTCACGGCGTAAGCAGCGTAAAGCGTTGTTTCGCTACGTATATATATAAAATGTGAAAGGCTTGATTCAATGACTATTTAAATAAGTAAATTTGTGTGGTGATGACATCTCTCTCTATTATAAAATAACGAACTATGCAATTTATACAGTATTACAAACAAGAAGGTGATAGTCAACTAATCTATAATCATGTGAAGTGATAACAGTGAAACGAACTTTCTATTAATGTATTCTAACTACAAGAATTACTAAGAGTTACTACAGTCGCCTGAGATGAGTGTACCACACCCGGAATGATTTGACATACTTCAAGAACTCCACCGTCACAGTATGATAAGGTAACGACAGATCTTCAAGAAACACCCGGCGGACCGAAGAACCAATTCTGCAGCAACTTCAGGAAACTCACAGGTGACATGGAGGCTTGTCTTCCATGGTTAAGAGTTACAAAAAAATTATAGTCCACAAAAGACAATTTAACTTATCATATTAAAGACTTTAAAACTTCTGTTTTAAATGTAATAACATTAAAGACTTTAAAAGACAGACACTATATGTAACATGTAGTCTAAAATCTAATAACACTGGTTATAGCAAAAGAGTAAGAGTTTAAACTAAAAGTTTTGTTGTTTTAAAAGATTAATGAAAACCATTCTTCAAATGGTTAAATTTTCAGTAGTGTATATGGCAAGGTGTCCATTAGTCGTTTAATATATTCAATCCCGGATCCGTGGAATAAATGAAATAGATGTACATCATATTTTGAGGGCCCTTTGTAAAGGAGTAATATCTATATATAATCATATAGTAAACTATATTGTTTGAGAACTTTCAATAGAGAACTTAATCACGTAACAAATGTAATAAAGAGATGTCATCTGAGTACCGAGTAAACTGAGTGCATAAATCAACAGTCTCCCCTTCCTAATATCCTGCTATAAGAATTGTTTATTTGTTGTGATTATTTTCAGCTCGTCACAACTAAGGCAGCCTGTATAATTGGCAGATCCAATTATTGCGGGTTCCCTAAGTTATAACTCAAGAGAAGAGGTTATAAATTGCGCCACTCTGCTAATTTTGCTATTTTCTGCTATTGTGCTGTTGTTTAATAATTAATTGTGTACAGAGTGTCACAAATAAATTGCGCCACTCTGCTTATTTTGCTAATTTTGCGTAAGAGAAAAGAAAGTAGTAATTGTGTCCGATATCCCACGCACACAAGCTGTTGATCTATTCACTCATGTATTTAAATATGTGTCAGAATTTTAAATAAAATAAAAATAATAATTAATATTCTAGTAATATAGTATAGGTAACTTTATTTGTAAATATAATACGTGTAAAGTAATTTTAACATATAATCCCACGTAAACAAACCATGTAGGTACTTGTTAAAAGTCTCATTCATCAACGTGTCACCTTCACGACAAACTCGGACATGTAAGTTTCCTGTTGCCGATTGTTTAAAACTGTCATAGTTGGTCTCCCCCAAGTTGAGTTAGACAATAAGTCACCCTCCTTGTGTGGTCTATTGTTATAAGAAGCGTGTATTTTCCTGTGTTTAGTAACCGAAGATTCCCCCTTTTGTCGTACGCATATTCATGCCTGTGTGAAATTTCTCTCTCTCTCTCAATGTAAAACGATAAAAGTTGTCATAACATTTTAAGTGTTTATTTGTAAAAAAAAAAAGGAGTAAGAATACGATTGATTTATATTTTTATATTTTTGTGTAAAAAAAAAAGGAAGCGTTGTATAGCATTTAATGCAAATAGTAGAATAATTAGTTATAGCCACTCACGTTACGAAAATGGCTTAATTTAATCCTGATCTAGTATTAAAAGATGAGCTATGCTACGAAGCACTTTTACGAGGTCTAAAACACGTGAATGTAACCGTGTCGGAATTACGAAAATCATTACGCCAAACCGGATCAGATACACCCTCGCAGTTAGATAGATTGCGTGAACTCGATTATGACGGCGAACGAGAAACCAGTTATGTGAAATATAGGGAACTGATAGTATTATCTCAGAACCTTGAGGACAAGAAATCACCTACGGAATTTTTGCGCGTTACGCAACGTATAGAACATTTAACCCGCCGGTTAAATAATTTACTAAGCTGGCCCGACGTCACCGTAATCCCCGTCGATGTGCAGAAATTTGCGGATGAGGCATTAAGCTAATTACCCATAATTATCAACGACTTACGACGAAAATCAGACTCATCGAGAATGGAGGAAATTGAGCACTACTTACAAAAATTATATATCTCCCCAGTTCAATCCCCTACTTTAGAACACCCTCTCTCCACCTTGAACCCCGAATCACCCACCGTATCGAAGATACCACAGAGTCATGAACAATTACCTAGTAGAGAATTAAAAACCCAAACTATGTTAGAACCCCCACCGCCAAATGTTCAGCATACTCGCACTAGTAAATATGCGATTACAAATCCTAATGCAAACACCAATCCTTCGAAAAGTATACCTAACGTATGTTTTAATGTAGACCTCTACGGAAAGATTTCCCACCCAGTAGAGAAAATAATTAATGAAATTCCTTACACTGATGGCTTAAGTATCACGACTCTATTGACTTTTATCAGATATCTACTGCAAATAAAAGATCTACAACAATTGAGCGATTGGCAAATACTGCAGGTCATATTACCCAAATGTAAACCACCTTTACGAGATCGTGTGCTCGAATCATTATACTCGACTCTTCCGGTAGAAGAACTTCATACAAATATAATCAAATATTTTATCCCCACTGGAATATATGAAGAGATCAAAAGAAATACCGTACTTCGAGTACAAAGAGCTCAAGAAAGACTGGCCCACTATATCGCAGACATCAGAGAATCTTCACGTCTACTGCAAGTCAACTGGACTGAAAAACAATTAGTCGATACTATATTGGTAGGCTTATCTCCTGAAGAACGCTCCCGTTTAGCACTAATAAGTAGACCCCTTACTTTCGCTGACCTTGAACAATGTAGTGTGCACTCTTCAAATGTGTGGTATGCAGATCAGCATTGACATGCACCGGTATCCACAACACCACATAGAAAGGAAACGCAAGCCCTATCCTCAGATACAAGAAGTGTACGAGAACGACGACCATTTCGGCGACCAACCTATGTTCATGGCCATGGTAAGTCCAAGGAGCCACCACCTCGACACGAAACCAGTGAGACCCCGCGTAAAGAATATATATGCTATAACTGCGGAAAACCTGGACACCTCAGTAGAAACTGTAAACGGAAACAGTACAATCAGAAAACTCATTATCCAAAAAACATGTAAGGCAGGGAGATCCGAAACCCTGTGTCTTCCGCAGCATCGTGAAAACAGGTAAACCCCTGAGAGACCACAAATTAAAACAAAATAATAATAATAATAACAAAAGAAAATTAGACCCCTATGTTAGGAAATTTATCGATAAATGTAACTCTATTAGTAAATGTGATTACAATAGGTGTGAATTACCTTATATACAAGTTGACATTGGTGTTACATCCACCCTCGGATTAATTGATTCCGGATCCACGCGAAGTTTAATTAGTCAAGAGCTAGCCAATCAATTATTTAAACACAATTTAGTTAAACGCAGTCAATCAGTAAATATTAGATGCGCTACAGCTAATAAACAAGACTTAATGATAAAACTTATCATCACGTTTAAAGTAAAAATTAAAAATTTAACGTGGTATTTTCCAATGTTGGTATGCGACGAATTAGGACCCGAGTTAATATTGGGAGCTGATTTTATCAGTAAAACAGGAATAATTTTAGACATTCACGAGAAGCTATTTTACTTTGGATTCGATCGTTCACGGAAATATAACTTGCATGATAATGCAAATAACAGAGAAAGTACTAGCACCACTTCTACACATATAAAGCATCACAAATCTGAATTAAGTCATCTGGAAAGTAAAGATAGACGGAACATACAGACTTTAATAAAACAATTCTCCAACGTCCTCACCCCAAAGTTAGGACTGACGGATCTGATAGAGTACAAAATAAATTTGAGCGACAACAAAGTAATACGTTTAGCCCCATACAAATTATCACCTCCTAAAATGGAAGTAATGAGGAACCAAATTAATAAATTGTTAGAACAAGGAGTCATCGAACCCTCTACGTCATCTTATTCATCACCCGCGTTTTTAGTACCCAAAAGTAACGACAAACATAGATTAGTTGTGGACTACAGACAACTAAATAAACGGATAGAATTTGAATCTATACTACTTCCCGACATCCACAGTGCATTTCATTATTTTACGAAAGCAAAAATCTTTACCATTATGGATTTAAATCAGGCATTTCATCAGATACCCCTTTCGGAAGAATCAAAACGTCTTACCGCATTTGCCGTCCCTTTCAACCTGTACCAATTTACAAGGGTACCTTTTGGTATATCCCAAGGTAGTTCTGTATGTAGCAGATTATTAGAAAAGTTATTTCATGACATAAAATTTAAATATGTGTATCACTACTTAGATGACATTGTTATCTACAGCGAGTCAATTGAGCAACATCTTAATCATCTACGTGAAGTACTAACCCGATTGGAGAAAGCTGGATTAACAGTAAATCCCAATAAAGTAAATTTTGCTGTGACACAATTCTCATTTTTAGGTCACATCGTAAAAGCCAACGGAAAGGTAAGCATAGACCCAGAGCGAACCCGTGCCATCAGAGAATTTTTACCGCCGCGGGATGCGAAAGGAATAGCCCGATTTTTAGGAATGATAAATTATTTCCATAAGTATATCCCACACCTAGCCGAAATTGCAGCACCGCTAAATACCTTAAGAAAGAAGGGAATTAAATTTGAATGGAACGAGCAACACCAAACCGCATTCGAGAAATTAAAAGAAAGCATAATATCACCCCCGTACTACAATTAGCCGACTTTACAAAACCATTTGTAGTGCAAACAGACAGTTCTAGTGTCGCCCTAGGTGCAGTAATATATCAGGAAGTAGATAACTCAAGGTTACCTATTAGTTATGCATCTCGCACCCTGACTGAGCAAGAAAAGAAATACTCCGCATACGAATTAGAATGTTTAGCTATAGTTTTCGCTTTTGAGAAGTTCAAACCATTTTTAGAACATAAGGAATTTTTATTAGAAACTGATAATCAAGCGTTATCCTGGCTACTAAATCACCCAAAACAGTTAGGCCGTATCGGAAGATGGGTATTAAGATTAAATTGTTTTAAATTCTAAGTACAACATATTAGAGGCACCCAAAACGTAGTTGCCGATACACTGTCACGTATGTTCCAGCCTAGTAGTAATACTTACGAAAACAAGAGTAGAGAAAAGCCGATTATTAATACGTTAATTACCGAATTTCCTCTTGCATTTACAGATTTAGCCCAGTATCAACAACGTGACCCACGTTTGAGTCCAATTATTGAACAACTTGAAAAAGGAAGCAAGTCCGAGAAATACATATTAAGTAGGAGAGTATTATGTTGTAGAATAGCGAACGGAAAATATCTACGAATAATTGCCCCTGATATTATTAAACCTATGCTGATGGAATATTATCACTCTTCCACCATTGGAGCACATATGGGAATAAATAAAACCATACACCGAATTCGTAAAGAATATCACTGGGAAAATATGAACAGTGAGATCGCCAATTTTGTGAAAAGGTGTAAGTTGTGTGCACTCAGCAAACCAGCGAGAAACAGCCAAATAAGTCAGTTAATCTCAGAGATTCCTGCTATCCCGTTCTCCAAAATTTATTTAGACTTGTCAGGACCCTACCCGCGTTCCAAATCAGGAAATACAATGTTACTAATTTGTGTAGACTCTTTTAGCAAATTCGTCTGGATGTACCCCATGCGGCGAGCCTTAGCTACAACCACAGTAAGTATTTTACAGCATAGATTATTTAAAGAATTCGGTATTCCTGTCCATCTAGTGTCGGATAACGGACCACAGTTTAAGTCCAAGGAATTCAGGAACATGTGTTTCAAACTAGGTATAGAACACATTACCACTACAGAGTATCGTCCGCAAGGTAATATAGCTGAGAGGTATTTGCGAAACCTAAAATCTGCTTTAATTGCCTACCATGCTAACGACCATACTTCTTGGGACCAGAACTTATCCTGGATACAGTTCGCCTTTAATTCTGCATATCATGAAGGACATAAGTCTACCCCATTCGAATTATTGTTCAAGTATAAACCTAACCACCCATTATCCACTAAGTGGAAAATACATGAATTGTTACCCCTTGAAATTAGGGATAAAAATATTAGGAAAATATGGAATGAAGCGCGCGCTAATTTACGAACTAACTTAGCGAAATCAAGGAAATATCACGTGCGAAATAATAATAATGAAGTAAAGTACCAAATCGGTAACTTAGTTATGTGTAAAACACGTCCTACGAGTAGTGCAATCGATAAGACCACTTCCAAGCGATCATACCGATGGTGCGGTCCTTATCAAATTCACAAATATTTAACTCCAGTAACCGTAGCACTGTATGAACCCTCTACTCAAAAATATGTACGAAGGACACATATTTCGCAGATAAAACATTATCACGAAGAAGGAAATGGTAGAGTGCAAGTTAAATAAATGTAAAAAAAAAAAGAGAAAGGAATATGTTTTGTACTCAACTGCAAAGAAGTACTTGAGTAACATTTAGCTACACTAATCGTATAAATAGGTACGAGGACTGATCAACCTTGAATCCTATTCTTCGAAAGTAGAGCAAAGTAAGAAGTCAGCTGACATCAAATATGAGAAATAATTAAGTAACAAATTACTTAATGAGTAATTCTATAACTAGAATAACTCGCAACTAAAGAAAAACCCGGTAGTAGTCATAAGGAGTAGAGTTAAGAAAATTTAGAATGTTAACAATATGTTTTATAATGTGTGAATTTTATGTAGTATTAGAATTAGTCTGTAAAGTATGATATGTAGATAGTAAGAATAAGCAAGTCGAGACTGACTTGTGCAACTCGTAATTACATACAGAGAAAAACAGATGAGAGAAGTTACACACGGAAATCCCCAAACATACTCTCGGTACATTCCTGAACAAATAAACCGGAGTCTGTGGCTTAAGCGGCGGAGTATGTGACGATTTCATTAATAAAAAAAAAATGTTAATTAATTAAGTTGATAATGTATAAGCTGAGAAACTTTAAATTCTTAATAAAAACTCACATTTTACACTAAATCTTATTGCAATCATTAAATAATAATAATATTTAATATAAAGTCTAATAATAAATTAAAAGGGAATACAATTGTACAGAAAGGGTAAAGCTTGTTAATTAATCCTACAGAAACAGGCGCTAACCAGAATCAACTTGTTTTCCGACCCCTTAACTAACTAAGTATTATTGTAAATTTGTTATTATTTAAATAATTAAATAAGACCACTGTTACGTACTTTGATAACCTCTGTAACTAAGAATTTCTCTAGTTAATTATTTAATCTAACTTTAGTCCTTTAATTAAAATTAGAAACGCGGAACTACTTTTATGTTGCCTAGTAATTGTCTTGAGATTACTACTCTCTCCCTTAACTATTTCTGCCACTTGCAATAGAGCGCTCACGGCGTAAGCAGCGTAAAGCGTTGTTTCGCTACGTATATATATAAAATGTGAAAGGCTTGATTCAATGACTATTTAAATAAGTAAATTTGTGTGGTGATGACATCTCTCTCTATTATAAAATAACGAACTATGCAATTTATACAGTATTACAAACAAGAAGGTGATAGTCAACTAATCTATAATCATGTGAAGTGATAACAGTGAAACGAACTTTCTATTAATGTATTCTAACTACAAGAATTACTAAGAGTTACTACAGTCGCCTGAGATGAGTGTACCACACCCGGAATGATTTGACATACTTCAAGAACTCCACCGTCACAGTATGATAAGGTAACGACAGATCTTCAAGAAACACCCGGCGGACCGAAGAACCAATTCTGCAGCAACTTCAGGAAACTCACAGGTGACATGGAGGCTTGTCTTCCATGGTTAAGAGTTACAAAAAAATTATAGTCCACAAAAGACAATTTAACTTATCATATTAAAGACTTTAAAACTTCTTTTTTAAATGTAATAACATTAAAGACTTTAAAAGACAGACACTATATGTAACATGTAGTCTAAAATCTAATAACACTGGTTATAGCAAAAGAGTAAGAGTTTAAACTAAAAGTTTTGTTGTTTTAAAAGATTAATGAAAACCATTCTTCAAATGGTTAAATTTTTAGTAGTGTATATGGCAAGGTGTCCATTAGTCATTTAATATATTCAATCCCGGATCCGTGGAATAAATAAAATAGATGTACATCATATTTTGAGGGCCCTTTGTAAAGGAGTAATATCTATATATAATCATATAGTAAACTATATTGTTTGAGAACTTTCAATAGAGAACTTAATCACATAACAAATGTAATAAAGAGATGTCATCTGAGTACCGAGTAAACTGAGTGCATAAATCAACAGTCTCCCCTTCCTAAGATCCTGCTATAAGAATTGTTTATTTGTTGTGATTATTTTCAGCTCGTCACAACTAAGGCAGCCTGTATAATTGGCAGATCCAATTATTGCGGGTTCCCTAAGTTATAACTCAAGAGAAGAGGTTATAGTGAGTACTCTACAAATCAGGGCTGTATGCCAAAAATTATTTGATTCTGTTTGAATTTGCGGCTGTTATCGTTTGCCATAGAAAAAAAATCTACAGACACACACACACACACACACATTTCGAAAAACGACTTTTTTTCATGTTTTGAGTGTAGTACAATCAGAATCTGCAATAATCTCGAACACGATTTTTTTTGCCATCACCATACTTCCATTTCCTTAAGGAATATGGAAGTAATAAAAATGAACTATATTTATTATGAAATATGTTTCATTGTAACATGCAGTTTTGTCACTGAAAAAGATTCATTTTTTAGAATGCCAGAAATTATTGGTTAGTTAAGGCAATACAAAAACCTAAACTCTAGTATCAGCACTGTGATCATAATAATCAAATATGTAAATGTGTAAGTACAGTTTTATGTACTACACTGATTAAACAGAACTCTGTTTCATAGTAGTTTATAAAATAGTCTGTCGAGAAATATCATTACAATGAATGTTTTTAAAGTATGAGTTATAATGTTATTTAGTTTTTTCTCTTGGCAGATTTGATATTATAGGTGAGTTCATTAATTTTGAATTCATTAAGTTTCTAGAGTTTTAAGAGTTGCTGTCGTATTTTTTAAGTTACTTCACTGTACATGGAAGATTATTGATTACAAACTGTTTTAATGTGAGCAGAATGTTAATTTGCAGAACTAGGGTTTAGTAGAAAATTGAAACTAACTTATTGAGGATTATGAAGGTGCATAAAAAAAAGGTTTGGTTCATAAAAATGAAGTTGTAACCAGCATAAGTAGAGAAATCAGGAAGTGTATGTGCGTACCTTGAAAATACAGCAGAATCAGATTTCAGTAGCTGTCACTGAAGAAAAATATCTTACAGTGATTCAGAAATTAGGAAGTTTTACAGTTGGTTAAAATGAAGTATGACAAATTTTTGTTTTTAATCCTAATCCCACCAAAGCATTTAATATATAAATAGTTATTTCTCATGTGCAACAGGAAGTTTATATTGCTATTTGTTCTCACTAGCAGTTACTCTGTATACAGTGTTATCAGCATGTGAACAGAAATAATCTGCACTCTAGGACTAATGTTGAACTCTCACACACTGCATTAATATTGCCATAAACTAGTTTTTATCAGTCCAAAATGCTGCCTATTTATTTGTAGATTTTAAAAATTGTGTAGACGAAATAGTACACATAATTCAATTTAAATGACTATGAGATGTGTTCATAATTACTAGCAAATATGGATTTGAAATAAATTGATTGGAAGAAAACAATTATGATATTTTAATGTGTACAAAGAAATGTCTCAGTATTTCAATGATAAATTAACTTTGTGAAACTGATTATTCACTTATAATAATCTGGTCTTTCTACTTCATAGATTTTAAGATAATTTTGTTATGTGTACGCTTTAAGAACACTATGTACTTGGTATGTTTTTAAAAATGTTTAATCATTTTCTTTGTTTTCTTTAGAATTATGAAGCTCGAATAGATGCTCTACAGAAACAAGTGGAAGAACAAAGCATGACGATGTCAATGTATAGTTCATATACTCCAGAAGATTTCAACAATGAAGAAGATATTTTTGGTAAATATAATGTGATTAAACATGTGTTTCTGAAATTACTATTTCAGCTGAATATAAACTTCCTTTGTAAAACTTAAAGTTTTCTTCATTGTAAGTCCAAGTGTGTGTTGTTGATTTTATGTATTTGAACAGTGTGAGAACTAAATGTATTATATCCGGTCATATGGTAAACATGTTTCTTGTATAGATTGTCCTAATCAGTCTGTCTTGACCATGTAACACAGTTAAATATGCTCTTCTCATTGTGTAGCATAAGCAAAAGAATATTTTTACTAGAAATTTTAATACTTGTTTTTACAAAGAAAGAGTTCTTAGTGGGAACCAGAAAGTGGAGGAATAAATGTTCTTTTTATATAAAGAAATATATTTGCATTTAAAAACTATAAATTCAAATAATAAGTCTGATTTAAAAGTATAGTAAGTCCCTCCTCTTTTTAAAACACTTTTTTTTTTTGTAATGGTTTTGTACCATTCTGGAAATTTTTTAGTATTCTGATACAACAAATGTATTTATTCACTGTACATATTTAACAAATAAATATAAAAATAATTATTCTTAATACAGATATTAAGTATCATATACCTTCATTTACATATATTTCATACAGCCAGTATTTTTGTATCAGAAACTCAGTCTATAATTATTCTAACATATTAATGAATCCAGATTAAAAGTAAAATAATAGTGTCTTGTTTTAAATATTGGAACAGGGTTAACAAATTGTAATTTGCAGGGGGGGGGGGTTAAAATCTTTCTAACTTTGGTGGATATGAAATCATTCATTTTGTAAAAAGCATGTATCTTTAAAGTTTTTTAATTTAAAATTTAGTTGATTTCACCAGTAGTAGAACAATATAAAAGAAAAATGTTTATATATTACAAAGGATTTTGTATGTGTTTTTGGATGTAACAGTGAACCCCTTATTTGAAGCAGCGTGCAACTGGACGGAACGAGAATATCAACTGGCTGCTTGGGGTTATCGCAAATGGAAATACCATCAGTTCACTTCACTGAGAGATGATCTGTGGGGAAATGCCATATTCCTAAAGGAAGCCAATGCCATTTCAGTTGAATTGAAAAAGAAGGTAAACCAATTGCTAGTTGTTTTTAAATTCTAGTTAACTGTAAAGGAAAACAGAATTTTGATGTATCCTTAAAATAAGGGATGAATTATTTAACTTTAATATTAAATTATAAAATAAAACTGAATAGCAAATCTGAATTTACACCTATAATCATTCCTCTTTAGAAATTCAACAAGACAGAGGTGTTACTGTATTAGAAAATTATCTACAATTTTCTGGTAAATAATATTTCTATATATTTATTTGAATTGCCAAGTAATCTGAGGTTAAAAAATTTATATTTTTAGTGTTGTAAAAACGTTTTATAATGCATAAATATTATTATATTAAAAACAACGTTAAATTTATTATATGAATAGTGTTAATGTTTGGCATCAAAATAACGGAGCATGGCCTCATGCATATACTTCTTTCCCTATATTTTTACTAAATAAGAGAAATAACAATTTTTTTACTCCTGTGAAAAAAAAGTCTACTACAATTGTATTAAAGTATACTTAAAAGTAATACAAAACACTCTCTATAATAGTTGCTATTATAAGACTGCTGTACCAAATCTGAATCAGCAAGTAGAAGTTCTGGTAGAAGAGAGAAGATTTATTTATAAGTTATCACTGAGGTGGGGTATGTTTTGTGAATGGTTTGGTACTCACACATTAGAGTAATTTTTGTTAAGTCCAGAATGCAGTGTTAATGGTGTATTGACATAAATGGATAATCTACAGTGATGGTTGGTACTTTACAAAGTAAATGGAGAAGCATTAGGATACAAGCCAGTTTACAAAAGTTTTAATGTGGCGACCAGACTTCAGTTCTCATTTAAAAGTACAGTAGAACTCCATTTATCCAAACTAGTGATTTCCAGACATAATTCGGATACGCAGAAATTCAGATAATTGGAGCAAACATAAGAAAAAGGTTATGTTATGAAAGAAAACATAAAAATTGCTGAAAATCACTATTGTTTATTTTTATTACATGAGTACAGTATCTTAATCAAAACCAGGTCACACGTGTTTTGCAAAAAGTTCACTTTTACTACAAAAAATTTTAAATAATACTCACACATAATTATGATTTTTCAGTTGAACATGTCAAACAAAGTTAATTGTTTTGACGTAGAAACTCATTTGTGTACAGCCAGGTCCCGCAAACGCTTGATGGAAAGAAGCTGCACATGGTCGCATTCAGGTTGCCGTTCCATCTACTTTAAGGCAGTGTCAAAACAAACGAATGCCTCACTCGCCGTAGGTCCCTTTTCCAGTTCAACTAAAGCAACGTTGTCATCGTCTTCGTCCACCTGCTGAGATTTATCGTTACACTTTGGATAATTTCATCATCGTCTAAAATTTGATATCCAGGGTCGCAGTGCAACCACTCGTTTATGTCGTCCACGTCACACTCGGAACAGCGAGGAATTTGTACAATTTCTGGATGTCTTCAGTTGATACAGCTATATTTTCTTCGACACTTTTTTTGCTCCTTTTTACTCTTCCTTCTTGTTCATTGGCTCTTTTTTTTCTTCCTGGAGGTGATTGTTTTGTCGAAATTCTATTAATTTTAGTCCATGCCATTTCCTGATATTAATTCAGATAATTGGCGATTCGGATAACTGGAGTTCGGATAAATGGAGTTCTACTGTACTCAGAAATGAGTTCAACAAAGTCTGATCAAAATTCCTGTATATTTTAATTGCTAAGTAATATTGTTTTCATTTTCAGTAGCAGTAATAATAATAACAAATATAATTATTTTAGGTTCAGTTCCAGTTTACACTATTAACAGACACACTGTACTCACCATTACCTCCAGATCTTGTTCCATCTGCTGAAGAAGAAGCAGATGACGAAGATCGTCCATTCCCAAGAACAATAGTGGCAGTTGAAGTATTAGACACTAAAAATGGAGCAACACATTATTGGACTCTTGAAAAATTAAGGTAATTTCAATTATTTTTCTATGTTCCTGTTAGCTTAGCTAGAGAGAAACTATATATAAAGTTTTTTTTAATTTTTTTTTTAATCAATGCATTTATTGTATGCCGACTATGTAGGTTTTTTATGTGGTTATGTAAACTTCAGGTAGTCAGTTAGTCAGGTAGAGTGTAAACATTTGGGAATGACTGATTGGTTTAATAGTATCTTGTGCTTTATTAGTGTGTTTTCTCCTACATATAAGTGACTAAAATTTTCTTCCTTCTATTTATTTTAATCCTTCTTTGAAATAATCTATGAGGTCATAGATTATTTGTCAACTTTAAATACATATATTTTAATTAATTAACACTTAATAAGTTTTACAGATTTACTGATTACCCGAAAGTTGTAGGACTCAGTCTCTATATATCAGTTATGTTTATGTACAACTCTGTGTATATTCTTATCATTTAAGTCATTGTTTTCCCAATTATAGTTTCTGTTATCATTCCTTTTGTAAATAACTTGTAAATATAATACTATTTTAACAACATGGTAGTAATGATAGTTCCCTTCAGTGTTATCTAAACCAAATGAAATTCATGTAATGTACACTGTTGACATGTTTGTCTAGCCACTGAACCTGTTACGTTAGCACACTGTTTTCTGTACATTAAAGAGAAACATTGTTCTCCCTGTACAGTGAAATGTTGTCATTACGATATTAGAAGGCAAAAGATTGAGCAGAAACTTCAGGTGAAATCTACCAGATTAATTTTTTACCTAATGTGCTGACAGTATTTTATGAGAGTAATTTTATCAAGTGTAAGCCACTAAATAATGTGCATACATACATTCTATACAACTTGAAAATCTTATCATTAGCAATATCTTAATACATATGTAAAGAACAATATAGTATACTTAAAAATATAAGATTTAAGAGACACACTATTTGATTATAGTACTGTAAAAAATTTGTGGATGATAATGATCTGGGACTGTGTGGAAACACTAGTAACTTACCATTCATTTCTTTCTAATTATGCTGTCTGTACAAAGGGAAATCATAATTTGGTTTGTATTATAACTCAAAAATGGTGTATACACTTTTTATAGAATTCAATTTTTCATACTATTTGTATATGAACTTGCTCCAATAATAAGTGAGTATTTATCCCACTAGCAAATCATGTCCCAAATATTTTTTCGTAACAACACGTTTTCAGTATTAGAAACTTCTGGCATTTCTTTTCTGTGATTAATATATTTTATTGTAATTATTTGTAATAATTAATTGTAATTCTGCTCAGAGCACATCACATCCACATCATATAGCATTAGTCTAACATAGGATAAAAAAGTAAAAGTAGCAAAATACTTTTTGATTGGATGTATGAGTTGACATACAAGGTTTGATAAAAATGTTCGTGTGTTTTTGTTTATTTGAAAAAATTTGTTTTTCTTCATTTATTGTGCCATGTGCCAATGGTTTTTTTTTCAATCTTTAAACATTTCTGGAATACACTTTGTTGGTGTAACCTTGCGCTTTCTTAGCGATTGTTGTTGTATGTTCTCAAATCTATGGGTATAAAGTTTGGAGGCTGCAGCATTTGAAAGTATTTATAACTACACTACACTACATTTAGTGTCCATAAAACACTAACAACTTTAGCACATTAGTTTATTTTAGAAAATATGTAAAAGAAATTTAGTAGGGAAGTTCAAACACAAACTTCTTTTGGCAATATGTTTATTTCATATAATGAAATTCATAGGTCAAATTTTGGTGAATATTTCAAAGCATTTTACAAGTAAAGATCTTTATATTGTTATTTTTACAACTTCACTGTATTAAATTTTTTACAAATCTAGAATTAAATTTATTGACTTGAAATTTATCATTTAATAATAATTAATTATAATAAAGAATTTTTTTGAAATGTGTATTTTGTATCAAACCATAAAATTACACATTTTCAAAACCAAAATTATGTTTGATACACATACACATGAATGTTTTTAAAGTTCCAAGTGTGTGTGTGTGTGTGTGTGTGTGTGTGTGTGTGTGTGTGTGTGTGTGTGTGTGTGTGTGTGTGTGTGTGTGTGTGTGTGTGTGTGTGTGTGTGTGTGTGTGTGTGTGTGTGTGTGTGTGTGTGTGTGTGTGTGTGTGTGTGTGTGTGTGTGTGTGTGTGTGTGTGTGTGTGTGTGTGTGTGTGTGTGCATCGAAATTAAAATGTTTATCTTTTGGCCCACCCACCATATTTTTTTGCAACTCTATGCACATGCTCAAAACTCATGAAACATTACCTTTCATAAGTTTTCCTTCATTCTTGGATAGAAGAAAAAGACAAATGGGACACCATGAATATGATGGTGCAGTATCATGGCAGTGGTGTTCTTGACTAAAACATTTTCAACAAGTAATTATGTGTCAACTGGGTGCACATATAATTATCAGTGCAATTTCTGTAAATCATCCTTTCATAAATCTGGACATTTTCTTTGAATAACTTCACACAAGTGACTTATACACGAATAGTACTTACAGCAAGAAAATTCTCTTTACTGATAGTAGCACCTAATGATACAGATACATGGAACAATACAATATTCATCTCACTACTACCATCTTAAACTGATTCATGACCAGTTGGAAGCTTTTGTGTCTTTTTCAAACCACTTTTTCCATTCATTCATGTATACTAGACTTGCCAGCCACCTTCTGCAACATTTTCACCAGTGTTAATTTGTTTCAACCTTCACACAGAATTTTTCTAATTTCTTCAGTTTTGTGTTATTGCATTATAGATTCTTAAAAAAACCATCACCTGATATATCAAAACACAACTCAATCAATTATCTATCAAACCTAAGCTATGCTTTCGATCTGGCTGCAAATTTCGATAATTGTTAAAGACAGGTATACCAACATCACAAAAAGAAACAGTTTCTGAATCAGGAAGGAAATTCAACAACTTAAAACTTTGATCAAACCATGTATGTGCCATATCATAGTGTGAATGTGAATCGTGGGTTTACCATTGTAGCTAAAATCATAACTTACTTTTGTAGAAGACATTAATTACTATTACATGTCCATGTCATGGTTAGTCTGGAGAAACCATCTCTTATACTATACATGAATTAAAACTAGGAGAGTGATAAAGCAGTTATGATTTCAACGTTATCCATTTCAATTATTTGACATTTTGCCATGTATAAGTTTGTTTTCATACGTAAATTCTTCAAAGTTGTACCGTAACAATCTCTTAACACCTACCTGCAGATATTTGCAGCAGTTTTCAGGTTAATATAGCAGGCAGTTTCCTTCTATTATTCTGTGTTGTAATTAAGGACTTCATCAATTTCCACAATCTCTCCAGAATTCATGTGATTGATGTCACCATCATACAACTTCATTGTACACTAAACTTCATTTTCTTTGAATTGTTGTTGTTACAAAGATAATTTATGGGTTGATGATAAAGAATATGTTTAATAAACATGATACCAAAAAAATCTACTAGAAATAGTGCAGTTGAAGGATCATTTAATTGACATATTGTACAATACGTCAATATTATATTTTCAGTTAACATGCAAACAGTGTGAAAAAAGGGAGCAGGTTGTCTGTCATTCATCCATGAGTTTAAGACTATCCATAAATAAGACTGAATAAATCTTCAGTTTCAATCCAGTATATTGTTGATGGTGGTTTTATTCCATTATTATGCAAACGTATTTCCAAACTTATAGTAGCATTAGTAGTAGTAGAAGTAGTAGTAGAATTAGCAGTAGTAGTAATCCCTTTAACCACATACCACTGTATTGTACAAATAACATTTCTAAGAATTTACACACCTGTAATATGCACATAAACCTTTATATAACTAAAAGTGTATTCTAGATTTTCAATCCTAAACCAACTTCATTTTTTATTTCTTAGAATGTACAGTATGTACAGTAAAGTATGAGGCCATGGAATTACATAGTACATATGACAGAAAATCTATTACAAAGCATAAATATTCTTGATACATATATATACACATCTGAGTTTGTACTATTAGTTCAATTTTACTTATGGACCTGCAATCAGTATTCAGAAATTTATTATCAGTTAAAAGTATTTAATGTATAAATTTTATAATGTGTATTAATTGAAAATT
The DNA here is from genome assembly GCA_034769895.1 of Magicicada septendecula. NCBI lineage: Eukaryota > Metazoa > Arthropoda > Insecta > Hemiptera > Cicadidae > Magicicada > Magicicada septendecula. Next base: position 218,226,100 of record CM068372.1, read on the forward strand.
ATGTTAAATCTTGAATGAGGAGCTCAATTTTTAACATATATCAAATAAAGAACATGATTAACTTTTGTTGTCAAAATTCTTTTTTATTTTATATGACTATTTATTTTTCTTAAATTATTTAATGTTTGAATTACATTTTACTACAGTTATTTTTTTTAATTACATTCATTATTCCAAAAAAAATTGCACATTTTATTTTTACTGTGTGATTATCTAATACTTCTAATAAACTAATTTAATAAGTCAGAGAATGGTATGACATGAGTGTAAAATTATTTATTTCAGGTAATTAAGTTATTAACATCTTTCTTTAGTAACATATATGGGGTTGTTCTTAAAAGTCAGAGTCAGAGTTCCTAAATATGTAAATTGAAACCAGACAGTGAGCAGATATGTCAAAAATTCTATTCAGAGTTCTTAACTGAGCAGAATTTTAAGCTTACTTTTTTTTAAACAATGAGGGGCACTTGTTTTAAGTATATTGTACATAACTTATTTCTTTCTCATTTTCGTTTACATTTTGCCAATTCATGGCTCATGATGATGACAATAGACATCGGTTGGAACTGATGCGTCAAATTTACAATGAAGACTTAGAAAGCCCCGCCACGCCTGAACTAATCAAGGAGGACTTTTTCCAATGTCTTAGCATCTGTGCCAATCAGAAGTTCGCCTTAGCCAATCTTTTGCCTTCGAGGTTGGTGCTTTCTGATTAGTCAGTGTCTCTGCTCAGTCTCTTTTCTTGCTCTCTTTCTTTGTCTGTCTCTTACCATTTTCCCTTCTTTTATTTTGTATATTTTCTTTATTGTTTGTTTAGTCTAGGTAATTTTTTTGCTGGGCATGAATTTTAGCTTTGCCACTTACAGATTAGCAGTTTTTATTTTTTCATCTGTCTTATGGTATTTCTTCTCAGCAGATAGTGCTTGTATTAAAATTTTAAAATTACTTTTTGAAAATGCTGTTTTATAATTTTTTATTTTTACATTTTTTATTCATAAAATAAAAAAATATATATATGATCTTAACAGTTACATTCTTTTGTGTTAAATATGTACTCTTACTTTTTTTTAACTATTTGTGAACAAAAACTATGGTGCAGGTATCAATTAGATTTTGTTTTTTGGTAATTTGTATGTCTTAAAACGTCTGTTGTGTACACATGACTCTTAATGTTATAGAATAACTTTACTGTTATGGTATACTGTACAATATTATTACAACTAATGGTGCTGTTATTGTAATGAACAGTGATGGAGAAAATAAAATTGGTATCGAGATGCCACTCAGTACTTCCACGTTATGTATAAACATGTATTTCATCTGTTTTTATCCCCAAGACTATCTGAATATAATACAGACTTTTCATTTCAGATAATTCATAATGATGTTCTTGACATTTGCAAGAATAGGTGTCTGCGCAGTTATTTACCAACATGGCATTATGTGCAAAAATTGGGACCTTAAGTGTTTAATGTATGTTATAAAATATTTTGATAGTAACATTGAAACTGTTCTATGCAGATTAAAAACAAAACTGTAATGTCATTTTTATAAAAATGGAAGAAGTTTTATGGTTATATTAGCAGGCACACAGGACAGACTATTAAAAATTTACAGTTTATGTCAGGATTAATTAATATTTTACAATCAGTATACTGCTATGTTAAGATAACATGGAGTGTTTGCAGAATCTGTAGCTTGGAATGGCCATAACTTGTACTTCCCAAATCAGGTTTCTGTAGGTATGCACTTATGCTTAATACCCAGTATATTAAAATTTATCAAAATATTCCATGAACTGTAAGAAAAATAGTATGGATCTTAAGTAGTCACATTTTTGAATAAGTTTGTTTAGAATAGCTTGGTTAACATTTGAATGTTTTTCATTGATCTAATAACTAGTATATAAATTTATATATCTAGAAACAAGTAAAAAACAACAGTATAATTGTTTTGACAAATTATCATTGGTGGTAGATATCTAGTGGATTTCTTTGGGCCTACTTAACTGAACTAAACCCAATACAGGTAGATTATGTTCGACAGTGTGAGCAAGTGACATAAATAATACACATGTATGCATGCGTGTGTGCATGCACACAAACACACACTAAGTTTGGAAAATTTTGAAAATTTATATTTATAAATCTACCTTTGTGCCTAATTTGATCTCCTGTTGCCATCACCACATAACTTCCATTGCTCACAGAATGTTGTGTTAATATTGAAAACTACACAACTTCAGTTTATATAGTGCTTTATATAACTGATACACATAGTATTCTGTAAAGTTATAAACGTTTTTACTAAATAAATACCAGAATATTACCTACCTGTGCGATCTTTTGTCCACACTTACCTTCTTCACTAGAAGATTTCAGGGCCGCCAATATATTTTGATAGAAGACACTTGAATAATTTTGATAACTATTTAATTACTTAACTCAGAAGTTTTCCCAGGCTCGATTAGGCGAGTTTTTTCAGCACAGAACAATAAGGAATGGTTATGGCGAAATAATGCAACTAGCACATGGTTATGTTCTTAAAACAAACTCTTTTATTTTTACTCAATTAAACTTTCTTTCTTACTCTTACTTTTTATATATTCTTTTGACTAATCTCTATTATATAACATTTTTCTATACTATTCCCTACTGACAAACCAGTACTTTTGTGACACACACTCTCTCTCTTTTTACTTCTATATATTTTTCACCCCATTTTTTCTGAGCTCTTTAATTTTTATCGTTTACTTTAAAAACTTTGGGTCAACATATTTATTCAACACTGTACTTAACTTCCCTCGTTATCCAAATCGTTCTGCCATCATTTGCCTTTCACTTTCACTTTTGTCACCACTAACACTGTTCTAATTCTTCACTTTTACATATTCTTTTTATGGCACTTACACTCTCTCTTCCTTATATTCTTCTTGTACATTACAATACGTTTCGGTAGGTCTCGGCTACTGTAGTCGCTTCGACCTACCGGAATTTCCGAGGCTATAATTGTGTTGAACTGCCGAGGGTTGTGTTGAACTGCCGACTGTACTGTTTGATGTGTTGTGCCGAACTGCGCGAGCTTCGCTCGCGTAGTTGTATACTATACACCGCTTTGGGCATTGACCACGTGGCCGTCAAACGGATGTCGACTTTGTAACTCGTTCTCTCATTGGCTGTCAAAATTTCTATAATATCTCTTGAGATCTCGCGAGAGCCGGAAAGCAGTTCACATTGCCAACACGTGGTTGATTTTACGCAGCATAGCCACGCGCTTTTATGATGACTCCACATATCCCTTGTGCCCACTCCCAATGTGTACCTGGTACGGGCCGTTACCGAATAGTACAAAGACTGGTTTATTATTTAAATGATTAAAAATTGTTTCACCCCTTTTGCCCCGTTACAATACCCCCCCCCATGAGAGGTTTTATGCCAAAGCATAAAAATTCTCATTACCTAAACCTAAGAGGACCAGAGAGGATATGGCGCCATGCCCCCTCTTATTTCCTTATTAAACTATGGGTTACTCACCCCCCTAGTCCGGTGGCTGTGGCCACACCTGCATGACTTTACTGGACTTCCTTCCTCAGGATCCCAACACCATAAAGCCAGATAGGCACTAGACGCCCCTGCCTTGATGCGCTGGCCAGCACAGGGCCACCACCACAGCACCACCACACTCTGTAACAATTAATTAAAACATCAATAAATGGCCTTTCAATATTCCATATCCTTAACTGATTTGGTTTCCTCTTAGCCGTACTGGTTTGCCTTTTTCGAAGTACTGGTTTTCTATCTTAACTTTTAATACACACATACATTATTTGTCTACAATATATATCCTTAACAGAACATAATACATTTTATGTAAAACACCTAACATCAACATACCCTTGAAAGTCAAAATTCAACTCAAAAAAAAAATTGTCCCTTTACAATTACGAGTTCAATTGAACAACAATTTCATCTTACATTTCCATTTAAAATTTACATTTAATATCTCAATTCCCTCATTACAATGCAGACTACTACTGTTATTTTTATACAGTACAAAACATGATTAATCTACAATAGAAAATTATTCACTACTACAAATACATAGATAATCAGAAAAATCTATTCCATACTTATTCACTATCAGTATCATAACAATAATCATCAATTTTATCTTCTTTCTTATTCATTTTAAATATCCTTTATACAACCTTGTTGTACATCTCATAAACTCTACATCTCAAACTAAACATTACTAACATCACACTACAATAAACATTCAAATTTCAATTTGAGTAAAAATTACAAACATTCCAACTTTAGTATTCAGTCTTCTACTGAATATTCCCATTATCATTATTATTTCAACTATGATTTGCTATTCAATATTTTAATCATCAAATTTTAGCTATTTACCATTTATTATAAAAATCAAATCTACACAAATTTTTCAAATTCATGACCAAAATTTCACATATTTTAAACATTTTAAAGTAATTAAATCATTTCAAATTAATTTAATTACGTTATTTAAAACATTTTAAATTCATTTAATTCCATCATAAAATTTAATCACCTACTGTCAGTTATTCAATCAAATAAAATATTATGGTTATAAAATCAGTCACAACTATAAACATTGATTACGTAACAATACAATGTACACACACAACAGTGTATCTGCAGATACCTTATCCTAACAACATAACCTTCTACGTAGCACATGTAAACACAATACAATTTTATATACAATCTACGTCATATCACATGCCATTGTTAACCACAACTCATTTCATTATTCAGCTAATTTCCAAAAACCATTACATTTACATAATTAAATGTTCATCAACACCACATATCTAACCTCCAAAAATTAATCTGACATTAACATAACACATTTCAGTTTTGTTTACATACATTATATTACCTTTTGTAATATAATAACTATTTAAATCTGTTTTATACGTTATACCATAGTAATGCTCTACAGGATTACTCCACATTGCTATATCATAAAACTTGTCTACATTAGGTATGGTCAATTCTCCCTTAGTATTTTTTGTCATAATTAAGTAGGCCTACGTTATCATTTCATCACCATAGTCATCATCTGCTACTAGTACACCAATTTTATCCCCAGGTAAGTGCTCATTATAAACAGCATTATCATCATTTACTACTGCTCTAATTATGTCACAAGGTAAGTCGTTCATATAATCAATTCTTTCAATATTTAAACCCTGTACTAACTCTTCATAACCTCTATTAATCTGAAACATCTCTCTCTCTCTCTCTCTCTCTCTCTCTCTCTCTCTCTCTCTCTCTCTCTCTCTCAAAATACCTATCCCATCCCCATTTATTTCTCTCACTCCACGCAGAGGGCAACACAACATCATTTAAACCCATCTTGGCTTTACCAGGGAAATCACAACAACTTAAGGGACCATTTGTAGACCATATGTCTACCCCAGAGGAACTTACATCCTCATTAAACACTTGTGAAGCCTTTACTTCACACACAACACAGGGAAAATTTTCCCTCTGCCCCCCATATTCACTTAAACACTCTTCATACTCTCTCTCAAGCTCATTAACACTTATTATTACCTCATCACTACTATTATTCACTGTATCACTTTTTGATACCCCATTTTCAACTACATCATTATTATTCTTATTCAACATTATCTCACTATCATCCATATTATTTTCACTTGTATTAACCTCACTTACCTTGTCATCTATCACCTGATTATTATTCGTTATTATCTCACCATTATAATTATCACTTGTATTAACACCATCACTTACCTTGTTCTTTATTACTTCATTATTTATATTCTCACTACACTTACTTGTATCTTTTTTCCACACTATCATTTTCTCAATACTTTGTTTGTGTGATGCTATGAGCTCATCACAACGCTTATTAAACTGTTTCATTATATTGGTATTCATTTCATTCAATTTACTATCAATATTCTTTTGTGAATTGCTCACTTTTTCATTTAACTCATTAAAATTACTTTCGAATTTAACATTTTGTTCTTTTACTTCATTGATATCACTCCTTACTTCATTAAACTTTACGTTCTGTTCATCGAATTTAATATCATTTACATCGAAACGTTTATTAATATTACTCTTTTGTTATACATAGTTGTTGTCGTTGAAAGTCGGACTTCGGCCAGTGCACTGGTTCGTTTGTAGCGTGTTCCGATACAGATTTAATGTTCAATGTTAATTTATTTAAGTGTGTTATGTGTTTGTGTCGTTGTGAATTTTTAACGAAACCCTAATAATAGGGTAGATTTGCTTTTACCTGAAGATGGGGATATAAGCCCTGAAACATGTAGTAATTAAAAAGAAAAAGAAGATCACTTAGTGGATAAAATAAGGTAATTATTTATTTACTCTTTTGTTCATTAAATTTTACATCTAACATCGATTGTAACATTTTAGTTATCTTATAATCTGATTCACTACTCTGTTTTATTGAGACTGGGGTTGATTGAACTTCCGAATCATCCATAACAGCTGATTCAGTCCAACCGCTTTCTTTTATTGCGATTGGAGTTGAATGAACTTTAGCATCATCCATCACAGCTGACTTGGCCAGATCAACCTCATTCTCTTTATTCTCCATTTTAGTTTAATTATTTTTAATTAAATGATTAATAATTACTTATTAATTATATAGACAGAGTCTCGTAAAAATTTTACACACAATGTTTTATGTTCTAACCTCTAATCACCCATTTCATGACTTCTACCAATACAAAAAAACACTGTTTACCACAACCTGTTTCGTACTTTAAAGCAGGCCTAAACCTATATGAATAAATTCATATGGGCCTCCTGGCAGAGAACGTCAATTGTAACTGTCTAAACTCGTGTCCAAACTTACCACGTGTCTACTTACCCCGATTCTGACGTCTTTTCATTTCTCACTTACCTTAACTCGAACAGAAGATCCAAATTTCTTACAGGTCCCCACCAACATTTTTAAAGGCCAATGTGGAAACCTGGTTACACTTCACCCTTTTTTGAATTTGGTTAATTTAATTCCCTTAGTTCAAAACTATACCCAGGTTCGTTTTAGGCGAACTTCTCCATACAGGACAGGTTATGGTTACGGCAAAATAATTATTCTAACACATGTTTATAGTAAATCAAATACTATTTTATTTACTTCAATTAAACTTTCTTTCTTACTCTTACTTTTTATATATTCTTTTGACTAATCTCTATTATGTAACATTTTTCTATACTAATCCCTACTGACAAACCAGTACTTTTGTGACACACACTCTCTCTCTCTTTTTACTTCTATATATTTTTCACCCCCCTTTTTCTGAGCTCTTTAATTTTTATTGTTTACTTTAAAAACTTTGGGTCAACATATGTATTCAACACTGTACTTAACTTCCCTCGTTATCCAAATCGTTCCGCCATCATTTGCTGTTCACTTTCACTTTCGTCACCACTAACACTGTTCTAATTCTTCACTTTTACATATTCTTTTTATGGCACTTACACTCTCTCTTCCTTATATTCTTCTTGTACATTACAATACGTTTCGGTAGGTCTCGGCTACTGTAGTCGCTTCGACCTACCGAAATTTCCGAGGCTACAATTGTGTTGAACTGCCGAGGGTTGTGTTGAACTGCCGACTGTACTGTTTGATGTGTTGTGCCGAACTGCGCGAGCTTCGCTCACATGGTTGTATACTATACACCACTTTGGGCATTTGCCTCGTGGCCGTCAAACGGATGTCGACTTCGTAACTCGTTCTCTCATTGGCTGTCAAAATTTCTAGAATATCTCTCGAGATCTCGCGAGAGCTGGAAAGCAGTTCACATTGCCACCACGTGATTGATTTTACGCAGCATAGCCACGCGTTTTTACGATGACTCCACGTACCTACTCCCAATGCGTACCTGGTATGGGCCGTTACCGAATAGTACAAAGACTGGTTTATTATTTAAAATGATTAAAAACTGTTTTACCCCTTTTGCCCCGTTACAATTCATTGTTGTTGCTCTTATCTTATTCAGAGAGTATATTTGTTTATGTTCTTAACACCACAGAATCTAGTTAGTAGCATTATTGTACTTGACTCTGTAAACAAACTACCTGTAATATTTATTATTTTACTTATATTATACAGTTTTCAAGTCGTAAATTATGATCTATTCCATGGGCGTAACTTGGGGCCTAACTTGGGGGGGGGGCAGGGTAAAGCTTCATAAATTCAAGTGTGTAGTGAGACCATCTATATAATAAAATTAATAAAATATATTATATATAAAATTAGAAAGTTTAGTAATAATTCTTAGTTTGTAAACGAGGGACAATTTCATTTTTTAATGATCAAAAAAGCTTTCTTCATAAGTTTTACTTCCAGTTGTATTTACCTAGAATAAATATACTGTAGGCCTATAAACATAAACAATTTCAGTTCTTCCAATTCTTATACCCAGTTTTCGTAAACACATCCTCTCCCTTAGGCACACTGTCACAAAATGCTCGACAGTAGTAGCAGTAAGCCGAATCAGTCACAACACAAAGGAATTTTCAAATTGCCAGTCAGGTAATTTTCAAAGAAATTAAGCAGTGTTACTCCATTGGGTTTCTTATCTCCCATTTCTCAGAACTTAGAAACTTTGGTGTTCCAAAACAAGTCTTTTTTTGTGTAAAAGGCACGCTTTGTATTCCAGTTAATTAGGTCTCTAGCGCTTGTTTTTTTCGAACAGAAATATTATTTTGACGTATATCATTCAAATATGTCAAACATTCCCCCCCTTACAAATTTCTTCTAAAGAAATAAGAATAATAAATTTATAGCAACTAGTCGTCTGATAACAGTACAGATGTTGATAAATACTGCTTACTGTGCTCGCAAGCATAGAAACTGTCTCTTTCTTGACTATTTGTTAGTTTTTATTTATAACAACTGGAAACAAAATTTTATAATGCTCAGAACATTTGTGGGGGAGGGAAGTGCCCCCTTGCCCCTCCCAAGTTACCCCTATGATCTATTCATTTGATTTACAGAATATTTTATCTTCTCCTTCTCAGATTCATGTTTATTTTTTGTTAATCCCTAATTGATCTAACTGCAAATGCAGTTTCCAGCTATAATTCTTGGACTGTTTTCAGATTCTAGATCTTTATGGTGATAACATTTTCTTCTTTCTTATGTCTAAGAAAAAGGCATTCTGCCCACATGTGATGAGACCCATGTATGAAAACTATAATCCATAGTCCACAAGAAACCAGAAAACTTACACTTGATAGATACATTATGTCTCTAGATTACAGAAAATCTACTTTTGTGTTTTTTCAGATTGTTGGCTGCCATATGATGTACGGTATTTGACAAGTCCTTCCATTTCTCACTTACCATTTTATTTTTTGATGTTATAAATATTTACTAAATAAAAGTTTTTAAGAGCTTGATATAAAACTCCCAGTTTATTTACATTGTACTCAATTATTTATTTGTTATTATGTTGGGCTTCTTGGTAATAGTTTGCTGAAGCCATGTGCCCCTAGCAGATGCTATATAATCAAAAGAGGTTCTATAACCTGGTTGTTATATACACACTTTTTTGCATTTTGCTATGCATTATAGGCCTAAACAAAGTGCACTAGCAAAACGTTATGCGTGTTGCAAAAAATAAATATTACAGAAATCATAAAACATGTTTCATATATTTTGTTGTTTTATATTATATATATATATATATATATACACTGGTATATTATATTTAATTTTTATACATTATACATACATTATATAAATATATACATCAAGAAACGGACTGTAGCAAAAAGTGTTTGAATATGTATATACATACAGTAGAAGCCCTCTCATCCGGCCACCTCGGGACCAGACCCTAGACCAGATTACAAAATTGCCGGACGAACCGAAAATACGCTATAACGATGAAATAACGTTCTTTAATGAATGATCTATATAATAAATGACCCAATACAGTATATATAAATTACTAATAATTATAATTACTCACCCTTACTCTATGGGTTGTTTGAAAAAAACAAACAAGGAAAGTTACTAAAAACTCAGAGATATTACTGGACTCTAATACTCTGGACCGATTCACCCTAATCGAGACACTGAAGGACTTGTAATTTTTGGTCCATAGTCACGAACGTGTGTTTTCGTTTCGCACTCATGTCAGAAAACGTTTTTATTTATACAGATACATACAGTATTACTATATACACACACTATATATATATATATATATATATATATATATATATATATATATATATATATTTACACAGAACTCACAACACAAGACTTACATATGCACATGAACAAAAGCGCGAGTTAACTGAGCTACATGAAAATGTTTATGCCTAGCTACATTATATGTACTTAACCTTTCTTTTGTTCTCTTGCTAACTACAGTTTCTGTGTTAAATTGGTCCATAATTCTGAGTGAGTAAGCAAACAAATTACTTTACAGAATACTAATTATTAAAAATTTAGTCAAAATTTTGTTTGATAAGAAGACATACCAGTGGTACTTAATGTTTCTCATTTCCTGTTCATGTTGATTTTTTTCAGCCCTAATATAAAAACATAATTATTAACATCAGAATGATTTGTTAATGTGATTGAGTACACTTTCTAAGTGAGTTCTGATGTAATCTAATGATGTTTTATTTCATGTGGTAATACTGTTTTTTTTTTTAGTTTATAAATAAAAATGAAAAATGTTTTGATAGTTTGCTTTATTTTGGGCTTGTAGTACATACTGAAATATAATGTATGTGGTAATACCAACTTTTACAGTTGCTAGAGGTCAATTAGCTTAAATGACATGATTCTACTGGTCCTTTAATCTTTCAACAAGTATAAGTGTATCATGGTAGAATTGTAGTTAAATGCCTATAGTTTTGTACGCTACAAACTATCAAGAGTAATACACACTCAAGAACAGTTCTTTTCAGGAATTTTTTTTACTTCATGGTTTTAGTGTATCAGAGTTCACAGATCCTGAATTCATAATTCTTAGATTGACAGAAATAAATTCCAAAAGTAGGCTTGGAGACTTTTATGCGTGGCATCACATGGATTATAGTTAAACATTGCTGAGCTGTACAGCCATGTTCCTATTTCTGTTATTCTTCCGTACATTTCGACTGCCACTGTGGTACTCGTCTTCAGTATAGGTGAGCTGTCTTCATACAACTAAAGACGATTGCCTAACCCTTCAGTTAAAACATCTGGAAAAACAATGACAATTTTAATGTGTCTGTACAGCCCAGAAATAATTAAGGCGATTAATTAGTAACCTTTTTGCACATAATAGTTCACACTGAATTAAATGACAGTGGCATTTCGTCTTTGGTATTCGTTCATTTCAAATATTTTTTTTCTGTTAGCGTCTATTATTGTTGTTAGTATTATTTTGTTTTTAAAGGGAATTAATACAACCACCAGCTTTGTAGGACCTAATGCTTGTTGTGTGCTTATATGGTCATGCATTGTGTGTTGACTTATTGGTACTTATTTTTAAAAATGTTTGTTTCCGTATGTAAAGTATGTATGGCACAGTACTGCAGAGTAATACAATTAATACATTGTAATTCAAGTAATACATTTTAAATTTCATAGTTTTTTTTTACTCAAACTAAGATTAGATTGCACAAGTTTAGATTCTCTCTATATTCATGATTTATTTAAAATCTAAAAAAAGGAGTAAATCACAGTATGGAATAATGGGAATAAACAGTAACACATGGTATATTACAAACTTATAACATAATCATAACCAATAATGTAATCTTGGTTTTTGTGTATACTAACTGTAAATCTGAAGTAACCTAATGTTTATTTCATTCATAATGAGGCAGGTGAAATTGATATCAAGTATTTACATAAAGACAGCGGTATTTACATTACACCTTTATGTCTGATCCTATAGATGTGTATGTGTATTTTTTTGGAAACAGAGTAATTGTAACTTTATTCATAATAACATGAGTGTCTTGTGTATAAAATCCTCATCCTCATCCATTATTAACCACAATTAACTGAGTCATAGATTTTTGTACTCATTTGGTCCTTAGAAAAACTATAATTTATTCATGGTATTAGTGCAGTAGGGTTCAGTTACTACAAGTAAAAATTGACTACTACTCAAAGCAAAAAGTACTTGTTCTATATAACATTTTAAAATAATGTAAATACGTAATATGAAGGCTATAAGAAATTGGAATTTTAGTAATAACAAAAGGTAAAATTAAAATGAAGTTTGATCAAAATGTTCATACAATTCTTGAATTTCTGTGCTAAACGTTTCAATTCAAAACTGTGTTTTCATAATGTTGGTACACCTGTCTGTAACAACTGAAGTTTGAAGTTTTTAACCATGTTCAATGTAAAATATGGTTAAATGTAAAATATGTAACAATATTAGCTTAAATTTGACAGCTAATTCAATAAGTTGTATTTGGGTATATTTGGTATTATTATTTTTTTTTAATATTCTACAAGGTTGTTTTATTGAAGTCTTGCTTTAAAGTTTTTTGTACAGGATGAGATAAACTAATCTAAAGTGGTGAAAGTGTTGTGGAAGATGTGCATGAACAAGCACTTTACAAGTGATACAAAAGCTTTAAAGACAGTTCCTATGTTTGTGGTATTGAGTTCCATGAATTTTGAATACTAGGTGCTATGGTCAATAAAAAGTTATGTTGAGGTAATTCAAAGTTATGTAGAAGATGAGCATGAAGTTACTCATAGAAAATGGTCAGTTCTATGGTAGGAAAATTTATGGATAAAGCACTACCACACACATAATTGCTTATTCATGAATTTAGGGTTAAAAATAACATCATAATGATACCAACTACTATGTTCACCAGGTATGTCCCCATACAATCTTTTCATCTTCCTAAGAAGGAAAACACATGAAACACGTACTTTTTAACTGCTGAAGACATTAACAAACATTCATTAAGCAAGGACAAGGCTATACCAAAAAGTTCATTCCATAAATATTTTGAAGAGAGGAGAAACATTGGTATAATTGTGTTATACACTATAGAGATTACTTTGAAGAGAACAGTATAAAAACAAGTGAATATAAACATAATTTTTCATGTAAACAAAAATTGCATGAATGTTTTGATCAGGCTTCATATTTTAGAATAAATTTCAAGTATTTACTTGTAGCATGAAAATATATTTTTAAAAAAGCATAATTAATTTAATGTCTGGCTACAAAAGCTAACTGTGAAATATTTTAGCTTCTATTATTTTTCATCTTGTTATTTGAATTAGCAGTCTCTGTAATTCCAACTTTTACATGCTTGCAATTTCTATTATTTTGATAACAGTAAGTGTTAAATTCACTTGATAGTTAATTTACTGAAATAGATCACACCTGGAAGTAACAGGTTACATCTAGAAATCCATATACCTAAGCAGTAGTGAAGGAGAGAGAAAATAAATCTACTTAAACCCTTTGTTAAGACATAAACTTTCTTCTATAATTAGCATGTAAGAAATATTTGCTCTGGAGAGAAAAATACTAGAGAATATCTGGAGAGGATTCACACACTAACGGATAGACAATTGTTAGTCAGGCTTATTTAGAAAAGCTGCTAAATGTCTCTTTTGGACTTTAAAGTGATACCAAGAAGTATACTCATGTGCAGTCATTTTAAAATTAGCAAATCATTTAACGCACTTGTCAGTATTTGTGGAGTTTTTAGATTATATTAAAAACACCCACTATTTTACATAGACTTTTGTATAGTGGATGGTTGTTACAGACAATATTTCCTTTCATTAATAATTGTAATAGTTCATAATAATCAAGTTCATAAAACTTGAGAAGTTCAGCTCAAAGCCGTACAAAAACTTTAGTTCTCAGAAGATGGGTATAGTGATCAATTGATCGATGAATAATTATTCACATATACCAAGTACAGGCAAATTTAATTCATTGACTTCTTGTGTGGGAGAACTTGATTCATAAAATAGTGTAGGAAAAAAATTTGCTGTATCTTTCATATGTGTAGGTGGAATATGTTGTTAGAGCAAGTCACAAAAATAAATAAATTTCAGAAACATACACCCTTACCCTTTTTATCAGAAATGTCACTGTATTAGTTATATTACATGGACTTGCATGGACTCTGCTATGTAAAGTATCTACCACCATAATATCTGCTCATGACATGATGGGGAAAGTGTCACGTTATCTTAGACATACAGTAAATATGTAGAAGATATGGTTCTCACCAGAAAATATAATCTTCATTAACACTGACACTGGCAATAGAAGTCGTAAGGAATGCATTTAGTTTATTTTGAAACAATGTTGAATGTGTATGTGTGAGATACACTGAATATAAATATCCTCCAGTTATAAAATTCTCCTAAGGCTTTCACGGCTGGTGTCAGTTGTATAAGAAGAGTTTTCCGGGCTGTTTGGCCTTGGTCTACGGTTAAATGACAAACCAAACATTTCAACAGCACCACTGGCTGCCATCATCAGTGGAATTCAAAGAAATCCAAGACATCCTGAACGTAGGTTGTTCTCGTCAGGCCCACAGTACTGTGGTAAAGGCTGACGAGAACAACCTACGTTCAAGAGGTCTTGGATTTCATTGATTTCCACTGATGATGGCAGCCAGTGGTCCTGTTGAAACGTTTGGTTTGTCATTAAACCATAGACCATGGCCAAATAGCCCGGAAAATTCTTCTTATACATACTCCAGTTATAGTTTATGGAAAACAATATAATGGAGTTCTGGTACAGAAGTGTAGACCTCTCCATATGCAGTACTTTGTTGGATTGCTGTAATGATGCAGAAACATTGCCCTCTAAATATACAATGAATGGGAATAATAACAAAGCGCTCAAAGCCAGAGTGTTATAATTGGCAGTTGTATACAGGTGCATGTTTATATCAGTCAACCTTCTTCTTCTTGCATGTTTTGGACCTTGATCCACTATAACTTCTTATGTGTACCCAAATCCTACTAACACAAACGAGTTACATTATTTTTATAAATGGGTGACCAACCTTTCTAGTTCTACTGTTCTGGCATGTCCTCTACCTGAATTGATTACTTATAATGTCAGACACGGCTGACTAAGTTCCTGGGTTTCACCAACTTGGAGGTGAAGGTCAGATTTGTGTAGAAGAAATTAAGTGTCTCTAAATTGTAATAGGATCATCAGTATTTGTGCACCACCATTCCATTCGCACCCTCCAAATTCAATAGATCACTTTTTCATTGATGTTTTATTATATAATCATCAGCCTCTTTTACATATAATCACATTATAGAGTCGGCAAAAATAAAATATTTAAAATGTATTAAACGTAATAGTTCTTCATCAGCCCATATATGAAATTGTTGATAAATATGACACTTTCTCCTACTTTCACTCTTTGTTTGTTTGCTTTGTGGAGTCAGTAACAATGTCATAGGAAATATTTAGGGTATTTCTGAGCTTGTTAAAAATTGTATTAATTGAAGTTAGAGCTTTGTGTGTGTAGAATCTGCAAATCTTTTGTTTATGCACAGTTGTGATTTAATGTAGGTACTGCTAATCTGTGAATCTATAGTTGCATGTAATTTAGTGTGTATGTATGGATTTTCTTTTATATGTGTAATAAATAAATATACTTCATTTATGAACTTTTAACCGTGTGGTTTGGTTACAGGCAGAGACTGGAGTTGATGAGAGAAATGTACCACAATGAAGCTGAACTGTCACCTACTTCTCCTGATTACAATATTGAATCACTTACAGGCGGAGATCCTTTTTATGATCGTTTTCCTTGGTTCCGTTTGATCGGCAGGTAAATATTACAGTGTGTGTGTGTATGTGTGTGTTTAAATACTCTTTTGTAATTAAATGTTTAATTTAAAATTCTTTACTAGAATCCTTCCTGATAGTCTTTTCAAGCTACACAGTATTGAATGTTCTATAAAAAATATTTAATGTATTTCCAGTATTAAAGTGTTTACTTCACAGTACCACGTAACACTAAAAATGTGTACTAAAACTAGGTTGAATAAATACAACAAAGTAACACTTCTTTTCTTCCTTCTTTTTCTTTTCCTCCTTTTTCACCTCAGCCCAGAGGTTGGTGAGCTTGCAATTTCTTCCCTTCCATAGACAGTCTGTCACCAGACAAAAGGCTTGCCGCATGACAAATGGCGCCAATCGTACACTCTAGTGTTTTTGGTGGCCCTAAAAAGGACCTGGTGGCAAGAAAACTGATGTTGGTTGTCCCGCGCTGAGATGTTCGGCAGCTACGGCCGCTGTTCGTGGCGTACTGCAGTCCTCCTCTTCTTTCGGCATCGGTTGTAGAGTCGGTTGCCAGCCCAGCGACGTCCTATCGCTGGCACGGAACTGGAGGGCAAAGACGCAAGAACGCCGGTTCTATTCTTCGGCCGTTCCTTCCGGCTGACTCCGCGCCGATGTCGTCCAAGAGAGGAGAGGAGATGAAGTGCGTCCGATGGCGTGGCGATGAAGAGTGCGCAAATTTTTCTGCCGGCCCGGGTTTTATGCACTAACCGGGATCGCTGATTGGCTCGCTCCGAACACGCAGTTGGTCACGTCTCGGCAGCTGCTGATCCCAGATTGGCTCGCCTCGTATTCTTCAGGTGTCACGCGCCGTGTCGCTGGTACCGGAGAGCAGACATAATGAATCGCTGTTGCCACAACTCCCTCAGGTCTTGAATGCTCTCCGGTAGCCAGCCTACTGCTCTTCTCCAGATGTTGTAGAGGTGTTGGTTGGGCGCCATGTTGATTGGTGTGCCGGCTGGTAGCTCACTGGTGTGGCTGAATCAGGCATCCGCAAGATGATCGTCACCCCACGTTGGGCACCACTTGTCACTGGACAAAAGGCTTCCCGCATGACAAATGGCGCCAATCGTACACTCTAGTGTTTTTGGTGGCCCTAAAAAGGACCTGGTGGCGAGAAAACTGATGTCGGTTGTGCCGCGCTGAGATGTTCGGCAGCTACGCCCGCTGTTCGTGGCATACTGCAGTACTCCTCTTCTTTCGGCATTGGTTGTAGAGTCGGTTGCCGGCCCAGCGACGTCCTATCGCTGGCACGGAACTGGAGGGCGAAGACGCAAGAACGCTGGTTCTATTCTTTGGCCGTTCCTTCCGGCTGACTCCGCGCCGATGTCATCCAAGAGAGGAGAGGAGATGAAGTGCATCCGATGGTGTGGCGATGAAGAGTGCGCAAAATTACACGATTGGAGGTTGCGTGGTCCGTGCGAACCGCAGGTCGCGATTAGTGGAGTGTCCCGAGTCTCAGAAAGGACTCCTGCCACTGGATCTATTTGAGTTCTTTATATATGTTTTTACCTAATTATGGGGGGGTCTGAAGTGATCTGCGATTGGTGTATTATACCACCGGGACTAATAAACGAGGTCGCTTCCAGGACTCACCTGGTCACGGGGTGTATTTACCAAGTCCGGCAATGAGGAAATTGTGGGTCACTGTCGGAACGAACATAGAATCTACGCGCTAGGCGTCTCACGGTGTCATCAAAAGAGCGGACACCGAGTTCTCTCCTCAAAAGACGAGAAGAGTACCTCCGGGGGACTTTACACACAAGCTTCAGTCCCGGGTCGAGTATGCGCTGGATCACTGTTCTATGACCACGAGCCAGTATCCCCAAACAGGACAGGCATAGGTAATCACAGGCAACACGTACGAGTTGACTATGAGCTTACCTAGCCAGGGGGTCATTGCCGGATTAGATAGCACGGGCCAGAGTCTAGCAAGTTGCGCCGAAGCGCGTTGTCGAATGTATTGTGTATGGGTTCGCCAGGTGAGTCGGGAGTCCACGTGGAGCCCGAGGTACTTGACGCTATTGGTCCAGGGTACCTCGACAGGGTCTACCTTAAGTGGCCGAGGCCACTTGCGTTTACACGAGAATATTACCGCAGCGCTCTTGGAAGCGTTAATGGCAACTCTCCAGTCGTCGGTCCACCCGACATACGCATCGAGTTGGCGCTGGAGCTTGATTGCCGCATAACTCGTGTTCGGCTTTGAGGCAAAAGCCGCAGTGTCGTCCGCGAACAGTGACAATTTAACTCCAGGAACTCGGGGCATGTCGTTGACAAACAGCGAGAACAGGAGAGGCCCAAGTACACTTCCCTGAGGGACACCATTGGTAATATGCCTCTCTGAAGAGAGAGCATGGTCTATTCTCACTCGGAAGCTACGGTCTCGCAGAAAGCTGCTGATCAAGTGAATGTAGCAATCTGGGAGAAGGACTTCCGTTAGTTTGTAAAGGACACCCTCGTGCCACACGTGTTCAAAGGCTTTCTATACATCTAGGAAGATCACAGTTGTCTGTTTGCCCTGGCAGCCAGCCTCGGTAATGCATTCCACGAGCCTCATCAGCTGATGAGTCAAGGAGTGCAACTCACGAAAGCCGAACTGTTCGGGGATCAGCACGTCCAGTCTTTCTAGGTGGTCACGGATCCTATGCTGGATCAATCGCTCGAAAAACTTGGACGTCGCGGACAAGAGGCTGATGGGTCTGAGGTTTTCCACGCGAGAAGAATTCTTTCCCGGCTTGGGTATCACTATTACTGTAGCCGTTTTCCATTTCACCGGAAAGTAGCCCAGTCTGACGCATATATTGAACAGATCAGAGAGGAACTGTATTCCTCACTCCGGAAGGCGATGGAGTGCGGAATTCATGACTCCATCTGGGCCAGGCGCCTTCCGGGGCTTGAGCTGAACAATCCTTTCAGAGACCTCCTCCGGGAAGATGGGCTCCGGCTGGACTGTGATACCGGCCGATAGAAAGCGCTCTACCTCGTGGCAGATTTGCTCAGTGAAAGCTGGGTTCTTGGATGGGTTGGGAGTGAACTGTCGCTCTAAACTGTCAGCCAAGAACTCTGCCTTCTAGAGGGGGGCGTCCAAGGGGTTGACTGCCGGGTCCGACCAGTGCGGGGAGAGGCACGCGTTTACGCTTTCCCATTAGGGCACTGGGAATCCGCCAGACATTACGGTTCTCGGCAGGGCCATCCATCTGTGTTACAGCTAGCTCTCAGTTGCGTCTACGGAACGCCAGCATGTCACGACGCAACTTGCCGGACGCTCTGTTCAACGCAGCCTTGTCAGCTGGGTCACGAGTCCTCTGCCAGCATCTCCAGAGGTGATTCCTCTCGCAAGCGAGCTGAGACACCTCTTCGGGGATACGCTGATAGTCGGGCATGAGCCCTGGCTTCATCCGGGAGGACACATCTACCGCCAAGTCTACGGCTGTGTCGAATAAGGCAACTGCCTCGTCGACATGCTGGGTAGTGTTGAGTGGTATATGCTCAGGTAGGCGGCGACTGAACGCCGGGCCAAAGCGTTCCCACTCTATTATCCGCCGCTCGTCGCGGATAGTAGAGTGCTGGGTAGCTATATGTATACTGATGGGGCAATGGTCCAAGGACAGTTCCGAAATGATGGAGACGTGGACCGGGCAATAAAAACGCCCCTGACCGCGGCTATGTCCAGTACATCAGGGCGGGAGTTAGCCCTCGAGGGATAGTATGTAGGCCCGGTAGGACACATGACTGTGACCCGAGCCGCATCAGCATACCTGCGCAAGCGGGCCCCGTTTGGGTTCACCAAGTGGCTCCCCCAATCAGGGTGCTTACAGTTCAGGTCGCCCGCCAGGACTACCCTTCTGTGTGCGCCAAAGACGGCCTCCAGATCATTCGACAGGAGCTCCGTTTGTGGAGCCTTGTATGCGGAAACCACGAGTAGACCGCCGAGAGCACCATGGAGCTCAACTGCGGTGCACTCGAGGTTCCGCCACTAAGTGCACAAAATTTTCTGCTGGCCCGGGTTTTATGCACTAACCAGGATCACTGATTGGCTCGCTCCGAACACGTAGTTGGTCACGTCTTGGCGGCTGCTGATCCCGGATTGGCTCGCCTCGTATTCTTCAGGTATCACGCGCCGTGTCTCTGGTACCGGAGAGCAGACATAATGAATCGCTGTTGCCACACAAGTCTTTAATCGCCACATACCTTCTTCCTCCTCTTGTCTCATCCATGTACTCCTGTCTGGGTCTTCCCCTCCCTCTATGCTCCTCGATCAGGGTGGTGACCAACCATACTGCTTCTTCTTTCCAGTCAGCATCCTACTTTCACCCACTCTCTTCAAAACCTCATCATTTGGGATTCTGTCTGACCCTGATATTCTTAAAGCCTTCCTCCAACAGTAAATTTCAAAAGCTTATATGTGCAGGTTTCTGAGCCATGTGTTCATATGTTCCAAATGAAACTATAAACTCCATAGACACATTCATAGACACCAGAAGAGATTGTTTCTTGATAAATACTCTTCTTACTTGTGCAATCCTACTTTTTATACCACAACACAACCCAACAACAAAACATCACAATAAGACAACATCACAACACATAAATTTCAACCCAAAAGTTGTTAATGAGCGTGTAAATTGTGAAGTAAGAGTGTCTGATATGTATTAAATATGTGTTCTTTACTTGTATCTTTAGGGCCTTTGTGTACATCAGCAATCTCATGTATCCTGTGCCAATGATTCAGAAGGTAGCCATAGTTAATGAAAAGGGTGATGTGAAAGGATATCTGCGTGTAGTTATCAATGCAGTTGGTAAGTGAAACAGTGCACTCTATTGACTTAGTCTTCCTTTATACAGGGTGGGGCAGAGAAATATGATGTTTTTGAAATGGCTAGTACTTGGCCTGTAGCAGGGGGAGATGAGTGCGGGTGGGGGCATTCCGTTCCTTTGTTCATAGCATTTCACTTTCATTCGGCATCATGGAGCCGTGGACGTTAGAACACCGTCTTTTCACGTACGACTGCTTTGTGCGTAGTGGTGAATCAGTGACTGCGGTTCAGCGTGAGTTTCACCACAGATTCAAAATCCACCGAAATGACTCTGTTCCCTCTCGTAACACAATCTTATGTTGGGTTAATAATCTTCGTTCAGGAGGCTCAATAATGAAAACCAAACCATCAGGAGCCCCACGTACGGTACGTACTTCGGAAAATGTTGAAAGGGTTAGAACAGCAATGTTACGAAGTCCACGCCGCTCTGCTCGGAGACATGCTGCGGAACTTCAAATCAGCAATCGCACGGTAAGGCGTATTTTACATGACGAATTATGTTTTCACCCGTACAAGTTAATGGTTGTGCAGCAGATGAACGAAACAGATTACCCACAATGATTGAACTTTGCACGAACAATGTTGACACTTTTTGAGGAAAATGAAAACATTATGTTGTTGATGAGTGATGAAGCTCATTTTCATCTCAATGGTTCAGTCAACAAACAGAATTGTCGCTACTGGGCTGCTGAGAATCCCCGATAAATCCACCAAAAATCGTGCACAGCCCAAAAGTTACAGTTTGGTGCGCGTTGGGAAAGAATTGCATCATTGGTCCTTACTTTTTTGAACAAAATGGCGTCACCGTAACTGTTACTGCTGAGCGTTACATTGAGATGGTAAACACCTTTTTTGTACCTGAGTTACCGAGAAGGCGGATTGCTATTCGGAGTGTATGGTTTCAGCAAGATGGGGCAACGCCTCAAACATCCCGAGTGTCAATGGGTGTTCTTCGCCCTCTGTTTGCCAACCGCCTCGTTTCCAGATTTGGTGATGTTGCATGGCCCCCTCAGTCCCCAGATTTATCACTGTGCGATTATTTTTTATGGGGGTACCTCAAGTCACGCGTCTATAAAAGAAACCCCCGTACATTAGATGAATTGAAGGACAGTATTAGTGAAAACATCGTCCAAATTGACAGACGCATGCTAGAAAGTGTGGAGGCCAATTTCCGTACACGCTTACAACAATGTATAAACGAAAATGGACATCATTTGCAAGATGTGATTTTCCACACATGAATATCATTAAATGCTATGTAATCACAAATGTTTCTCTGCCAATAAATTTTCTTTTCAAGCAAAACTAACAATGTTGTTATTATTTCAAAAATGTCCTATTTCTCTGCTCCATCCCTGTATAGAGCTGTTAAACATGCTTATCATTTAGTGTTGGGCATCTACAAAAAAAGTCCTCTAATGATGCAGGAGAAGAAAGACAAAAGACAGAAAGCTGGTATAAGCAAGATACTCCAGCAAAATAAGCAAAATACTATTTTAAACATTTTATTTGCCTCCAGAAACGGTTAAGACTATAAAATAGGTTAATTACCTGCTGTTGCGTTTCTCTGAATCCTAATTACGGGATTACTCGAGTTTCGACACCAATGGTGTCTTCATCAGATCCAATATGATTAAGGTTAAAACATCATTTATCGATGTATATTCATCTCGTCAAATAATTTAAAAAAATAACACATACATTGCACAAAATAATAAATAATTAACATATATTAAAACGAAATAACAGTGAATGAAAAACAACATGCGGCAGTCACGAACCTGTACAGGAACGCTCCCACGGTAAAACTAATCAATACCGGCTTGAAGTTCGTTCAATTTTATCGATCTGATATAGCCGATTTCTCATTCTATATGATCGATTCTATAAAACAAAATATTATTTGTATGTACTGATTTTTCATTTAGGACGCGATTGTAATCCTCCTTTATAGCTTTATATATCTCGAACCGTTCGAGAGTGTCTAGCCTTAGTGATTTCTTACATTTATGTAAGATATCAAAATTATCACCAATACTCACCATCCCAGCCAGAAGAGGGCGGTGTTGAAGACCTTGGTGGACCGGGCTAGGAGGATATGCGAGCCCCGGTACCTCGATGATGATCTGCGCCACCTCGAACTAGCGCTGCAGGCCAATGGGTATTCCGTCGGGGAGGTGAGACGTGCGGTCCGGCCGAGAAGAACAGCCAGGCCGGAAGTGGATTCACGTGAGACCGTCGGTTTCGCGGCGTTGCCCTACATTCATGGGGTGACGGACCGCATTGGTAGGCTGCTCAGTCGGCACGGTGTGAGGCCAGTATTCAAGCCGACAAAGAAGATACACCAGTTCTTGCGGCCGACGAAGGATGTCCGAGACCCGCTGTCATCGTGCGGTGTGTACGGAGTTCCCTGCTCATGCGGCCAGGTGTACATTGGTACCACGAAGCGCAGCGTCCGCACACGCGTGGGTGAACATAGCCGTTACTGTAGACTGGGACAGCCGGAGAAGTCTGCCGTGGCCGAACACGCGCTCGCCAATGCCGACCATCGGATCCGTTTCGATGAGACGAAACTCTTGTCGGCGGTGAGTGATTACTTCCCTCGTCTTCATATGGAGTCCGTCTTGATTCAGAAGCATGCTGCGATCGCTATGAATCGACGGGGCGAAAGCATCTCATTAAGTGCATTATGGCATGGCGCGATGCGAGCCTCTCACACAGCTTCTTGTTTCTGATTGGCCGGTGATGTTTACTTACCTGTGCGGGGGTTGCAATTAGTAAACAATTAGCACAGGTGGCATCGCGGGAAATCAGCAGCCTTCCCCACAGTATTCTTGGAAAACAAGTGAGTCACATAATGGCGTATCTTGGTGCGAGCCAATCATATACCATCTCTGTTGTGATTGGTTGATGGTGTCATTTTTACCTGTACGTGGGACTTTGCTGAATTTATATGTACAGGTAGCATGGCAGGACAGCTTTAGTCTATACCACAGTACTGTGGGCCTGCACGTAAACACCCCGAGTGCAGAAATCTTATTCCACTGATGATGGCAGCCAGTGGTGCTGCCGAAACGTTTGGTTTCGTTTTTTAACCATGGACCACGGCCAAACAGCCCGGATATTTTCCATAATTCAAATATCACCAATACTCTTTATGTTATGGTCATGTGAGCTTAAATGTTCAGCAAATGTAGATTTTTCTACATTTGACTTGGAGCTAGGGATATGTTCTTTATAATGTAATTTGTCCTATGTAGAACTGTGTGCAATCCGAACAATTAAGTCTATATACACCAGTACCGTCAAATATATCAGAAGGTTTATTTTTGTTTGTAAACGTAAGTTTTTTCTCAAGCTTATTACTCGCCTTTGAAGCCAAAATAATATTTTGCTTTTTTAATTGGTTTGTTAAAGTGTGATGTAAAATATCACCATATTCTATTGCAATATTTTTTTTTACTTTTTCTTTGGACATATCAATATTTATTGGTCTATTTAGTTTTTCATTAATATTCTATCTACTATGTGACTTTTATATCAATTGATTGTCGCTATGTGTTTAATGATGTCTAGTTCATTTTTATAATCTTCCGTAGATAGGGGCAATGCTAGCAACCTATGAATCATACAATTAAAAAATGCCATTTTATGTGAAATAGGGTGATAAGAGGAGGCGTGAATAGCATGATCTGTGATTGTTGGTTTTCTGTAAATATTAAAGTTAATTTTATTATCTATTTTAGTTAAAGTTAAATCTAAAAAATTAATTTTATTATTCATTTCCGTCTCTAATGTGAATTGCAAACTATTTGTAATAGTATTCATATACTTTTTAAGCAATTGCCATTATAAATCATTATTGTGTCATCCACATATCGTCGGTAAAATAAAATTTTTTTATAATGTTGTTTTTAGTTGATAATATTTTGTTTGTTTCTATGTGGTTTAAGTAAATTTCCACCAGGATGCCTGATAATGGGGATCCCATTGCCAATCCATCCCGTTGTAAATAATATTTGTTATCGAAAGTAAAATAATTTTGTTCCAAAATTACCTTTGTCAAATTGATTAGCTCATCGACTGTTTCATGGTTTAATGTTGATTTAGAGAGTAATAAACTTTTTGCTATTTCCAACGTTTCACTAATTGGCACGTTCGTGTATAAACTGGCAATGTCGAATGAAGCGAGGGTGTCTCGGTTCGATTTTAATTGTTTTTGTAAGCTCGACCAGTTCTAAACTGTTTTTCAAACTATAGTTCTTATTGAACATTATGTGTTATCTGACAATTTTTTCGAGTATTTTGGCAATTTTATATGAAGGTGCAGACGTGAAATTAACCAAAGGGCGGACAGGCATATTATTTTTGTGTATTTTTGGAAGGCCCCTAAGTCTAGGAGCCTTGGGATATCATTTTTTAGTATTTTTTCTCTTCGTTCGTTATGATGTATTTGGCTTTATTTAATACTGATTTCATGTTATTATTAAATTTAACAGTGGGGTCGTTCTGAATCTCAATAATGTTATTGTTTTTAATAAATTCCTGTATCTTGTTTTAATAATTCTCGTAAGTTAAAATTACGAGTGTTTGACCTTTGTCTGCTTTGGTGACGATTGCGTTATGGTCTATTAATTTCGCCTTTATCTCATTAAATACCCTTGTTTTATTATTGTAACTAGTTTTAGTATTATTTATATTTACGGCCTTCATAACTTTTTTCATTTTATTATCAATTGCATGTCTTATTACTGTTTTTGTTTCTTCATCGGATATGGAATTTATTGCAGTTTCAGCGTTCAAAATTTCATTAAAGAGTGATTGTTTGAATCCATTGTTTTTAAAATTGTACTTTAAGCCTTTGTTCAAAAGGTTGGTTTCGTCATTGTTGAATTTAATTCCGGTAAGATTAACAACACGAGGGTAAAACTGATGACTTATTATATTGTTCTCTTGTGTGTCATTCTGTTTTTTCAATAAGTTACAAATTTTTTTTTTGTGTTTTCTTTTTCTTTATAATGGTTTTGTTTATTTGGTTTTCTATCAAATATGTTACATTGTGGACTTGTGATGGATGCAACCTCTGTAACAGTTCGAGTTGTTTTTTCATGAGCACTGCATTGAGTAAGTTCTTTTTACTATGTAATTGTTTTATTTCGTTTTTGATCCATAATTTTGTGGCCATTTCTTTAGTTTTTTTAGCACTATAAGATTTGGATGTTATTTTTATCTGGACATAACTCGGCACGATTTGCAAACCTAAACATGTTTTGTTATATCTGATGTTTAGTGCTGTTTTTAATAGTTTCAACCTAATATTCATATATTGAAAGGCAATTTTTACCTGACTGGCATCCAATTTTCAGGTAAAATTTTTTACCTGACTTAATTTTACCTGAAAATTGGATGCCAGTCAGGTAAAAATTGCCTTTCAATATATGAATATTAGGTTGAAACTATTAAAAACAGCACTAAACATCAGATATAACAAAACATGTTTAGGTTTGCAAATCGTGCCAAGTTATGTCCAGATAAAAATAACATCCAAATCTTATTGTGCTAAAAAAACTAAAGAAATGGCCACAAAATTATGGATCAGAAACGAAATAAAACAATTACATAGTAAAAAGAACTTACTCAATGCAGTGCTCATGAAAAAACAACTCGAACTGTTACAGAGGTTGCATCCATCACAAGTCCACAATGTAACATATTTGATAGAAAACCAAATAAACAAAACCATTATAAAGAAAAAGAAAACACAAAATAAAATATCCGTATGGAGAACCATACATGACTTCCATATTCTAAGATTTATATTTAAATCTTAATATCGCCTGCCAAGCGCGATATATTTTCTCTTATACATGATTTACATTAAAATGAAAAAATTATAACTTTATTGCCTGGCAACAAAATTATTTTATTTTCAACAATTACCATTGTTTCAAAACATTTAAATAATTTTTCAAGTACTTTACTCTTGTTAAAACGTAAAAGGTTGCAGATAAACTACCCCTTCCCCTTAACCGATCTTCACCAAAATCGAAAGTCCTTGAGACCTCTACAATTCAGGGATGTATGCAAAAAATTATTTGATTCTGTTTGAATTTGCGGCTGTTATCGTTTGCCATAGAAAATACGCTTGATAAAAAAACGTTGCAGGTAAACTACCCCTTTCCCTTAACCGATCTTCACCAAAAACAATAGGTCTTGAGAACTCTACAATTCAGTGCTGTATGCGAAACATTATTTGATTCTGTTTGAATTTGCGGCTGTTATCGTTTGCCAAAAAAAAAAAATTTTCCTTGATAAAAAAAAACTGTTGCAGGTAAACTACCCCTTTCCCTCAACCGATCTTCACCAAAAACAATAGGTCGTGAGTACTCTACAAATCAGGGCTGTATGCAAAAAATTATTTGATTCTGTTTGAATTTGCGGCAGTTATCGTTTGCCATAGAAAAAAATCTACAGACACACACACAGACACTTTTCGGAAAACGACTTTTTTTCATGTTTTGAGCGTAGTAGAATCAGAATCTGCAATAATCTCGAACACGATTTTTTTTGCCATCACCATACTTCCATTCCTTAAGGAATATGGAAGTAAAAAATTTGTAACTTATTGAAAATATCGGTATGGAGAACCATACATGACTTCCATATTCTAAGATTTATAATCTGAAATATGCTTGCCTGCCAAGCACGATATATTTTCTAATATATACATGATTTACATTAAAATGAAAAAATTATAATTTTATTGCCTGGCAACAAAATTATTTTATTTTTAACAATTACCATTGTTTCAAAAAGTTTAAATAAATTTTCAAGTACTTTACTCTTGTTAAAACGTAAAAGGTTGCAGGTAAACTACCCCTTCCCCTTAACCGATCTTCACCAAAATCGAAAGTCCTTGAGTCCTCTACAATTCAGGGACGTATGCAGAAAATCATTTGATTCTGTTTGAATTTGCCGCTGTTATCGTTTGCCATAGAAAATACGCTTGATAAAAAACGTTGCAGGTAAACTACCCCTTTCCCTTAACCGATCTTCACCAAAAACAATAGGTCTTGAGTACTCTACAAATCAGGGCTGTATGCAAAACATTATTTGATTCTGTTTGAATTTGCGGCTGTTATCGTTTGCCATAGAAAAAAAATCTACAGACACACAGACAGACAGACAGACACACACACAGACACTTTTCGGAAAACGACTTTTTTTCATGTTTTGAGTGTAGTAGAATCAGAATCTGCAATAATCTCGAACACGATTTTTTTTGCCATCACCATACTTCCATTCCTTAAGGAATATGGAAGTAAAAACAGAACGACACACAAGAGAACAATATAATAAGTCATCAGTTTTACCCTCGTGTTGTTAATCTTACCGGAATTAAATTCAACAATGATGAAACCAACCTTTTGAACAAAGGCTTAAAGTACAATTTTAAAAACAATGGATTCAAACAATCACTCTTTAATGAAATTTTGAACGCTGAAACTGCAATAAATTCCATATCCGATGAAGAAACAAAAACAGTAATAAGACATGCAATTGATAATAAAATGAAAAAAGTTATGAAGGCCGTAAATATAAATAATACTAAAACTAGTTACAATAATGAAACAAGGGTATTTAATGAGATAAAGGCGAAATTAATAGACCATAACGCAATCGTCACCAAAGTGTAGCCCCTCTTTCCTTTTATTCTTTTCTTACTCATTTTATTTTATTTTATATTTGAATTTAAAGTTTCTATGTTCTTATTTATTCTTTTGGAAGAGAGGCTACAAGTTATTTAGAACTAGGCGAGAGCCTAGAGAAGCTAAAATTGTGCTGGGTCCAGTATGATGGGACCTGCAAATGAAACACTGATCTTGAGATAACAACAACAATTTATTGTTCTAGGCTAATACAACATATGAGCCCCTCAAGGCAAGATAACTAAGTCTTTGGATTGTTAAATACAATTAAATTAATATGTGCCTTACCAAAGTGGAACAAAGAATAATAACTATTAACCGCGCTAAGTGTTGGATGAGTATTAATATCTGAATGATCATTGACTAGTGCATCGTGGAAAGTTACATAAATAACAATAATATAATTATAAAATGGCACACAACTTTGACCGACAAGTAATCATATTTTTATAACACGACATAAGTACACAGAAATATACACATGCCTAATTAATATGACAATGTGACAATCATGTAAAACTAACAAACACATATAATTAACATCAACAAACGTTTACAGATAAATAACCCATCACATGTTCACCCCGGTTATCAGCGCATATAAGTATCTTGTTCAACACCCATAACCCCCTTATTCTGACCAAGTGGCCTGCCCCCTTTAATGTTTAATTAATAAGTGACTAACCCCCCCCCCCAAAACCTTCATTAAAATCTCCCAGGAGTGGAGCCGACATGCCCCAAGTTTTAATAAAATAAGAAGTAACTAAATGTATAATGTGAACCCAGCGGCCCTGCGCACAAATCCCAAGCCGATGTCTAATCATCAATTCAAATCCCATCAATTACGATAATGAAGAGTATCGTCACAAGGTTAACATGGATGTCCGGTTGCCTAACTGCATTTCATATTTCCTTTTACTTTCAAAACAGAATTTGTAAAAATAGTGGAACGTGACCACCATGAATATTAATAACAGAACTGATTAATCTTGTATTGTTTAATGGTTAATTAATTGTTATAGTGAGCCATGAAATTTATCGTTACAAAATTTACTATGGTAAAAATACAAACTGTGACAATGGTAAGTTTAAAGTGTACAATTAGCTCAAAACAGAATCTAAAACATGAATTTTGTAAAAACGGAATCTAAGTCATGAAGGTGTTAAAACCAGCTCACAGTCTTCCAAAACTTAACTACCGGCAGGGTCAGGCATCGGGCGAGATCTAGCAAGATCTGACACATACAGACCTGCAGTGGGTGGACGTCTCCTACGGGAGTCGACCACGGTTTAAAACATCTCCCAGATTATGAATGAATAATAAACTACATGCCCACCTGAACCAAAAGATCCGTTAACATAACCATCCCAACATGCTTAAAACATAAACAGAATTAGATTCAACTCCATCTACCGGACTCCCCTCGACCCGGGCGGTGGGTGACCCCGGCCGAGTTTTCACTCTCAGAACGAGATATACATGACAGTAATAGAGGAGGCGTAAGCCTTACAAATTACAAATAATACATGCCACCCATTGTCCAGAAATAACTGTCCAAACTGGAGCGTCTGCATGAAAGTGTCACAGAGTTTATCGGCCACAAAATTTAGAATGATATGGTTAAATTTCACCTGGTTTGAGGCGTGGGTCTGAGGGTTGTGTAGTGTGTATCCAGTCCATCCTTCCGGCTGACATAGCTGACGAAGGTTTTGAAATTACAGCACCGGAGGCAGTTGTTCGGCCATCCTTCCGGAGCGGGGCAGATTCCCGGCTACATCGGAAACCCTGCACAATTATATCTTGGATTACTCATAAGTTCATAGAACACACACTACCACATTTACCCGCTGACCATGCATGGCCTGTCCAGTTTATAAACTCCGAAAATTGACTAAGTAAAGAATGCCATGAATGTAGTAATTCGCTTCAAAAATAACCCATTAAAGGTTTTAATACATAATATGTTCAGATATAGTCACTCCATAATAACGATAATTTGAAATAACTGTTATGCAAAAGTTTTCATGATGCACTTACAGGAATTAACAACTTTTAACAAGTCCGTGATATACACGGATTTCGGAAAATTACTGACTTACGCCCCATCTAGGTTTAGTTAATTTAGTAGGGTCATTACTAGATTAATATAAAACATAATTATATCATTAATGTTACAATCAATTAACCAGGGTTGAGATTGAGCATACATAAAACAAATTTTAACCTGAAACTCGCCACGTGCTAAGGATTGACTGCAATATATATCGTAACGCATCCACTTTAATATCAATTAAAAGCAATTTGTTTTTATAAATAAATAATATACATATTTTAATAGACTTACCGGAGGTCACGTAGGCTTCTACTTATCCATAGATAAGGTTGGAAGACAAAAAAAACTGTTCAATCTACTCTGTCAGCCGGGGACCAGAATGTGAAGCGCCGAGCTGGAACTGAACTAACTGGCTCTTGAAAAAACCGTACGTAACAGAGATAGGCCGCGCGCGAGGCGAGCGGCGGAGGGGTAGATCTCAATGACAAAGTCCGATTGACCATATCAAAGGACAATTCCTTCACGTCGACAAATACGTAATTTTTAATAATGCACTATATAGATATAGGAACATCGCCGCGTTTTCCAAAACGCGGCACAAAAGCAGACAAAGGTCAAACACTCGTAATTTTAACTTACGAGAATTATTAAAACAAGATACAGGAATTTATTAAAAACCATAACATTATTGAGATTCAGAAAGACCCCACTGTTAAATTTAATAATAACGTGAAATCAGTATTAAATAAAACCAAATACATCATAACGAACGAAGAGAAAAATACTTAAAATTGATAGATCCCAAGGCTCCTAGACTTAGGGGCCTTCCAAAAATACACAAAAATAATATGCCTGTCCGTCCTTTGGTTAATTTCACATCTGCACCTTCATATAAAATTGCCAAAAAACTCGAAAAAATTTTCAGACAACACATAATGTTCAATAAGAACTATAGTTTGAAAAACAGTTTAGAACTGGTCGAGCTTACAAAAACAATTAAAATCGAACTGAGACACCCTCGCTTCATTCGACATTGTCAATTTATACACGAACGTGCCAATTAGTGAAACGTTGGAAATAGCAAAAAGTTTATTACTCTCTAAATCAACATTAAACCATGAAACAGTCGATGAGCTAATCAATTTGACAAAGGTAATTTTGGAACAAAATTATTTTACTTTCGATAACAAATATTATTTACAACGGGATGGATTGGCAATGGGATCCCCATTATCAGGCATCCTGGTGGAAATTTACTTAAACCACATAGAAACAAACAAAATATTATCAACTAAAAACAAACATTATAAAAAAATTTTATTTTACCGACGATATGTGGATGACACAATAATGATTTATAATGGCAATTGCTTAAAAAGTATATGAATACTATTACAAATAGTTTGCAATTCATATTAGAGACGGAAATGAATAATAAAATTAATTTTTTAGATTTAACTTTAACTAAAATAGATAATAAAATTAACTTCAATATTTACAGAAAACCAACAATCACAGATCATGCTATTCACGCCTCCTCTTATCACCCTATTTCACATAAAATGGCATTTTTTAATTGTATGATTCATAGATTGCTAGCATTGCCCCTATCTACGGAAGATTATAAAAATGAACTAGACATCATTAAACACATAGCGACAATCAATTGATATAAAAGTCACATAGTAGATAGAATAATTAATGAAAAACTAAATAGACCAATAAATATTGATATGTCCAAAGAAAAAGTAAAAAAATATATTGCAATAGAATATGGTGATATTTTACATCACACTTTAACAAACCAATTAACACATTTGGTGCCAGGCCCGAGTCTAGCTCGGGCTTGGTGTTTTAGTCACAAGCGTCTACTCAACCAATATCCAACCTGAGGAGCGACCAATCTGGCGACGTGGTGGGGGCACTGGAGGGGAAAGTGCCTAACCGACCGTGACACCGACACACGTGTCACCTGGCGGGCTCAGCTGATACTTGTCAGCTGATTTTGGTAAGTTTTTACCGCGCGCGCTTTTGTATCTATTTTGGATGCGTGCTTGTGTAACCAAGTTAAAGGTAAGAATTGTCTTCTATCATGTTTTCTAAATAATTATATTACAAATATATTTACTATATAACAAACATTATCATGTTAAATTGCTAAACTCAATATCAGCAGCGATTATTTCTGTCTTGATGCGTTTACATATCAAATGTAAAACTAAAAGCAATTAAAATATCTGTATGGAGAACCATACATTACTTCCATGTTCAAAGGTTTATATTTAAAATCATAATGGAAATGAAATATTTCCACAGAAACTACTTCTTTCAACTTATAGATTCAGCCTGACCACAGTACTGTGTGGTCACTAACGTATACCACCTTACATTATCGCACTCGATTTTCACTCATGATGACAGTCGATGGCACTGCTGAAACGTCTGGTTTTGCAGATAACATTGTACTTTGCTCAAACAGCCCGGGAAGAAATTTTTACACTAAACTACTTCTTTGTTACCGATAACGTACTACACATAAAGACATAAAATGTTGCAGGTAAACTACCCCTTCTTCTCCACCGATCTTCACCAAAATCAAAAGACATTGAGTGCTCTACACATTAGGGACGTATGCAAAAAATTATTTGATTCTGTTTGACTTTATGGCAGTTATCGTTCGTCATAGAAAAAATGACCATTATTAAAACATTAAATGTTGCAGGTAAACTACCGCTTTCTCTTAACTGATCTTCACCAAAATCAATAGGTCCTGAGAACTCTACAATTCAGGGCTGTGTGCAAAAAATTATTTGATTCTGTTTGAATTTGCGGCTGTTATCGTTGGCCATAGAAAAAAATCTACACACAGAAACTTTTCGAAAAATGACTTTTTTTCGTTTTTTGAGGGTAGTACATGTATACATGTCCATGTATTTGATGTCATTTTGATCAATTTTGCTGCAATTGTAATCAATGTTATGGAACAAACAAGTAACAAATAAGTACACTGTGTGTGTGTGTGTGTGTGTGTATGTGTGTGTGTGTGTGTGTGTGTGTGTGTGTGTGTGTGTGTGTGTGTGTGTGTGTGTGTGTGTGTGTGTGTGTGTGTGTGTGTGTGTGTGTGTGTGTGTGTGTGTGTGTGTGTGTGTGTGTGTGTGTGTGTGTGTGTGTGTGTGTGTGTGTGTGTGTGTGTGCAGGTGCATTCTCATTACATTCAGTTACTTGATATGTAATGCTTTCACAATTGAAATACATTTCAGTGAGATAACAATTGGATTCGTTCCAGGGAAATGTAAAATTCCTGTTACAACCACACAATTTCTTGTAAAAGTAGTTCTTGACTTTTCCTTATACAGCAAGATGAACAATATAATTCACAAGTCTAACCACTCTTTCCTCCTCAAAACACTATTTAAAAAAAAAAAGTGACTAACAAAAGATCTGAGTATTCCTTCTTCTAGTTTGTTTGCCAATAGAACTAAAATTAGTGTATACAAATATAGTATTATTTTTTGTACATTTCAAATTTTGGGACACCAGGTTTCAAAAAGTGGGGCAAAAGTTTGACAAAATCACAAATTCCATGTGGGACATTGATTAAAGAGAATTTTAACGAAAATCTGAATATACTGTACAGTTTTAGAAATTTCAAAATTCTTTGACCCCATGGCTCAAAAATGGAATCAATAATTTGAAAAAAGTGTAAAAATCCATCTAGCTGTTAGACTAAAAGAAATTATAACACACATTTAACTGTGTGGAATTTATACTATTTATTGTATGATCGCTCTATAATACTGTTACTTTACTAAACAAAAATTAGTCAGTCTGCCTGCACACCCATATTGCTGAGTAATAATACAGCAGTCTTGTCTGGCGTCTCTGAGCCCCCCACACACACACACACAGTTGCTATGTAGCTGATTTCTCTCTGGCAGTGGTGAAATGTCAGTTCTGCCATGGTCAAAAGCATAACAGGCAGCAGGCCTAATGTTTGAAAGAAAAGAGAATAAGAAGAATTATCTTGTAGACATTTGTAATTTTTAGTTATTTTTAGAAACAAAATTTAATGTTTTGTTTAATGGGCAGTTAAGAATACTATGTGTGTATGTGCGTGCATGTGTGCGCACGCGTGCACAACTTTTAATCTGAACAATAATCTGCTGTTAGAACCCAGCTGCCAGAAG
This sequence comes from Magicicada septendecula, assembly GCA_034769895.1. Lineage (NCBI taxonomy): Eukaryota > Metazoa > Arthropoda > Insecta > Hemiptera > Cicadidae > Magicicada > Magicicada septendecula. The sequence goes on from CM068372.1 coordinate 218,260,741, forward strand.
TGGAACATGTGGTAGAATAGCACAATGCAGCAGTACTGTATTCCCAAACTGTCACTTCAGAAAGTATATTAAACAAAATACAGGACCATTATGGGAAGAATAAATAAAGTTTAGTTGTTACCGTTTCATCTGAAATTTGCTTATTAAATTTAAGTTCAATGAAAACAATGCTATGTTTATTTTCAGATGAGTACTACTGCCGTAAAATGTGATTTATGCAGCAAAGAGTTCAGTAAGAGTTCTTATTGTAAATGGCATATTAGAATTGTTCACAAAAGAAATGCCAAAGGGGAGCAAATTGAAACAGCTACATTTACTTGCACTTTGTGTAACAAACAGTATTCCCAAAAAAATAATTTGCAGCGACACATCAAATCAACCCATTCTACTGAGCCAAAACAAATTTATAAATGTGATATGTGCACTTATACAACAATTCACCAGTATAATTTAAAACGTCACATATTAAGTTTAAAAATACATAACAGTGGATCCTTAGCACGATCTTTCAAATAAATAGACAAAAGTATGAAACATTCGCATTCTGTAGCGCTGAACGATTACATAAAATATTGTAAGTATTTCTGCTTACGAGAGAACACACATAGGAAGACCGCACACAGCTAAACAAAACCAAAAATAAGCTACAGGTTTATCGTCAAGTCTATAAAGACTCGGATAGAAAGCAGCCGCATCCCATCCCATCTATTAATCGTACGGGCAGACGCTTGTCAGCCCAGAATGCAAATGTATCACACAAGCAGCGTCTGCCCGTACAGTTAACAGATGTGATGGGACGCACCTTCGCTCGCCCCTCCAGTGCCCCCACCACGTCGCCAGATTGGTCGCTCCTCAGCTTGGATATTGGTTGAGTAGACGCTTGTGTTTTAGTCAGCTGTGTCGCGCCCGAGTCTGGCTCGGGCTGTCATATGTGATCTTGTGCAAAATCCACTGGTGGTTATATACGAGCAAAAAGCATTTTGAACAATTCTTTTGAATGTTAACTGTAATGGTGTGCACTCTATCGGGTAATAGAAGAAGTTTTTATTTCGATACAATCGATATAGACAACCGGTGTCATTCTGCGTTGTTTTGTGTTTGTAGTTATAGGTTATATATTTTGGCGTACGGTTTGTTCATTATATTTTTATAATATTACTAAAAATGAGTGATAGGTATCTCAGTAACGATGAAATAATAGAGATAGTCAACGAAATGTACGACGACTCTGGTTCAGAAGGTGAAATAGAATATTTTGGAGATGATTCGGATGAAGATCCGGACTTTGTTCCCAGTAGCAGTGGTTAGTATCATTTGTTTCTTCATATACAGTAATGAATATTATGATTATTAGTATGGATTATTATCATTATAATTATGTAAATAGCTTATGTATTTACCATGTTATAAGGTGGTGCAATTTACTCCCAAAAAATAATAGAATTGTATAAAACAATCTTATTACAACGTGAACAATACACACGTAATATTTTCTATTTGCGTTATCTGATAACGTGAAAAATGTACAAAATAATTGTAATTGTACTGTATTTTTATTTCTGCTGATAAATGTGCGTTTAGAATAATGAAATTATTTATTTTCCACTTACTATTTGTACGATAAAAAAAGACAGAGATTACTATTTTTGGTTGACCTCACCCTTTTGTTTACTGTGTATTTTTTGAACAATAACACTACCCATTACAGGCCTGTCATTTTCTATATTTTTGTTTCTCTGTTAGCACAAATTACTCTGTAAACATTTTCCCCTTCTCCTTCATGCTATTCAGTAGTACAAAGTATTTGTGTATAGCAGTGACTTTTTTTGTACAGTTCTCTATAGGACTGTATTTTCTTTTCTTCCAGAATCTGATGATGAGGAATACCAAAGACGTTCTGATGTAAGGCTTTCTCTCCAGAATACAAATCTACCTGGTCCTTCTAGGGATATTTGTAACTCTGGAGGAGGTGATGCAGCAGCGACAGGTGGTAGGCAAAAGAAACGGCAACGATCAGAAATTTCTGACCCTGGTTGGTGCAGTGTTGACACCCCAATTGATATGCCAATTTTTGAAGAACAGCCCTGTGTAACTGCCCCAATTGACAACACGTCTACTGCATTAGACTGTTTTCAAGTATTCTTTTCAGATTTTGTAGTAAAACTGATAAAACAGGAAACTAATCGGTATGCTGCTTCAATGTATACAAAACTCAAACGTGCCAATAAAATTAAAAATATCGGTATGGAGAACCATACATGACTTCCATATTCTAAGATTTATATTTAAAATCATTTTCAGCCAAACAGCCAGGGAAGGAATTTTAACAAAAAAATACTTCTTTGTTGCCAATAACGTAGTACACATATAAAAAAAAATTATCCCCTCCCCCTTCAACTATAATTTTGATTTATAGAAAATTACCCCCAGCCCGTTCAACTAGCCTCTTCATTTATAGATATTTCATCTACGTTTCTACAGTGGATTATTAAGATCTTATCAGGATACTTTATCAAAATTAAGTACTTTACTCATGTTACAACAAAAAATGTTTCAGGTAAACTGCCCTTTCCCCGTAACCGATCTTCACCAAAATCAACAGACATTGAGTTCTCTATAGCTCAGGCACATATGTAAAAAATTATTTGATTCTGTTTGAATTTACGGCAGTTATGGTTCGTCATATAAAAAATTACCCATGTTAAAACATAAAACATGAGATTTATAAAACATATCTAAGATTTATATTTAAAATCATTTTTGAAATAAAATATTTTCATAGAACCTACTAACGCTGGGGAAATCTGAGGAGCCAATCAGAGTTGGGCCTACCTGTCACTCTGCTGAATTTGGTGGAAAGCCCTGTCACTGTCGTCAAAGTATCAGCCTTGACAGGGTCCTCTTTTTCTGCAAAATGGGAGAGGCTTGAGATGGAGTGAGTGACATGGTCCCCACCTCAATGAAGAACCCATTGTTTTATAAAAATATATTTAAATTTTGAAAACTGAAAATTCTTTTCTTGTAAATATTTATATTTTATAATCAAAATGACTTTATTTTTGTTACCTGGCAACAAAATTATTTTATTTTCAACAATTACCATTGTTTCAAAAAGTTTAAATAAATTTTCAAGTACTTTACTCTTGTTAAAACGTAAAAGGTTGCAGGTAAACTACCCCTTCCCCTTAACCGATCTTCACCAAAATCTAAAGGCCTTGAGTCCTCTACAATTCACTGATGTATGCAAAAAATTATTTGATTCTGTTTGAATTTGCGGCTGTTATCGTTTGCCATAGAAAATACGCTTGATAAAAAAATGTTGCAGGTAAACTACCCCTTCCCCTCAACCGATCTTCACCAAAAACAATAGGTCTTGAGTACTCTACAAATCAGGGCTGTATGCAGAAAATTATTTGATTCTGTTTGAATTTGCGGTTGTTATCGTTTGCCATAGAAAATACCCTTGTTAAAAAAACGTTGTAGGTAAACTACCCCTTTCCTTTAACCGATCTTCACCAAAAACAATAGGTCTTGAGAACTCTACAATTTAGGGCTGTATGCAAATAATCTTTTGATTCTGTTTGAATTTGCGGCTGTTATCGTTTGCCATAGGAAATACCCTTGTTAAAACATAAAACGTTACAGGTAAACTACCCCTTTCCCTTAACCGATCTTCACCAAAAACAATAGGTCTTGAGAACTCTACAATTCAGGGCTGTATGCGAAACATTATTTGATTCTGTTTGAATTTGCGGCTGTTATCGTTTGCCAAAAAAAAAAAAATTTCCCTTGATAAAAAAAAACCATTGCAGGTAAACTACCCCTTTCCCTCAACCGATCTTCACCAAAAACAATAGGTCGTGAGTACTCTACAAATCAGGGCTGTATGCAAAAAATTATTTGATTCTGTTTGAATTTGCAGCAGTTATCGTTTGCTATAGAAAAAAAAACTACAGACACACAGATAGACACATACACAGACAGACACACACACAGACACTTTTCGGAAAACGACTTTTTTTCATGTTTTGAGTGTAGTAGAATCAGAATCTGCAATAATCTCGAACACGATTTTTTTTGCCATCACCATACTTCCATTCCTTAAGGAATATGGAAGTAATATCGGTATGGAGAACCATACATGACTTCCATATTCTAAGATTTATATTTAAAATCATTTTCGAAATGAAATATTACCATAGAAACTACTTCTTTCTACTTACTGCTTCAGCCTTAACCACAGTACTGTGGTCACTAACGTATACCACCTCACGTTATCGCACTCGATTTTCACTGATGATGGAAGTCGATGGCATTGCCGAAACGTCTGGTTTTGTAGAAAACATTGGACTACGGCCAAATATCCCGGGAAGGAATTTTAACAAAAACTACTTCTTTGTTGTCGATAACGTTGTACACATATATATCAGTGGCGAAGTTACATGGAGACAATTGAGGCAATGCCTACCCTAACAAATTCTGTAGAATAAAAATTATAAATACGTATGAACTACATAACGTAAAGATTATACATTGTTACTGGGACTGTCAAATTTATTAAACCGAAACGTGCTTTATTGAGCGACCGCTAGATGGTGACAGGTGAGATTCGGCATAGTTCGTTTAAAGTGAATGAGGCAACCTGAACTTGCCTCAGCGTTTTTTGTATACATCGTATGTAAGCAATGTAGTGGTGTGATAGGGAAGTGTAGGGAGGGGGGATTGTCCCGCGCTGTACACATAGAGCGTTGAGGCATGCCTCACTTCTGTGGTCCAAACAGTTAAGTTAAAGCGCCTGTGTTGTTTCTAAGTGTTTATTTTATGCGGTTATTAAAAGTGTCACTGTTATTCCGCTGAACTAACAGATGATCAAGATTGTTATTTGAATTATTTGTAACATTAAACATATATATAGAAACTAATCAAGTTTAAAAATTTGAAGTTCAATCAGTTGTATTATTGTGTATGACTAATACAAGGATTGTTCAATAGACACACGTATAGAGCTGTAAAGCATTTTTTATTCAACAATTTTAAAAGAAGTCTCCAATAACATTAAGACATGAGTTCCACTGTTGCGCTAACCTGTAGATTCCCTGCTAGTAAAATTCTTACGGCTGTTTGTGGAACCATTCAGTTACAGCAACTCTACCTCAGCGTCCGATTTGACCCACCGTCCTTTTAGTGATTCCTTAAAAAAAATTTAAGATAAGATTTTTGCCTATCCATTCATTAACTACTAGCTTCGCCAGTAAGCAAATTGATGTCCATTTTTTCGGCTTGCACGCGTTATGTTGGTGTGGGTTTCGGCACTTTCCATTTTAAAAGCGTGCAAACGTAAGAAAATAAACATGAGTGAAGCCAGAAATAACGTGAATTGTGTGTTTGTGTCTTACCTGCCTTTTTATTGCCGTATTAAATGAAAAATATTATATTACATTAAAATTAAAAAATTTTAATTTTATTGCCTGGCAACAAAATTATTTTATTTTTAACAATTACCATTGTTTCAAAAAGTTTAAATAAATTTGCAAGTACTTTACTCTTGTTAAAACGTAAAAGGTTGCAGGTAAACTACCCCTTCCCCTCAACCGATCTTCACCAAAAACAATAGGTCGCGAGTACTCTACAAATCAGGGCTGTATGCAGAAAATTATTTGATTCTGTTTGAATTTGCGGCTGTTATCGTTTGCCATAGAAAATACCCTTGTTAAAAAAACGTTGTAGGTAAACTACCCCTTTCCCTTAACCGATCTTCACCAAAAACAAAAGGTCTTGAGAACTCTACAATTCAGGGCTGTATACGAAACATTATTTGATTCTGTTTGAATTTGCGGCTTTTATCGTTTGCCAAAAAAAAAAAATTTCCCTTGATAAAAAAAAACCGTTGCAGGTAAACTACCCCTTTCCATCAACCGATCTTCACCAAAAACAATAGGTCGCGAGTCCTCTACAAATCAGGGCTGTATGCAAAAAATTATTTGATTCTGTTTGAATTTGCGGCAGTTATCGTTTGCCATAGAAAAAAAATCTACAGACACACAGACACACACACACACACACACACACACACACACACACACACACACACTTTTCGGAAAACGACTTTTTTTCATGTTTTGAGTGTAGTAGAATCAGAATCTGCAATAATCTCGAACACGATTTTTTTTGCCATCACCATACTTCCATTCCTTAAGGAAATATGGAAGTAAAAAACAGTAGGTGGAATTCCTGGGTTCCAGTGAAGGTACAAGATATTTATCTGTTTTTTTCCGTTATAATACACATGTGTTTGGTCAGAAAACCAAAAGTTGCTAATTATTGGACATCAAAAAAATTATTCAGACACCTTTTCCACCATCAATTATGAGCAGAAACCGTTTTCAATCTATTTTATCAAACTTGCACCTCAATGACAATAGAACTTATGTAAAGAAAGGCGAACCTAATCACGATCCATTGCACAAGATCCGTCCATATTTTGACTATATAAAAAGCAAATTTGCAGAATCTGTTATACCATCACACGAAATAACGGTTGATGAAGGCATCTGTGGCTTTAGGGGACGAATCCATTTCAGAGTATATATAAAAAATAAACCGGACAAATACGGTATAAAATTATTTATAGCCTGTGAAGCAATAAGTGGGTATGCTCTGAATATAGAAGTATATACTGGAAAGGGGGCTCAGAGTAATTCAATTATTCCTTTGTTCCAAAGACTTTTACAGAAATACTTGGGGAAGGGGTACACAATTTATATGGACAGATTTTACAGTTCACCACAAGTATTTGACTTTCTGTGGAATGAAAAAACTTTGGCTGTTGGGACATGTATGTCAAATAGACGGGAGTTATCCAAACAAAATCTGATAAACAAAAAACTGAAAAAAGGGGAGATGGCATATATGCGTCGTAACCATCTGCTGTGTCTGAAATGGAAAGATACTCGCGATGTTGTTGCTCTTTCCACTTGCCACCAAGCAACATCGTCTAATGTAGTAGTTCGTGGTAGAACTGGTGCAGTGACAAAAAATAAACCAGATGTCATACTTGACTACAATAGGAACAAAACAGGTGTCGATAAAAATGATCAATTGGTTGCATACTACCCATTCAAGCACAAACAACTGAAGTGGTGGAAGAAACTGTTTTTCCATTTATTTCTAATGTCAATTACAAATGCCTACCAATTGTACTGCAAGACAAGAAGCCCTAATGAAGTAAAGGCTCCTTTGCTTGACTTCATGATACAAATTGGTGAAGCACTTGCAGAAAAAGGAGGAGTTGAATTGCAAAATCACTCTCAACAAATTGCGTCAAGTAGATTACTTGGAAGACATTTCCCTGACAGAGTGCCTGCAACAGATAAAAAGAAGCATCCGACTCGTACTTGCAAAGTATGTTCTGATAGATTCAAGGCCCAAACTGGTGGACATCAAAGAAAGGAGTCAACTTGGTGGTGCCCTGACTGTGAAGTTGGACTATGTTTACCTGACTGCTTCAAAGTGTATCACACAGTGGCAAAAAATTATTAGAATAATAAACATTGATGCATTTTTCTCCCTTTTTTGATAGTAAATTATATGTAAATTAATTATTTTGGTACACCTTGACAAAAGTGCTTTATATTTATAAAACATTTTTCATAATTGTAATAAAACATACGTTAGACTTTTTTCAACAATGAAAAACATGGTTTTGTTATTGTGACAGTAATTAATTATTTTTCTTATAGCTATATGTACATGTTTCATACAGTTTTAAAGCAAACTCAGTTTGTTATTATGATGTTTAGACCATTAATATTGACCAAAGATTAATTTAATTACTAATTTCTATAAAACCTTAAAAATGCCCGGTTTTCTGGTATTAATAGTCTTCTAATAGGCCGGCACTGAAAAAAAGCAAAATATTATTTTGGCTTCAAAGGTGAGTAATAAGCTTGAGAAAAAACTTACGTTTACAAACAAAAATAAACCTTCTGATATATTTGACGGTACTGGTGTATATAGACTTAATTGTTCGGATTGCACACAGTTCTACATAGGACAAACGGGTCGTTCGTTTAAATTACATTATAAAGAACATATCCCTAGCTCCAAGTCAAATGTAGAAAAATCTACATTTGCTGAACATTTAAGCTCACATGACCATAACATAGAGAGTATTTGTGATAATTTAGATATCTTACATAAATGTAAGAAATCACTAAGCCTAGACACTCTCGAACGGTTCGAGATATATAAAGCTAAAAAGGAGGATTACAATCACGTCCTAAATGAAAAATCAGTACATACAAATAATATCTTGTTTAATAGAATCGATCATATAGAACGAGAAATCGGCTATATCAGATCGATAAAATTGAACGAACTTCAAGCCGGTATTGATTAGTTTTACTGTGGGAGCGTTCCTGTACAGGTTCGTGACGGCCGCATGTTGTTTTTCATTCATTGTTATTTCGTTTTAATATATTATAACGTCTCTCCTGTTAAGACATTATAACATAGGGAACCAGTTTAATTGTTGACTGTTAATTAAACTAGCTGCCATAGTTAGTAAAAATTACTTACCAACAAATTATGACAATGTATATATCAGGAATTTGTCCAAGGTTGCATAAATTTATTCACTCTCTGGATATTAGCAAAAACATCTCTTTATTATTGTATCTTAACTACGGATATAAACATAATAGCTTTAATGGTCATCTTTTTGTTTTTACTTTACTTTTAAGGAAAATTCTTATAGATTCTGAATTAAATACTCTTTAAATTGTTACTCTTAGTATCTCAAGATCATACAGCTGTGTATTACTTTGATTACCACGGATCCGGGTTCTAACTTTATAATATTCTAACATACTTTAACATCATCCAAACTATTTGAAGAATAGTCTGATGTAATTTCATATTAACTTTACCTTTAAGAATCATCAGGTTATTACTATAGCATTACAGGAACTACGAACATTAATATGCTAATATTTATGTGATCTAAAGTCTTTACAAGAAACTTTACTGTTCTTTTTGTTGAGGTTGTTAAAAACAATGTATGCACAGAAGTTATGGTTTAGTGTCACCTGAGTATAACGTGAGTCTGCGGCTGGCGGTTGAGATGATCCTCTTCAGTAGGTCTTCCTGGATGTAGTTCGTTGTCCATCTGGATCCTCCATTTAGTTGGTTGTTTCTGTATTGTGGTCTAGGTCATGACGCTGGGATTCTGCTACTTGGAGTTCGTACAGTTGTTGTCGTAAGTTCTCTCCTGGCGTTGGTGTTCACTTTTCACATTTAATTATTTTTTTAAAAACAGCACTGATGTTACCTTTTACATGGTATGGAACATATCTTACCACTTGCTTTTTATAAAGAGATGTGTCGGCTAAGTTTTTATTTATTAATAATATTTTCTCTACATCTGAACTACATTACTAGTTTTTAAGCTTCATTTCGCTTTCAATACATGTGGATTAATTAAAAGAGAATCACTAACTTCTTGTTACATCGGTTTTATCGACATAAATGTAAGTTTAACTTCACGACACATTTTCGAGCTGCTTACATGTCAGAGATTCTAGGTCGACTGGCGTTAGTTTGCGGCAGGGAGTAAGGAAGCGGGCGCAGTTTACACGCTGCGAGAAAATTAGTTCGTTCCTTTATTATTATTAATTGTCTATTAATTAACTACTATAAATTATCCTACCTTTTCTTAGTTAGGAGTCAGGTATTTCATTTATTATTATTAAGTCTTTTATTTAAATATAAGGATTATTAGTTTTCACTTAATAACATTGTACTTTGCATGTTCGTACTAGCCTTTTTACAGGTTGATACAGGTATCTGGGTACAGAGGGAGGGTGGATTATACTCTCACTTGTTATAAGAACAAAAAAAATTAATTTGTGTTATTTAAATTGTCTTTAAATCATCACATCCTCCTCCACTTAAAGGAGATCGATGGGGCGGCGTTAGTTTATTAAAGGATATCTATGAAATTCAATTATATTTGGCACGGAACTTCGTGTTGAAATTTCTCTCCACCCGGTTATTTCGATCCATCAATCGATTATCTTACATACTATACAAAATACTTAAAATCCAATACATATACAACACATAAAACACACAAATACATAGATCTACCTTATTTCGATTTCTTAAATCTACTACCGGTTTTATTGCTTAGTTTCTTCACTCGTTTTAAGGAGTTACACTCATGAGTAGGTTTCGTCATATTTCAGGTATTCCCGTGTGTATCGGTTTACTTTTTTACAGAAGGGTTTTCGCACCTTTATCATATTCAACGCATAGAATCGCTGATTATTTTAACCTTTTGTTGTTGTAGACTACTCCTCTTATTTCCTCGTTTTGTCTTTCTCTTAGTCGCAAACGTGAACTACAGTTTAGTGTATTATTACTATCGAGTTCATCTTAAAGATTAACATGTTATAGGTTATTAATACTAATAACGTATTGTAATAACAATAGAATTACCTTTAGTTTACTGCGGTAGAGGTCTGTTGTTCGTCAGTTGACTTTTCATTACTTACTTTATTCTCACAGGACATTATCTAAGGTTGATCAGGCCTCACTAGCATTCATACGAGGTGTTTGAGTTCGTACTCAATTACGATATAGGATGTTGCCTATATTTTCATCTTAATACTGTGCCGTAACTATGACAGTCGTTACGGCAACTTACGAATTTGTTTAAATTGCGTGATATTGGACGCTCACGCTATCTATGAGAGTCTTTGGACTTTGGACTTTTGACTTTTCTGTCCCGCGGCGTGGAGCGGTGTTGTCGTTGAGAAGACGGGAGGCGTTTTGTAGAATCGGGAGTTGTTTTGTCAGCTTGCATGCAGCGAGCTGTTTTCCAGTTCAGTGTCTGGAAAAGTATTGTTGTTCCATTTTTAATGCCGGGGTTTTTTTTTTAAATTGATTATGGAAGGCTAAGTAAAAAGTGTGCCAAGGGGTCTGTGGCCTGGCAGCCGTGATCCTGTGGTGAGGTCAAGATGTAATGTGTAAGTAGATTGAGGAACTCCGACTGAGCATGTGCTCGTGCAAAATCGGACAGGTATGCAAAAATGAAAATTATTAAATTTTTCCTAGGAGGTGCTTTTGCACTACTTGTGTTTCGGGTCAAGTGTGGGCCTGGCTAGTTCTTAAAAAAAAAAAAAAAAAAAGTTGCTTTAATTCTGGATGTGTTTTTTTACTTCACTGAATACCTGGAATACTCAGGTTACCGTAGTTATTGCAAATTCTTTCCTGAACGCAAGTTTTTTTTAAAAAATAAAAAGTCTGTTGAACTTGACTGGCTTCTGATATTTCTTTTAAATGGTGAGGTTAGCTTCTCATGCTGCTAGTAGTGACAGTAATAACTTATGTGCAAAACCTTTTTTTTACAAAAAAAAAAAAAAAACTTAAGAAAATGTGTTAGGACTCGGCCTGTGTGCCCATGTGCCTAGTGCAGTGAAATCTAGCCCGAGTTCCTTAATCTCTCAGTATTATTCAGTGTTGTTCATATAAATGTCTTGTGTTTGAATTGTGAAAACCATGTAATGTCCATATACATTTTGTCTATAATCTGTGTTGAACTTATATTGTGTCTGCCTTTTATTGGAACGTATAAATTTGTTAATGAAAAGAGTTGCAGATCACATACAATTGCCATAATATGTACTAGAACTGTAATTCAGAAGTGTTCATCATGTTAATAGAAATGACTGAACTTTTGTACAAGATGAAATTTCCACTTTGGGATTTAGTATTTATTTTAATTCTCTATCAATGTACAGTCACTGTTAAAATTCTTTTGTATATGTATATACTCATAATTCTAATAGAACTTAATAACGTTGGTTCAGTTTCAAACATGTTGAATGACTATATTTAATCGTTGAGTGATGAGTATGTATAAATAGCGTTATGCATCTAGTCCTCCGTATACACATGGGTGTTGAAGTGATACTAGCTTTAAAATAAATTTATTACTGTGTAATCTGATTGTTTTACTACTTTTCGTGAACCAGGGTTTCGTCAGGTGTACTTATTAGCAGAGAGAAACGGGTGAATGCAAATGAACAACACACATTGAAAGTTTACGAACACTTTTCATTTTATTTGCTAATTCCCATCTCCCATTACTTTTATACTATAATTTGAACAAAACGAATTTAATTATTATAGAAACAACAAACCAAATGAATTTAACCATTCTATAAAAAATTACGCAACCAACACATAGTTTGCTTTACATCGAACTTTCTTCAAATAACATAATTAGAAATCCAATTACCCTTGTTACACATGAAATTAATACAGAAAATTATTAAACTATTTTATCTTAACATAAACCAGCGCTTTTACGTTATACTAAGGTAGGTACCTACACCCACACACTCACGCAAACACATACCCATATTATGTCATACTGTACAGTTTATTTATTTAGTCCAATTGTGAAAAGTGAATTTAGTATTTTTGAAAGATTTAAAATAAAATGTCTACTTTCCTGCTATTGCGGCGAATAGGCATCACCTCGTGGCTTACGGTATGTTGGTCCAAACACTTCACATTTTCACAGCCGAACTGTTAATTAATTTCCACTCACTGTCTCTATTTCATGGTTATAAAAGATTGTCTAGAAGAAATATATAAAATTTTACATTTTAGTGTAGTTATACGGTTTTTTGGAGTTTTGCGGGCCCGCAACTTGTATAGGCGTACCACTCGCCAGTGGTGATGGAGTTAGACTGCCTTTGTTCTCTGCGTCTCACAACGCAGTTGGCGTCGACACACCTACATTCTTAGTTATGTAACGCTCTGACGTCAGATGTTATGATGACTCGTTACATAACTTGTTGACTGGTTTTGTATGCGTTATTATCTGACCTTGGTACAATTTGTTGGTTGTTGACAATGTCTTTCAAAATATTGCTGTATAATCGTCACGTATGCAGTTAACGGCAGTGCTGCCACGGTCAATTCCGTTGCTAATAATAAATATATCTTTTTTTTTCATAAGTTTCGTCCCTATTATTTGAAAAATATTATCGGCTTTATTAAAAAATAAATACAAATTTCCTTATTACCCCAGGTAGGCCAAAATGCCACGTTACAATACCCCCCTCAATGAGATATTTTATGCCGAAGCATAAAAAGTCTCATTGACACATTCATACTTGCTAGAGGGATCAGCTAGGATATGTCGCCACAACCCCCCGTATAGTTTACAAAAATATGATCAACTCACCCTTGGTCCGGTGACTGTGACCGCATCTGCATGACAATACTGGACTTCTCTCTCGAGATCCCAACACCATAGAGTCAGACAGATACTCAACGCCCCTGCTCTGATGCTCTGGCCAGCTCAGGTCCGCCGCCACAGCATCACAAAACACTGAAACAACAAATCAAATATTCAAAAGTGGCCTTACACAACACCATACCCCCAACTAATCTGTTTCCCCCTAGCGGTGCTGGTTTGCGCTAAGAAGCACTGGTTTTGTCTATTACTTATTTCTAACATATCAGATACCTACTAACAACATGAAAACCCCTTTTAAAATTCCATCTACTCTCTCTTATTAACTTTATCCCAAAATTCAAAATCATTGCCCTGATTCCCATCAGAATATAATTAAACATTTCCCATTACCATATTACATTTCTCTCATCCCCAATTTAGAATGCATTTAAAATATCTAAATTCATAAAATTCTCTAGTACTAATAAACACAATATAACATAAGAAAACATAGTACATTAATAATTCACATTGTTATTATCATCTTAAAATAAACAATTTATATTTAAAACTTACACAATTTACATCATTAAGTTTGCATATAAAATCAGAAAATTATCTTTTAAACTCACTTTATTGTTATTACTTCGTTTCTCAAAAATTTTTTTTTTTTTTTTAACTATCATAAATTTATTTCATCTTTAGTAAAAAATTTTAAACACAAAACTTACTATCATATTTTTTATAATCCTTATTCCTAACATACTACATACAATCAACACAATAAGACATAATAAACACAATATATGGAATATCTCGTGCGTCTATTTTTTTCAAATTTTAATAAAAGTATTTAATAGCGAGTCATCATTACTAAAATGCAACAAAAAAATTTTTAAATCGTTACCCAACTTGGGTAACCTCCCTGCCACACACACTATGACCCCCCCTGGACTGTGGCGTCCAGTTGCGTCCACAAGGACTGAAGTTTTGGAGGAATGTGACATCTCCTTGTCCTTGCTTCTGCTTTACATTTGAAAAGGTATAGATATCATAATATCTGTGTTATATAAATATGCGCCCTTAAACGGTTCTACCACCTGTCTTGCTACCCCTACGCGGGCAGAGTGGTAGCCGCTGTTCCAGAGTTTGGTGATTCCCCTTAAATTCACCCCCCATCAATTTCAAAGTACACCTTTACAACGATAACAGCTATGGCCAGTTATGGTCAGCGCGTAATCGTAATGTGCCCCAACCATAGCTGTTAAAGCTAAACCAATTCCACGGTCAAGGTTCGGTGAGGCCGTGACCGCCCGAAAAGTTGGGGAATCACAAGTATAATGTTTTTTTTTTTAAATTAAAAATGAAAATTAAAATTAACAGTTTATATTACATGACATTTCTAGTCTTGGTGGTATTTTAACATCATACATTCCTTTCTTAACTTTCCCTACCTTGATATACATTTACATAAAATACATAATGTGTGTATAAACAATAATAACAATTTATAACAATAGAATATAGAAATGTCTGTTTATGTATGATAATTTTAATATATATAAATACATCCATCATCACTCAGCTAGATAATACTTTTTTAATTGGGTCACATTATAAGTTCCTTTTATTTCTCGAGTTTGCAAATCTATTAAAATATAAGCATTCTCCATTTTCACTTGGCTAACCTCATATGGACCGTCATACAATAGGAAGAATTTCTTAATTTCTTTGTCCAATGCTGAGGACTGATCGTGATTTTTTATTAATACTAGTTGTCCTACCTCGTATTGTATGGGTGTTAAATTCCGGTCATGTCTCCTTTTCCGTTGTTCAGCCTTACTCAGCAGGCGCTCCCTCACGATTACCAATTTCCTATCATGTGGTATCTCCGTCCGGGTTGGAAACTTTACTAGCTCTTCTAATATGCGTGACGGCCTTCTCTGAAACATTAACTCACATGGGCTGTAACTAGTGGATTCATGTAAACTATTGTTAATATACCACTCTATCTTGCACACAAAAGTAGCCCACAAAGAATGTTTTTTATGGCAAAAGGTTCTGAACATTCTCCCTAACTCCCGCATAACTCGTTCACTTGGATTTGACTGTGGATGATATACTGATGTATGTTTAACTAAAATATTTTCCCAACCTAAAGTTTCCCGCCAGGTGTTGCTGGTGAACTGCGAACCATGATCTGATAACACTACTTGAGGCTTACCTACTTCAACAAGGTATTCATTTACTATTTTCCTAGCCAACACGGATGATGTTGCCTTTTTAATCGGGTATAGTTTTACAAATTTGGTAAAAACATCTAATACAACAAATAAATAGTTTACACCTCCTCGACCTTTGGGTAAAGGGCCATATAAATCAACAGCAACTAATGCTAAAGGACTGTCTGGCATTACATGCTGCATTAAACCCTCCTGTTTACGATTGTTTACTTTAGCTTTCTGACAAATTTCGCATGTTTGTAATATTTTACGCACCGTTCTTTCCATATTATTAAATTTACATGATTCTTTTAATATGTCACTACATTTCTTGGGGCCTATATGACCATACCTTAAATGGCAATCTCTCACTACTTCAGGTATTATGACTTTAGGGATACACAGCTTCCAATCATCTCCCTGTTCATTTGCCCGATGAAATAAGTGCTTATTAAACAAACTAAAATGTTTCTCCCACTTATGAGGTACGTTGGGTATTTGACTCAGAGCTAATATTATTTTATTAAGTTCGGTGTCTCTCTCTTGTTCTGCGGCTAAGTTGCTTATTAATTTTTTCATATCTACTTCTTTTACTATAAATATTTTATATGTATTTGCTGTGTCTACTTCGGTATTATTATCAAAATCTGTTCTGGATAGGACATCAGCTACTATATTTTCTTTACCCTTACAATACTCAATTGTTAAGTCATATTCTTGTAATATTAGCATCCACCGCACTAACCTACCATGAGTTAATTTACAGTTCTTTAAAAACGTTAAAGCTTGATGGTCGGACCTTATGATTACCTTATTTCCTAACAAGTACGTTCTGAACTTTCTACAGGCGAAAACTATCGATAACGCCTCCTTCTCCGTCGTAGTGTAGTTCTTTTCACTATTTAATAGAGACCTACTTGCAAAAGCTACTACTCTGTGGTTATCACTCCCATCTAACTGAAACAACTCTACTCCCAATGCAATGTCTGACGCGTCTGTGTGTATATAAAATGGCTCTGAAAAATCAGGATGAGCTAATATAACTGTGTTTAAGAATTTATTTTTTATCAACTCGAATATATTTTGCTCTTTTAAATTCCACCGCCATCTATTGTCTTTATTTAATAAATGTCCCAATTGTACTGTTAAATATGAATATTTGTCTACAAATTGCCTATAATAATTGCACAAGCCTAAAAAACTTTGCAACTGTTTAACATTTTTGGGTATCGGAAAATTTTGTATTATTTCTACCTTCTTAGGGTCTGTACTGATACCCCTTGCTGAAATTATATGTCCTAAAAAATTAACTTGTTCTTTCAAAAATTCTGACTTCTTAAACTTAACTGTTATGCCATACTCATGCAGTTTACTTAGTACCCTATCTAACCTTTCACAGTGTGTATCAATGTCTGGTGATGTAATTACTATATCATCTACATAAACGGTTGTGAATTCTAAAATCTCTCTCCCTAGCACATAATCCAGGCATTTGATAAAAATTGAAACACTTACATTTAGTCCAAATGGTAGTCGACGAAATTGGTAATTCCTACCGTTGTATAGAAAAGCCACATACTGTCGAGACTCCTCTTCCAGCTCTATCTGCCAGTAGCCTGCAGTCAAGTCTAAGGTGGTGATGTATTTGGTCCCACTAAAACGTTGCAAAATTTCGCTTACTGGTTCCGGTGATTCTCTGTCTGGAACAATTATTCTGTTTACTTGTCTTGCATCTAAACATAATCTAATCGATAAATCTTTCTTTGTCACCACTACTAAAGGGTTTGAATATGGTGATGTAGATTTTTCTATTATACCTTCCCTCAACATTTTATTTATTTCCTCCTGTATTAAACCCCTCTTGGAGTATGGTACCGGATAGGTTTTAGGTGCAAAGGGTGTTTTTTCTTTAACGACTAATTTACCTTTAAAATTCTTTACTAAACCGGGTTCATCTGAAAAAACTGATTTATTTTTGTTTATTATTAGTACTATTTTCTCCCTGTCTTGATAGCTAAATTCCCCCTCTTGATATAAGATTTTATTCATTTTCTCCTCCCAATCATTTTCACTTTCAAATAACTCATTATTATTTACTCTTAAGTTACAATAATTCATCATTAAGGGTCTACACTCATTTATATCATTGTCAGAAATTAACATTCCCTTACTAATTATTTTTAAAGCTTTCATTCCCACAGTTTTCTTTTGTATGAATGGTATTTCAACTATATTATTATTATTATTTAATTTCATAGTCTGTGTGTAATAGTTTAACTCTACCTTAAAATTATTTAAAAAATCATTACCTATTATAGCTCCCATATTTAGTCCTGGAATAACTAAGAAAGGTACATTTATTGTGTCCTCATTACTTTTAATTGTAGCATTATTTGTTTAGTTACTTTTTTACTGCGAACACCCGTTACTCCTATCACACTAATTCCCAGTACTGGTAATTGTGGAATTGTTTCCGTAGTCTGATTTTTGATTTTTTCAAACATTTTATTGTCTATAGCAGTCAGTTCACTCCCTGAATCTACTAGAAAAATATATTTAGAATTAAACACTTTGGCTTCAAATTCTGCCATCCCGAAAACATTATTACTCTCACCCGCTTCTTCGTCAGATAAATCATTATGTATATTGGTAATTAGTGACCCTATTGTCATGTGATTACTAGACGGCTGGGGGCTTTCTTTTTCAACCGCCCTTATTAGTTTAACGGATGTGGAGGTGGTGGTTCACTGTAAACACCCCTACTGTTTTGATTATGAGCTGGTACTTCCACGCCCCGAGTTTCGTTTTGGTTACTAACATATCCCCCTCTACCTCTATGATTAAAATTTCCTGACGTTCCTCGATTACTAGTAAAACCTCTCCCTCTATGATTTCCTCTAAATTGATCGCCACCCCTATTATAATTCTCTACTCTCCCTTGGGCACTACTCCTCGGACCCTTACACCGGTAACATTGACTCCGCGACCCATTATAATTACTGGCTCCACAATTAGGGTTTGGACATAACCACGCCCCCTCCCCTGATCTACTCACATTACTAATAAAATGGTCTGGTTGTCTTATTTCAGTATTTGTTTGGTTCGATTCACTAACTCTAAATTGATACTTATTATCCTCTTCCTCTTTCATACTCTGGTATGCCTCTAATATTTTTTCTAACTCTGCGATATTGGCAAAATCCCGGGTTCTGATTGTGGACCGTATGTCCTTGGGTAAATGTTTACTGATGTATCTAATAAAAGATAAAAGAGGCATTGGTGGTTCTAAATATTTAACTTGACTATATAGTCTCGTCACATACGATGTAATACTCATGTGCTTAATATTAAAATTTCCCCACCCCATTATGATACTACGTAACCCCTCTTGTTTCTCTTCTGACCAGTACTTATTTCTAAATGCCTGCTCAAACTCATTAAAATCTACCCAGTTATCGTTATGAGCATCCGCCCATATTTTAGCATCCCCTTTAAAGTACTTTAAAATTCTTACTAACTTAATCTCCCAACTTTCTTGGTTATATTTATTAAAACTTTTTATAGAGTTCAAAAATTGTATGGGGTTCACTCCCCTACTTTCATTACTAAAATATCCTAACTCTACTTCCACATTCACTCTCTCACTCACATTACTTAATTTCTGGTTAATGGTTACATTCAAGTCTTCTCTGACTTTAACTATTTCACGCTCATGTTCTGCTTGTTTATTCTTTAAAGTAGTTACATTAATTTTAATTGCATCAACTTGTTCAAAGTTACTTCTGAATTCATCATTAATATTTTCTTGTATTTCACTAGCTCGTTTGATTTGTTCACATTCGTTAATTATACATTGAACATTACAGTCAATTTTGTCATTTTGCTTTTTAAATTTATCATTAAATTTACTTGTCAACGTGTCAAATTTTTTATTTGTTTCTAACATTTTCTCTTTTTGTTTCTCGTTAATTATTTTGATATCATTATTCATCTCAGTTTGTATCTTATTGATATCACTAGTCAACACATCTTTCACTCCAACAATAACCTCACTCATACTTTCTAAACGGCTATTCATATACATTTCACTCGCTCTCAATTCGCTCCTCACATTTATGAACTCATTATTTAAATCAGTCAGTTTAACATTTATAGTACTTACTTCTGATTTAATCTCATTTTTAAATTCATTTAAACATGTGTTTAGATTATTATTTTCTGACTTCATTTTCTCGTCTTGTTTGTCAAGTTTATTATTTACTACATTTATCTCTGATTTGATCTCAGTTTTCATTCCTGACATTTCATTTTTCACTCCTGACATCATCTCCATCATCAATGCTAATTGGTTAAATATATTTACCCCCTCGTCTCTACTACTCCCCGCTACTACAGTTTCGTCTACATTTGTTTCAACACTTTCACCAACAAAATCATTGGTTGTTATCATATGATCTTGCGTGACATTTAAAATTGACTCTTCTACGCTACCTCTACCTAAATCTGCGTTCATATTCCTCTCTGCCATTTTTTCGACCTGTTTGTAAAATTGTTAACTCAATTTTTCAAAGTCCATGTTAACGGGCTCCATTGAAGTGATACTAGCTTTAAAATAAATTTATTACTGTGTAATCTGATTGTTTTACTACTTTTCGTGAACCAGGGTTTCGTCAGGTGTACTTATTAGCAGAGAGAAACGGGTGAATGCAAATGAACAACACACATTGAAAGTTTACGAACACTTTTCATTTTATTTGCTAATTCCCATCTCCCATTACTTTTATACTATAATTTGAACAAAACGAATTTAATTATTATAGAAACAACAAACCAAATGCATTTAACCATTCTATAAAAAATTACGCAACCAACACATAGTTTGCTTTACATCGAACTTTCTTCAAATAACATAATTAGAAATCCAATTACCCTTGTTACACATGAAATTAATACAGAAAATTATTAAACTATTTTATCTTAACATAAACCAGCGCTTTTACGTTATACTAAGGTAGGTACCTACACCCACACACTCACGCAAACACATACCCATATTATGTCATACTGTACAGTTTATTTATTTAGTCCAATTGTGGTGATGGAGTTAGACTGCCTTTGTTCTCTGCGTCTCACAACGCAGTTGGCGTCGACACACCTACATTCTTAGTTATGTAACGCTCTGACGTCAGATGTTATGATGACTCGTTACATAACTTGTTGACTGGTTTTGTATGCGTTATTATCTGACCTTGGTACAATTTGTTGGTTGTTGACAATGTCTTTCAAAATATTGCTGTATAATCGTCACGTATGCAGTTAACGGCAGTGCTGCCACAGTCAATTCCGTTGCTAATAATAAATATATCTTTTTTTTCATAAGTTTCGTCCCTATTATTTGAAAAATATTATCGGCTTTATTAAAAAATAGATACAAATTTCCTTATTACCCCAGGTAGGCCAAAATGCCACGTTACAGTGTATGCACAAAACATTTTTACATTTTTGAGAGATATATACCTGATTATTTGATATTTTTTTTTTTTAATAATGGTGTGCACTCTGAAATCAGCAAGCCATTGTGCTACACAAGTTTATACAAGTTTAAGGAAAATTGAGCACACACACTTGTGAATTCCACACAAAGTATATAATTACCTACCTTATGTTTACATTATACTTTACTAATTATATGATTCTCCTTCCTAGCTTGATTGAGATTTCAGAGGGCGCATGTTGTTGTGTAATATAATTGTTTAAATTGTTGTGGCTGTAATAATTGTTGTAGGGTAAAATTGTTCGTTAAATGATTTATAAAAATTGTCTATATTATTAAAATTGTTTATAGTACAACCAGAGGGGGACTGGAAAGAAAAAAAAAAGACTTATTGTTATTAAATGTATTGGATTTCGAAAACCTCTGGATTTATTCTTTGTATTTATTAATGTTCATATAATTATTTCCAAATAGGGAAATTCTATTTGGTGAAGGTTAAAAATGCACTGTCGAGGCTTGTTGCATGTCATGGTTATTTTGAATACCATGTAATATATTTTAGATATTTTACATATTTTATATATTTCTAATAAAATACTTTCACAGCCTGGATACTATGAAATCTCTCATTGTAAGAAAAACAAAATTTTATAGAATCAATAAATTTGTTATTTGCGGAATTTGAAAATTGAGGTCACCTCATTAGTCCAATTGCCTAATGGTTCCCCAGCATGTGGCCATTCTTCCACTAGGAGGCCTCTCCTGGTTCAAGTGAACAAGTGAGCCGGTCATCCAGGTAAGTTGTAGATTTTATTTACATTTTTTTTTCCAAGGAAGTCAAACTTGTAAAATGTGTTAAATTTGGAAAGTTGAAATTTGTGGTGATGTCATGGGTGATGAGCGGCTCAATACTTAGGTAGTATTCTAGGTTTACTATCTTTCTCATAGTCGTGCTTCTTTATTTTCACACGAAAACAAATTTTTTATTTGAGACACATGACTTCTGCGAACGTAATTGTCTGTATTGGGTTCGTACAGCGCTACTGTCATGGGGGTGATGAACTTGTGAATTTTGTAGGGGCCACACCATCGGTATGATAGTTTGGAAGTGGTCCTATCAACGGCTTTATCGTAGGGTGAGTTTTATACATGACTAAATCACCTAATTGTACTTTATTTTCCTATTATTCTGCTCATGATATTTCCGCGATTTTTGTAGATTCACTCTCAAATTTGCGTGAGCTTCGTTCCATATTTTCCTTATATTATTCCCATTTATTTCGCGGGGCAATAACTCATGAATTTTCCACTTTGTGGTTAACGGGTGGTTCGGTTTATACTTGTACAGTAAATCAAATGGTGTTGATTTATGTCCTTCATGATTCGCCGAGTTGAAGGCAAATTGTATCCATGATAGATTTTGATCCCACGCTGTCTGATCTTTAGCGTGATAAGATATTAAGGCTGATTTTAGGTTTCGCAAGTATCTCTCAGCTAGGTTTCCTTGCGGTCGGTACTCTGTGACTGTAATATGATTTATTCCTAATTTAAAACACATGTCATTAAATTCTTTCGATTTAAACTGAGGTCCATTGTCAGATACTAGGTGTACTGGTGTACCGTAATCTTTAAATAGTCTCTCTTGTAGAATCTTTATTGTCGTAGATGCTAAGGCACGTCTCATAGGGTACATCCACACGAATTTAGTGAAGGAGTCTACGCAAATTAATAGCATAGTATTTCCTGACTTAGAACGGGGATAAGGTCCAGAAAAATCTATGTATATCTTTGAAAAGGGTGTTGTGGGATTTCTGAGATTAATTTTCCAACTTGACTGATTCTTGCTGGCTTGCTGAGGGCATAGATTTCGCATTGTTTCACGAACTTAGTTACTTCACTGTTCATGTTTTCCCAATGATATTCCTTGCGGATATGATGTATTGTTTTCCTAATTCCCATATGAGCTCCAATGGTTGATGAGTGTTAGTATTCTATTAGCATGGGTTTAATTATTTCCGGGGCGATTATTCTCAGTGACTTTCCGTTAGCCTTTTTAAAACAAAGTACTCGTTTACTCAAGGTATATTTGTCAGAATAATTTCCTTTATCTATTTGTTCTATTATTTTATACAATTTAGGATCTTGTTGTTGGTGATGTGCTATATCTTTAAATGCAAGGGGGAATTCTGTTATTAGCGTATTGACAGTAGTGGTTTCAACATTGTCTTCGCCAGGTCTGGTATTGGGTAGTTGGAACATGTGGGATAGTGTATCGGCGACTACATTTTGGGTACCACGAATATGTTGTACTTTGAACTTGTAGCAATTTAATCTTAACACCCATCTTCCGATACGACCTAACTGTTTTGGGGGGTTCAATAACCATGACAAAGCTTGGTTGTCGATTTCTAGTAGAAATTCCTTGTGTTCCAAAAATGGTTTGAATTTTTCGAAGGTGAATACTACAGCTAAACATTCGAGTTCATAGGCTGAGAACTTCCTTTCTTGGTCCGTCAAAGTACGTGATGCATAGCTGATAGGGAGTCTTGTATTATTGATTTCTTGGTATATTACGGCTCCTAATACTACACTAGAACTGTCGGTCTGTACGACAAATGGTTTACTGAAATCTGCTAACTGCAATACCAGTGGTGATATTATGCTTTCTTTGAGTGTTTCAAAAGTGGCTTGATGTCGAGTAGTCTACTCGAATTTCGCTCCTTTTTTCCTTAATGTATTTAATGGGGCTGCTATATCAGCTAGGTGGGGTATGTACTTGTGAAAATAATTGATCATACCTAAAAATCGAGCTATACCTTTGGTGTCTCTAGGTGGTAAAAATTATCGGATTGCACGCATACGTTCGGGGTCGATGCTAACCTTACCTTCGGCCGATACTATATGACCTAAGAAAGAAAATTGTTTTACTGCGAAATTAACTTTACTGGGGTTTACCGTTAGTCCAGCATTCTTTAACCTTGATAATACATCACGCAAGTGATCAATATGCTTATCCATCGATTCACTATATACTACTATGTCGTCAAGATAGTGATATACGAATTTAAATTTAACGTCATGGAATATTTTTTTCTAACAGTCTGCTACATACTGAACTTCCTTGTGATATTCCAAATGGTACTCTAGTAAATTGATATAGATCAAATGGGACAGCAAACGCAGTTAGATGTTTTGATTCCTCAGCTAGTGGGATTTGGTGGAAGGCCTGGTTGAGATCCATTATGGTGAAAATTTTCGCTTTGGTAAAATAGTGGAACGCGCTGTGAATGTCGGGCAGGGGAATCGATTCAAATTCTATATTCTTATTCAGCTGTCTATAATCCACGACTAGTCTATGTTTGTCAGTTCCTTTCGGTACTAGGAATGCAGGTGATGAGTATGGAGAAGTTGACGGTTCTATGACATTTTGTTCAATGAGTTTGTTGATTTGGTTTCTCATTATTTCCATCTTGGGCGGTGATAATTTATATGGGTGAAGACGTATTACCTTGTTGTCACTTAGATTTATTTTGTATTCGATTAGATTGGTCAATCCTAACTTGGGTGTGAGCACAGTAGAATATTCCCTTATTAACTTTTGAATTCTTTGTCGCTCATTTCCTTTTAAATGACTCAAACTAGATTCATGATGCTCTAACTGAATAGTTGATGTTTCGCAATTCTCACTGTTATTTAGCTCGGAGTCGAACTGATATTTTCGAGTACCTAACCTAAAGAAATATTGTTTAGCGTATATGTCAAGGATTAAGCCAGTTTTGCTTATAAAGTCAGCGCCTAGTATTAAGTTTTGTCCTAATACTTCAGCTACGAGTAGTGGAACATACCAAGTAAAATTCTTTATTTTTAATTTGACAGTAATACTGCGTGATATATTTAGGTTTTGCTTATTCGCGGTGGCACACTTAATGTTCACGGTTTGGCTACGTCGAATAAGATTATGATTAGCTAATACGGTGGCTAGCTGTTGACTGATTATACTACATGTAGATCCTGAATCGATTAAACCAAGGATATTCGTTGCTCCAAGGTCTATCTGTATGTAGGGTAATTGGCATATACTTGTTTTGCATGTACCAATAGAGTTGCAGTTGTCAATAAATCTTGTTATGTAAGGGTCTATACGTTTGTGTATATTTATTTTTACTTTAGGGTGATTAGTGTTTATACCTTTCCTTCTGATGCTGCGGAAGATGTAGGATTTTTGTTCTTCCCGCTTCACATGTTTTTTTGACTGGTCGGTTTTCTGTTGGTACCGCTTTTGTTTACAATTCTTGCTAATGTGTCCGGACTTTCCACAGTTATAACATCTTCTTTCGTCATTGGCATCGCTCGCATGCTGTCGGGGTTTTTATAGAGAGTTTGATGTATTGGGGTAGCTTTGGGTTTTAGAGGTTCTTACGAATCGCTTATCGCGGTAGGTTCGAGTATCAGTCCCCATGGGTAGAGGTAGGAAAGAATCCCTGCGTTGAGTCTGGGACATAAAAACGCGTCTGTTTTGGTCTGAATACCAGACGTTGGATGAATGTATACAACACAGTTCTAGTTCTGTGAAGGTGGTTGGTCTCTTCATGAGTGCTAGGCGAGATCGCTCCTCGGGAGATAGTCCTACTAAGATAGTGTCTACTAGCTGTTGTTCACTCCAGTTAACTTGTAGTAATAAGGCCGATTCCCTTATTTCAGATATATAATGAGCTAATCTCTCGTATGCTCCTTGTACACGAAGTACTGAGTTCCGCTTTAATTCTTCGTAGATACCGGTGCGGATGAAATGTCTTATCAGGGTGGTATGTAGTTTTTCTACAGGGTGATTATACCTTAGTGATTCTAACACATGATCTTTTAAAGGAGATCTACATTTAGGTAGGATTACTTGTAAAATTTGGTCATCTCTTAGTTAAAGAATTAAAGAAAACTAAAAACTTGTTTTTGTGATTTTCACTCGTCATATATTTAAAAATAATGCACCACGACAGCTGTTTCGGCACACAGTGCCTTCTTCAGATGGTAAGAGCTGACTAACTACGTACAATAAAATATCACATAAAGCCAGTGCTATGAGAACTAATCGACTTACACTCGAACAATAAAACAATACACATTACATATACACAACTATATACAAATTAGAAAGGAACATACATTTACTTATAATTTCAAATTTAAAAGCGGAGAGCTATTTAAATCAGTTTGGTTGTTCAAAAGCAAACCTAAATCTTTACGCTTATTAATTTCGAGGGCTTCAAGTAAGTCAAGTTTTTTACCTTTCTCCAATACATGTAAAATTTTAAAGTTATCATTAAAATTATGATCTTTTTCCCACAAATGATTCGCATAATTAGATTTACCATCCTGATATCTCAAACTGTAATTGTGATCGTACATTCTTTTTGAAAACGACCTTCCAGACTGGCCAATATAAATTTTGTCACAAGACCCACACAATAACTCATATACTCCTGACTTTTGGAGTTTCTCTACTTTACTCTTATTATTCTTAATATATCTACCAAGAGAAGATTTCGTCCTAAAAGCTATATTTACATGTTTTTGAGTAAAGTATTTACCAATTTTATCCGATACAGTTACGTGTGTGGAACTTTTCCTTATGTGTTGGAATAGGATACACCAATCTTAATGTTTGTAAATATAGTTTTTTATTCAACAACTGATCTATTAGACTTGACTGATAACCGTTGTTAACTGCTATTTGTTTTATAATGTTAAGTTCTTTTTGAAAATATGAATCTAAAAGTGGGATACTAATAAGTCTATGAATATAACTATGAAAAGCTGCTAACTTGTGTGAGTATGGATGTGCAGACGTGTTGTGTATAACCATATCCGTATGCGTAGGTTTATGGAAAATGCTAAAATTGAGTTTATTATTTTGTTTTGTAATTGAAAGATCCAAAAAGTTAATACTATCATTTACTTCAATTTCTATTGTAAAGCTTATGTTTCTATGTAAATCGTTAATAAAATTAAGAAAATTCTGTAATTGCCTACGCGTACCAAGAAAGATTGCCAACACATCATCCACATATCTGTACCAAAACATGAGCAATTTAAAATACGGATGAGCTCTTATTTTGGTTTCTAAATAATCCATAAATATTTCAGAAGCCAAGGGGCTGAGGGGGTTACCCATAGCAAGCCCTTCTTTACCCACATAAATTTTCCCATCAAATTCACAATAATTTTGATTCAAACAAACCTTCAATAAATTTAAAATATCCTCTCTCATCCTAGGATTATTACAATTCTTTTCCAATAATTTTTTTTTCCACAATGTCAACAACATCAGCCGGTGGAATACTAGGAAACAAATTTTTAACGTCAAAAGATAATAAAATCGCTTTATCTGGTATATACAATTCCTGAATTTTATTGACTAGATCTAATGAATTTTTAATACTGTGTGTGGATATAAATTTGCATTGGGTCTGGATAATTTTAATTAGTTTTTTGGATAATTTAACATTAGGTGCATTTACATATGACACGACTGGTCTAATAGGATAGTTATCTTTGTGCAATTTAATTAAAGAATAAAGTTTAGGAGGTTGAGGGTTCATTACAGATAAAAAATGTAAATCAGAAACATTAAAAAATGAACACTCCTTGATAGCCTTTTTAACCTCTCTTTGAAATTTAAACGTTGGATTAATGTCAATGGCTTCATAAGCGTTCAAGAAATCTAGAGTTTTGTTGACATACTCGGCTTTGTCAATAGCAATAACCGTGTTACCCTTATCAGCACGAGTGAATATTATATTATGATCTCGTGTTTTTTTCCCGATGGAACAAATAGTTAATCTATTTTTGTCATTAAAACTCTTTTTAATATTTTGTTTAGCATAAAAATTATTTAATTTATCAGATATAATATGCTTATACAATAGGTTAGGTTGAGAAGAGTCTTTTTGTGAGTTATTGTGATTATTGCATGCTAACTCACAATCTACACCTAAAATTTCAAATTCTTGTTTATAATTTAACGGTTTATAATTTTTAGGACGAAATCTTCTCTTGGTAGATATATTAAGAATAATAAGAGTAAAGTAGAGAAACTCCAAAAGTCAGGAGTATATGAGTTATTGTATTTTAAATTTGAAATTATAAGTAAATGCATGTTCCTTTCTAATTTGTATATAGTTGTGTATATGTAATGTGTATTGTTTTATTGTTCGAGTGTAAGTCGATTAGTTCTCATAGCACTGGCTTTATGTGATATTTT
This sequence comes from Magicicada septendecula, assembly GCA_034769895.1. NCBI lineage: Eukaryota > Metazoa > Arthropoda > Insecta > Hemiptera > Cicadidae > Magicicada > Magicicada septendecula. Next base: position 218,288,967 of record CM068372.1, read on the forward strand.
ATTGTACGTAGTTAGTCAGCTCTTACCATCTGAAGAAGGCACTGTGTGCCGAAACAGCTGTCGTGGTGCATTATTTTTAAATATATGACGAGTGAAAATCACGAAAACAAGTTTTTAGTTTTCTTTAATTCTTTAAAAATGGATTTTCATCAAGTAAAGGCCTCCAGTATCAATCGTCTCTTAGTTGTCACAGATCCTTTATTTGTAACAGGTGCTTGATAAAATCTAGGAGTTTCGTAATATTCAGCTCATCAGTGGTTGGTATCTCAGATAAAATACGTTCTACGGGGTGAGTTATTTTTCCATAAAGCTCGGTAGTTAGATTTAATTGAGTCGTCATTCTAGGTTTTTCCGCAGATTGATTCGTCTGTAATTGAGGAGGTAAATCGTAGGTACGGGTCATATTCTCTTGTTCATTTGGAAATAACGTGATGTTTATGGGTAGGATATTTACTTGTCTATCGGATAAGCGTTCCTTAACGGGTTCTATATTAGATTCCTGCAGAAACTGAAATTTTACAGCACTGGGTTGCTGTTCTTGAGTAGGAGATAGGGTGGGGGAAATATTTAGCTTCGTCATTGCTTCTTCGATCTCTTCTATTCTAAACGATTCGGACCTTCTACGTAATTCGCGCATTATCTCGGGTAATTGTTGTAATGCTTCTTCCGCAAATTTTTGTGCGTCCGGTGGAGTAACTTTGTCACCGGGCCAATTCAACAAATTGGTGATGCGGCGGGTCAGATGTTCGATTCTTTGAGTTGTTCTTAAAATTACTGCGGAGGATTTTTCATCTCGCAGGGTTTGTGCGATGGAGGTAAGTTCCGTATATTTATGATAGCATGTTTCCTTTTCACTTTCGAAGTCTAACACACTTAAACGATTTAACAGTGAGGGTTTCTCTGGTCTATTTTTGCGTAACGTTTTGCGCAGCTCCGTGACAGTTACGTTTGTGTATGGGAGACCGCGTAACAAAGCTTCATAGCTTTTTTCGTCCTTCAACAACAAGTCGGGGTTAAATAGAGCCATTGTAGTAGTAGTAATCACTTTTAAATAATTTAAGTATTACGTACGACAAATCTTATATCATCTATTTTAAACACTTATAAAATTTGAATTCATTTAAACACACACACACATATATAGATAATAAGGATCTTATACTAATTAATCAAATTAAAATTATCTCAAATCAATTCAACTTTATATACTTCTAGCAATTATCAGTCAAGACAAAGTGATAATATCTTTTTATAGTGGAAAGAAATTTCACACGAAGAGTTCAATGTGTTTACAGTAACACAATAGATCAGCTGTTTGGGGAGTCTTATTGTTTGCATTGGGGTGTGTTGTTAACAAAGGAGGGTGAATTCGGACCATCTGAAACACGATTATTTCCTGTTCAGTACTGTCTATGTTGTCCACTTGGGAATGCCATTCAAACAACTTATTTGTTTACGGGGCAGAGCGTACATTCCTCGACACGTATCTAACATGAAATAGCCTGTAAATACCGACAGGTTTAAAATGGTATATTTTTACCAGCAGGGACTTGTTTATTACGGCGACATCCTAATACTAATATTATTATTTTATAATTAAAACTCTATTTATTTATTTGTTCACAAATTCAGAGTGAATAAATTTATGTATCGTAGCAAGTTACTATTAATTAATCAGCAGAGTGGCGCATTTTATAACGTCTCTCCTGTTAAGACATTATAACATAGGGAACCAGTTTAATTGTTGACTGTTAATTAAACTAGCTGCCGTAGTTAGTAAAAATTACTTACCAACAAATTATGACAATGTATATATCAGGAATTTGTCCAAGGTTGCATAAATTTATTCACTCTCTGGATATTAGCGAAAACATCTCTTTATTATTGTATCTTAACTACGGATATAAACATAATAGCTTTAATGGTCATCTTTTTGTTTTTACTTTACTTTTAAGGAAAATTCTTATAGATTCTGAATTAAATACTCTTTAAATTGTTACTCTTAGTATCTCATGATCATACAGCTGTGTATTACTTTGATTACCACGGATCCGGGTTCTAACTTTATAATATTCTAACATACTTTAACATCATCCAAACTATTTGAAGAATAGTCTGATGTAATTTCATATTAACTTTACCTTTAAGCATCATCAGGTTATTACTATAGCATTACAGGAACTACGAACATTAATATGCTAATATTTATGTGATCTAAAGTCTTTACAAGAAACTTTACTGTTCTTTTTGTTGAGGTTGTTAAAAACAATGTATGCACAGAAGTTATGGTTTAGTGTCACCTGAGTATAACGTGAGTCTGCGGCTGGCGGTTGAGATGATTCTCTTCAGTAGGTCTTCCTGGATGTAGTTCGTTGTCCATCTGGATCCTCCATTTAGTTGGTTGTTTCTGTATTGTGGTCTAGGTCATGACGCTGGGATTCTGCTACTTGGAGTTCGTACAGTTGTTGTCGTAAGTTCTCTCCTGGCGTTGGTGTTCACTTTTCACATTTAATTATTTTTTTAAAAACAGCACTGATGTTACCTCTTACATGGTATGGAACATATCTTACCACTTGCTTTTTAGAAAGAGATGTGTCGGCTAAGTTTTTATTTATTAATAATATTTTCTCTACATCTGAACTACATTACTAGTTTTTAAGCTTCATTTCGCTTTCGCTACATGTGGATTAATTAAAAGAGAATCACTAACTTCTTGTTACATCGGTTTTAGCGACATAAACGTAAGTTTAACTTCACGACACATTTTCGTGCTGCTTACATGTCAGAGATTCTAGGTCGACTGACGTTAGTTTAGCGGCAGGGAGTAAGGAAGCGGGCGCAGTTTACACGCTGAGAGAAAAGTAGTTCGTTCCTTTATTATTATTAATTGTCCATTAATTAACTACTCTAAATTATCCTACCTTTTCTTAGTTAGGAGTCAGGTATTTCATTTATTATTATTAAGTCTTTTATTTAAATATAAGGATTATTAGTTTTCACTTAATAACATTGTACTTTGCATGTTCGTACTAGCCTTTTTACAGGTTGATACAGGTATCTGGGTACAGAGGGAGGGTGGATTATACTCTCACTTGTTATAAGAACAAAAAAAATTAATTTGTGCTATTTAAATTGTTGGATTTCGTTGTCCATGACGTGTCCGTTACTTAACTAAATATCACTATAATATTGACGACTCGGAACACAATGTTTTTTATAAGTAAAAACGTAAAGTAAGGTAAGGCTGGTCAGGCTGTAAAAACGTAAAGTAAGGTAAGGAAGGTCAGGTTGTAAGGTAAAACTTTACGTTTTTACTTATAAAAAACATTGTGTTCCGAGTCGTCAATATTATAGTGATATTTATTTAAATTGTCTTTAAATCGTCACAGTATGTTAATTATTTATTATTTTGTGCAATGTATGTGTTATTTTTTTTTTATTATTTGACGAGATGAATATACATTGATAAATGATGTTTTAACCTTAATCATATTGGATCTGATGATGACACCATTGGTGTCGAAACTTGAGTAATCCCGTAATTAGGATTCAGAGAAACGCGACAGCAGGTAATTAACCTATTTTATAAGCAAAATACTCCTTTCCTTTCTTGTTTTTCTATAAAAGCCTCTGGGAAACATTCATTTAGTACTTGAATGTAGTACAAAGAGATTTCAGTTTTATTAATAATAAATTGAATCCATTATAATTTTGTTAGTTTTCAATTCTTGAAGTTTCAGTGATGACACCACTTTGCTGTCAAAGCATACTATGGCATTCTAGTGTAGATCAAACCATTAAAAATGTATTCTATATCTAGTCATAACCTTTTATCACAGTCTGTTTACATGATTCTTACACATTTGTGTAGGTTTACAAACTAAAATAAAATGATTATTTAATGCAATACACTACTGACACATTGAAAATAACATACGTTTGTTAACTAAGTGTACATAGTTAACCAAATATTTTTTTTAATTCGAGTTCTAACATTTATTTTTATTTATTTGCCAGCTCCCTCATGTAAAGTAATTAATAACAGGTTTTTCAGTACAGTATGAATTAATTCAGTTCATGTATATGTATATACAGTATATGATTGTCATTATTTATTTCAATTATTTATTGTTTTGTCTAATTTCATCTGTTGTATGTATTTTAACTTCAATCAGATCAAAAATCCCAGCTCCTTTTGCTGGTTCCAATTATTTGTAATTATCAACATCTTACTATTCTCAGCTCCTCTCTTATAGTCTGATGTTAACCAAACAGGTGTAATATAGTGAGTGTAATGATGACAGTGATAATGATGTAGTGATGGTATAGTATCATATACTTTCTGACTTAGGTGTATCTTTCTCTTGAACATAAAATATGTGTATCTATTTTGACAACAGTTTATAAGTATAATTGTATTGATACGTAAAGTTTTAATTTAAGTTTGTGTGATACTGATGAAGTAACTTATTTTGGAGCTGACAATTCCACTTAAATTGGTCGTTGATTTTCTTTTTCAGATGAAGACCAGGGTCAACGTGTAAATACTCGATTTGTGAGGCAGTCTGCCAAAATCACATTTGATGATGATAAACTTAATTTCAACAAAGGAAGGCGTACTGGATTACATTTTGAAGAAAAAATTGTTGAAGGTCAAAATGCTGCACTTCATGAAAAAATAGATGGTGAATGTCAGTTTAAAATTTGGACAATTTTTGTACACTTTTTGTAACTGCATATCCATTTTGTTACATTTTTGTCTTATCTAATGAAGCTGGATTTGAAATTGAGAATATTTTAAGTTACCTAAGAGATCTATAAAGCTTTAAATTATAAAAAAATCTCTAGAGACACAAAGTCTTTGACTTCTTAAAAGCCTTATGTACTTGCAGACTCTGAAAAAAAGTCTAATGCCTAATGAGAGTGCGTGCCCATGAAAGCTCGATGCACAGGATTTGCATCTAAAAGTCAAACGTTCTCTTTTTCTTGTCATTGAATGCACAATTCATCAGTATAAAATTTGTTCTGACTTCGTGATCCCTTGTTCTTTATACACAAGAAAATTATAACTTATATTATAAATTAGTACAGCATGTGCGTGTGCGCGCGCGCGTGTGTGTGTGTGTGTGTGTGTGATTTGGTTTTTTAGGTTTTTTATTCTTGGCCCTGTTTTATGTTGACATATTCATCATTATGTTAGAGACAACAAACAACCAGGCATTCTCCTATAGGTTAGGTAGCTAATACCTTCTTGTCTATATTAATAAACCTGTAAGGGGAAAAAAGTTTGGCCACACTAATGTCATAAACTACTGGGATGATCTGAATAAAACTTTGAAGGCTTATAGTGGCTGTTTCGATGAAGGTTTTAAACTTTATTTTATTTTTATATCTCAAAAAGGAGCCAAGTTAGACACAGAAAAGTCAGGTATCTCAGCATAAATGGTCATGAGTTTAAGTCCCAGCAAGATATTCAATATTGTTAACATATAATCATATGCATTGCTTACATATGCAACCTAATCTATGCCACATTTTTTATCCTCTCTCCCAGCTTTGCTCATTAGTCGAATTATTAGGAGAAGGGAGTACAGTAGAGTCTTGTTTATCCGACCTTCGCTTATCCGACATTCTGTATTATCCGACGTCCCACCGCAAAAAAAAAAAAAAAAAAAAACGCATTAATCGGCAACAAGAACTGCAAGTTGCGAGCGTGAGCGTAGTCTATTTTTTGTTGCTCCCAACTCTACCGCAGCTAATTAGTTACCTCGACTGTACAGTCTACACTATGACTCATGTGTCTGTCTTTCGCCCCACCCTCACTCACTCACTATCACAACTCACTACTCAGTGCAGTGCAGTTTATCATTGTATGCGGATCGGTTTATCGTCTGTTACATGCGTATGTGTCTGTGTGTGTTAATTTGACAAACGTTGTTGTGTTGTTTAAAAGTTGAAATTTATGCAAGTATGGCAATGAAAAGAAAGAAAGTTGTTGTATCGATGGAACAAAAACTTGAGGCAATCAAGAGACTGGACAAGGGAGAGACAATGCAGAAGGTAGCTGACGACTTTGGCATTGGACGGGTAACAGTAGGAGACTGGAAAAAAAATGAACAGAAATAGAAAAATAGTGTGCATCAAGAGTTACGGAGGGTGCATTAAAAGAAAGAAAAACTATGAAAAAATGTGACTATGAAAAAGTTAGTGAAGCTTTGTATGTTTGGTTTACATAGTTCAGGGACAAAGGTGTGCCTATTTCAGGGCCTATTTTACAGCAAAAGGCGTTGCATTTTCATAATGAATTCAATGAAGGGGACTCAAGATTTCACAGCAAGTGTCGGTTGGCTCGACCGATGGAAGAAACGCTACGGTATCCATCAGTTAAGTGTTTGTGGTGAAAAACTGTCATCGAATTTTGAAGAAATGGAAGCATTCAAGAAAAGATTTCAGGAATTTATTGAAACTGAAAGCCTAACGGGTGATCAGATATTTAACTGTGATGAGTCAGACCTTAATTACAAAATGTTACCTAGTAAGAGTCTTGCAGCCAGAACTGAAGCAGCAGCCCCTGGCTACAAGTGTAGTAAGGAAAGGCTGACAATTTTAGCATGCACCAATGCTACAGCAAACCTCAAAATGGACCTTGCAATGATTCGAAAGTCCAAAAATCCTAGAGCCTTTAAAACAGTTTCAAAAAACGCTCTTCCTGTAAAATACTACAGTCAGAAAAGCGCATGGATGAGCAGTGAAATTTTCAAAGACTGGTTTTTTAAGGAATTCATTCCTTCAACAGAGAAGTTTTTGAAAGAAAATAATTTACCCCGAAAAGCAGTTTTGTTGGTAGATAATGCTCCAACGCACCGTGATGGAGAGGAGCTTCAAGATGGTGACATTAAGGCAATGTTTCTGCCCCCCAATGTAACCGCCATATGCCAACGTATGGATCAGGGTGTTTTGGAAACGATAAAAAGGAACTATCGCAGGAAGCTACTGTCCACAGTGATAAAAGAAATTGAAGAAGGACAAGACATGATTGAAAAATTGAAACCATCAATGTAAAGGATGTTGCTTATTGGGTTGCAAGGGCCTGGGCTGATGTAAGGGCTCCAACAATTGCCAAATCATGGAAGAAGCTGCTAGGCGATGATGAAAGTATGGAAACAGAAAGCACAGATGAAACCGATGAAACCGAAGAAACCATTCTACCTTTAGTGCAACGTATCCCTGGATGTGAGGATGCATCTTTGCAAGAAATTGAAAGTTGGATGAAGGATGATGATCAGTATGTAACTGATGGAGAAATTGTCGCTCTTGTCAATTGCGATGACAATGAAATTGAAGATCAAGATCAAGCACCAACTGTTGAGCCTCTCACAATTTCATATAACGACGGAGTTAAGGCTCTAGAAACTGCAATTAAATACATTGAGCAACAAGAAGAAGCTACAGGAATCGACATAATGATGCTGCAAAGATGGCGAGACTTGGCAGCGAAGAAACGGCACTCGTCAGGAAAGCAGACTACGATCAAAAATTTCTTTAAATCATCACAGGACTGAACTTTTTAAGTGTATTTAACTTCAGACAAGTCTGTAACTGTAAGTTCATTTTTTCTGTTGTTTTGTTGTAAAACATGATTATTAGGTTCGTAATGTGTAAAATTATAACATAGTTTGAAATTATAACATAGTTTGACTTTTAATAGGCTTTTTCTTAACACCTCCCTATTAACCGACATTTTCGCTTATCCGACGTTCTGCCGGCCCGTTTATGTCGGATAAGTGAGACTCTACTGTACTTCATTACAAAGGAAATGGAGATTAGTGCTGGAGGGGAGGGTTGATTTTAGTGTTTATACTCAATGTATTTATTATTCCTTTGATGTGTAAATATTTTTCTTTTCATTACTTTTGTCAGCGGTGTTCAGTTGTAATTCAAATAACATTCAAAATAATACGATATGAGATCGATAAAAGTATTTATAGCAATTATTTTGATTTTCGGTAATTCATACTTCACAATCCAAAAGAGAAAATTGGTGTTAGGAAGATTGACGATAAATGCAAAATAAAAAAGACTTTCCATGCCATTGGACATGCAATAAGAATGTGACAAAAGGCTTACAGTTCAATGAAGTAGGCAAACAAATGTTAGAGTTTCTGTAAGTCCTGACCAGAATTCTTTGGGGTGGAAAAATAAATTCAGTGGTGCTTTTAATTATAATCCACTCATCAACTATGCAAATTAAACTGACATAGGATCAATGAATATTGTTTGTCCTCACTGTAACACTTTGAATTGGGAGGCAAATCTGCCAGTTTATGTTGCTCTTCCATAATAGTAGGATTAGATCCTACTCCTACCTCCAAAACCTTTAAAATCATTATTGAATGGAGAACATCCTTTATCAAAGCAACTTTTTAATGCATTGATGCCTTACAATTCAGTTTTTTTAATTTACATAATTTGGAGCCAAATAGTCAAAGAAAATTTCATGTCCACTTTAAAAATTCAAGGACAAGTATGTCAAATCATAGGGTCATTACAACTGGTAAACAACAGTGTCCCTAAATTTCTTAAAGTGTACTTCATCACAGATTATTTGCAACAGGCTCAAGCAAGAATGGATCATATTAGTAATTTAGATCGAACATTAGTACCCGGTAACAGAGCTTCAAAATTTACTTCACGAAGTAAAAACCATATGTTCGTGAACTGAAAACTGCTTTAGAATTTGTAGTCTCTTCCAAAGATAATGAATATAATATAGACCCCCCCCTCTGGGTCCACTATAATACATACACCTACAACGAATGAAGTTGCAGTAGTTATAGTTAATCAAGAGTGTGACAAATACGATGTAGTGTAACTTTTATATTATTTTAGAAATACCCAAAACGACTACTTTCCCCTTCTTTGACAAACTTACCACGACTTACCTTAATAAACCACCAGAAGATCCCAAACTCGTTCAAGGTCGACACGATATTTTAAGGTTAAATATCGAAACCATAACACTTTTCCCATTAAATAATTTTGCTAATTTATTTCCCTTAATTCAAAATCTCACAGGTTTGTTTAGGCGGGTTTTTTGGCACAGAAGATAGGGTATGGCTCTGCCATAATAATTACTCTAACACATGGTTATGGTAGCACAGAAATCTATTTTATTTTTCTTGTATTCAAGTCAAAATTTACCAATCGAATTCATTTTTAACAAATTATTAAAACACTGATAATCCAAAAATTATTTAGATAAAATTATAAAAGATTAACTATAATCGACAAACCAGTTCTTTGCACTCTCTCTCTCTCTCTCTCTCTCTCTCTCTCTCTCTCTCTCTCTCTCTCTCTCTCTCTCTCTCTCTCTCTCTCTCTCTCTCTCACTCACTCACTCTTTATACCCCCCTAATATTGAGATCTCATAATTATTTATTGATTTTGGAAATTACGAAAAGTGTAAATGGATGTTAAACTTTTTGTCCAGTCGTTCTCGCTACTTATCTGCAGATAATATCCAAGTTGTTACACCATCTGATGCATCACACTTTTTACTAAAACACTCCAAAAAACGGTTCCAAACTGTTTTATAAAGTTCACTATTGAAATGTTTTCCCTTAATGAGAGTTCTTTATAACTGTATTAGATTTATACACAATATTTGGTAGGCCTACCCTTACTTGCTCGCGTAGGCCTCCCGACACTATTACAATGCGACTGTTCTATCTGAAAGTGGGCTGCAGACTGCTGCGAGCTGGGCTCGCATGTGTATACTATCCGAGCCTTTAGTGCATTGACCACGAGGCTCCACCGGATGTCCACTTCGTCTCTCACCTTCACACATCGACGGTCCCAGACGTTTCTCGACTCCGGAAGTTCATTGTAACATTGAAAAACATTTATATGTGTGTGCTAAAATAGAAACAGAAAGTCTCATATTCATTTGTACCAATCAAAGTAAGTTAAGACATGAAAAATTCATACATTTGCAAAGTGCGTTGAGAAATGATGAAGGCATTGAGAACTTATGCAATTTGGTTATTCTACCACCGAGCTTTATTTGCTTTTTGCTATGTTTCCAAGTATTCCCATCCTGATTTACTTATAACGTTCACTACAAATCATAAATGGAAAGAGAGTCTCCAGAAGTTCCATCAGTTTCACTCATCTCAAGATCCACACAACTTAGTAGCACGAGTATTTCATTTGAAATTGAAAAATTAATGGATGTCGTATTATTGCTCACTGCTTATTAAATTTAGACATAGACAGTTAAAATTATATTAAAATACATATTAAAAATCAAATATTCACATTCAAAGCTGCAGGCAACAGCTAATAGAAAATAATAGCATTCATTCCACAAGAAGTCAGATATAGCTTAGAAATTTGTTAGCATGTGAATGCAAGCCACAGGCAAATTAGGGCATTTATTTTAAGAAGTAAAAGTACAGTTTACTTAGGTAAAAATAAAGAAAACTGAAATTTTCTGTTCAAATTACAGAATTTTAACTTGTGTAAATATTGTTATTAACCATGATCAGTAACCTGTGCTTAAATATTAACCCTGTACAAAATCTGTGGCTATTTCAATTCTTAACAAGTGTTTTGTCTAGTTTATCCTCCCGCTCCCTGTTCAATGTTTACCTAAAAATGTATATAGTAAAATATTTAACTTGCAGACTTTGAATGTGATGCAGACAGTGGTCGAGGAGACAGTTCTGTCTCATCCGATGTAAAGGAAGAAGAGTTACCACCACACTTGCAGCTTAACAGTGAATTCAAGTTCAGAGTTACTATTCTCCAGGCTATTGGCATTTCCACAGAATATGCCGATGTCTTCTGCCAATTCAAGTAAGCTTCTTATCTTGTAACATATTAATTACAATATAATCGAGAAAATATATATTTCTAATTAATTATGTTCTTTTTCTATTTTAGCTTTTTACACCGTCATGATGAAGCTTTCTCAACTGAACCTGTTAAAAATACCTCAAAAACGGTCCCATTAGGTTTTTACCACGTTCAGAATGTGAGTATAATCTATTAAGAAACAAAAACAATTTATAGTAGATAGCACTTAAATTATTGTTGTAAATATTGTAACCAAAACATGTGATAATATAAACAATTTATTTATTAGTGATAGAATATGATTTTGCAAATTTCTTGTATGCCAGGATGCATAACTAAGTTGAAAGCACATACTAATCTCATATAACAAATGCATCTTAACATTACTGATTATCGACACTGTTTATCAAAATGTATAATGTTGTTTTAAACACAGTGATAACTAAGTTATTCCAAGATCCTAACATGAAATTATCAGGAACTTGATGACATCAATGATTTTTTTGCAGTTAAAACGTAAAAATGTTTATACAGAAAGCCACCAAACTTTCCAAATCCACTGTTCTCAGAAAGTACATAAATATAACAAAAATGAGATTAGTTTGAAATATTTTTTTAACTGATCTGTGATGGCAAAACTTATCAAACCAGTGGGTGTTTTCTGGAAACAATGAATTTATCAAGTTTACTAGTTTTTCCTATAATGGTTTTTAGGTATAATTAGGCCTAAGTGTAATTAAGGTCTGTACAATCAGCAGAACCTATAGTTAAAATAATGATGTTTGAATTATAAGTCAATTCAACATATATTGTTAAGACGTTGCAACAAGTATGTACGTCTATAGTTTATAAATTAAACAGGATACAAGCATGGTATAACTGAAATTTCAATACTTCCAAGACAGAGAAGTAAAAGTAAACAAGTATGAATAAAACAAAAGTGTTTAACCAAACTGTTGCCAATGTATGTGCCTTAATAACACACACACACACACACACACACACACACACACACACACACACACACACAGATTCTCACTACTAAATAAATTTTCAAATCAAGTACCTATACAGTTTGTACAAAAAATACACAACGTTTCAACATTTCCACGTTATTAAACAAAACAAGTTTGTTTGTCAGCAAATATAAGGAACATTTGAACTTATGAATAATTTAACGCTGAAATAACTGAGTCTAATATTATGTGAAGTGTAGTTGTAATAAATATTTCACTTTGTTTCTGATTAACAGATTACAGTAACTGTCACCAAGTCGTTTGTGGATTACATTAAAACTCAGCCAATAGTGTTTGAAATATTCGGCCACTACCAGCAACATCCACTGCACAGAGATGCCAAACTGGAAGGCAGTCAGTAGTAAGTTCCTTTATCTCCTTTAACAGTAGCTGTTTCACACTGGAGATGTGTGGTAATAAAAGAGCTAAATGGTAATACAAAAGTATTATCACTTGCACTTTTAATCCAGTCTGAACAAGTAAAAATTATTTTAATATGGCTCAGCTACTTTTGCTGATATGAAATTACCCGTACTAAAGGATGAGATGTATACAATGATTAATAAATTTAAGTAAATGTGTGGTGCATTATTCTAAGGTCATGTCCAAAGGGATAATGGCTACCTATGTTCCTTTATGGCTGTAACTCTTAATGTCAATTGAACACAGATTACTTTTAAAACTAGTAATAATAAAACAGAAATTTATTTTTTTGTATTTACAATAAATGTGCATATCTAAAAATATGAAAATAAGGCATTACAATACAGTAGCGAAGCCAGAATGTCTATATGCAAGTGAATGTCTAGCATTGAAATATAATTTAGACAAATTAGATATATTGGAAAGTCGAATTATTAGAAAAATATTAGGCCCACGAAAAACTTCAGAAGGTTGGAAATTAAGAAGTAATGATGAATATATTATATCAAAGTATAGAAAATATAACAGAAACAATGAGAAAAAGAAGACTATTGTTTTTTGGACATTTATATAGAATGGATGACAATAGGTTAACAAATCAGATCTTCAAATGTGTGTGGGAGAAGAAGTCAACATCAAGTTGGATTAAAGAAGTCCAAAAGGATTTAGAAAAAATAATATAAACTTAGAAGAAACAATTGAAAGAGAATTTTTTGGGGCAAAAGTGTTAAAAACGGAAGGAGTACAGGGTAAGAGAGAGAAAACCCAGGTTCAAAGTGGACTGAAGACAGGAAGAAGAGACACAGGAAAAAGATGAAAGAATATTGGAGAAAAAGAAAAGAATAAAGAATTGAAATTGGCATGTGGTCTTTAGATGCCCAATAAAAAAAAAAACGCACACACAGAAATGAAATTATTATAGCAAATACAGAATACTCACTTTCAAGTTAGAAATAAATTGTAGTCTCAAGGAAGAAGTTAATAAAATAGGATAATATGCAGACGTTATTTACTTTTGGTTTTCCCACTGATAAGACTGTAGACAACTGTTGCATGATGTTTCTTCATCTAAACATTTTAGTTAAACCTGCGGTAGTTGTTCCTCAGTGACAGACCTGATAGCTTTGGCTGGCTGTTTATAAACATGTTAAGTTACAAGTGGTGTTTAAAATATTCATTCTACATTCTTCTTCTTTTCAGATTTGATTATAAAATTTCTATGATCTGATTCCAGTTATTCTTTGCATCTTAGAGCGAGTACTTTCTGATCACTCATACTTGTTGGGAACAGAACCAGAGTTGTGAGGACTGAACACGGGCATCAGATTACAGTTATATGATATATCAGTATAATTAATTAGTATTCCCTGAACAGGGTGCATCAGCTAAATTTGGAAAAACAAACATTTTATTAAAAACTTGTTTCTTCAGTAAATATTTGAGCTTACAAAAAAAAACATTTTGTAAGTTCCTTAAAAGATCCTTCACGAGTGATGTTATTCAGTATAACTCCCGTGCTGAAATCACTCTTTTAATCTTTCTCTGAAGTACAAGCACACTCTCTTCAACTGCTCCTTGTCCAAATTCACAAATGTTGCCTTAACATCAGCCTGAAGTGTTGCCATGGTGGAATGCCTGGGTTTGTTAGACAGCCTTTCAACAACATTCCGAATGTAACAATCTAGGGGGGGGGGTTACATCTGGACTATTGGAAGATCAGAATTTTTAATACCAAAATGCAGTCACACTATCGGAAAGCCACTTTTGCAATAAATGGCAAAATTGCATTATTCACCCATATAAGATAACACATATCAGTAAAAAGTGTTATGCTAGTGCCAACCCAAATGAGTAACAAAACCTGGATTTCTTTTCAATTGTCAGACAGCCTAAATGCGTAACCTCCCTGATAAGTAAATGGTTCCATTCATTACTCTTGTTTATATCAACATAAAATATACAAAGTAGAATGAGGAGTTAATTAAATGAGACATTCCAGAATTGATGGAGTCAGAATGAGAGGAAGAAATACTAAATTAGTCAATAAACTTGAAGGCTTATAACTATATTTTACAACCTTTATGAAACTATATTTTATTTTCTTGTCTATTTTCAGTGTACGACAGCCACCTAAGCGAATGTTACCACCGTCGATACCCATTAGTCAGCCAGTTAGATCTCCTAAGTTCGGAGTCTTGCCATCGCCGTGCACATCACACGTTCATGCAAAATATGATGTCTTAGTTTGGTTTGAAATTTGTGAATTAGGTGAGTTGTGGTATGATCAGATTTGTATTTTAAGCCAGTGTGAATGCCATGATCAAATTCTAGTCACTTTTATAAACAACCGTATTTAAATTTTAACAAACTGTTTCATTCAAAAACAGCACTGAGTGGACTTGATCAGTGCAGATCTTAGTATATTCTTTCATATACAATATTCAGTATTCTGTCTAGATCAGTGGTAGTAATTGTTCTAAAAAACAAAAGTATAACACAACAAAGTTAGGAAGAATTTTGTTTGGCAAATAGTGTAAGCTTTGTAAGCTTTGATTTGCTTGCTGAATTATTGTATATAATCCACACAGATGTATGTACCATACATATAATATACTATGCACATACAGACTGATTAAAAAAACATGTGTGATTACCAATTTTGTTGTGAAAACGTTTTGCATATTTTGGGCATATACACAGCCAGAACTTTGTGAAACCACAATAAAAAATAATGGCTCACCAAATTAGGCAAGGTAGGTAGTGTGGTGAGCACTACACTTCAGCTGCCCATTATTACTCCAGGATACCCCAGATACTCATTTAGAGACTGAGTTGATTTAGGGATGAAAAGTGCATCTTGATTTCATAGTGTTCTCAGGAATCATTCCTGGTTACTCTAGATTAGTAGCCAGCCATCATACCCACTTTTTTAGAAATGTCTGTTAGAGACTCCCCATAAGCCCTTTATTAAAGACTTTATTAATCCTACATAAAAACAATTTAAACAAGAATTTAGAGAAACTTTCCTCAACAAAACTGATCACAGTGTTCCTATTATTAGTTTAAAATACATGATGAATGTTACCAGAAAAATGAAACTAAAATACTCTTTTATGAAGTATGTGAAGTGTGCACAGCATCTTGAAGTACCCACTACATCTCTGTTTTGTTTTTATATACAATTAAATCCCAATCATATGAATTGCTTTATCAACAGAAGTATTAGAAATACTTCATAATGGAACATTTTGTTTAGATGAGTGGTGCAGAGACTAGTATGTTGCTCAGTTTCAGTCAGCACATAAAATAAAGACATTTAAACTAAATATAAAATTGTGTGTTGAGTTTTAGTGAGTGAAATGTTTGGAACAAGTCTTCAACTGTTGTGTTTGTGTTAAAGCTCCTAATGGTGAATATGTTCCTGCTGTTGTGGACCACAGTGATGACTTGCCTTGTCGTGGGCTGTTCCTTCTACACCAAGGTATTCAGCGCAGAATCCGCGTAACCATTGTACATGAACAAGCTCCTGAACTCAAGTGGAAAGACATACGTGAATTAGTTGTTGGTAAGCAGGAACTTTTTTTTACAAACGTTTATATTTTATATGCATTTCACCTTTCCAAGTAAAGTTGTTAATTCAGTGTCACAATCTCCTCCTCCTCCTTCTTCTTCTTCTTCTTCTTCTTCTTCTTCTTCTTCTTCTTCTTCTTCTTCTTCTTCTTCTTCTTCTTCTTCTTCTTCTTCTTCTTCTTCTTCACTGTCCAAGTTATTTTAATCCTTGGGATGTTCCACTACTGTGTATCAGAGGGTATGTACCAACTTCCTTACAGGCTTAAACTAAGTGCGCTGCCAGTGTATACCATCCATATAGGACTTAAGAGGGCTCTTGTTTTGTCAACTCGACAACTTATTCTATCACATGATTTATATTACCCAACATGATGGAATAACTTCTTCACTGACAAGAAAATGAGTTGAGGTGTGGAGGCTAAATGCTTTTTCTTCAGTGAAACCATGTATTCATTCCATACCATTTTAAGCTCAATTTGGTTTGACAATAGTAGGTTTTTTTATATGATGAAACTGAAGGTTCTGTGTACTACTGTGTGAAATTTTGTTGTATAAAGTCCAAAGGCTACTGACTTTTTTAATGAAAGCAGTATCTTTGGATGAGATAAAAAACTTTCAGTAAGATATCAAGGGGTTAGTGGTAAAATATCTAAGTCCAATGATGTTTAAAAAAAAAGACATTTTGTTTTAATTAATTTCTATTTTTCTTTTCATTTTCCAAAAGCTATGTAATCAACAAAAATATCTATTAATAATAAAAATTAATCTTGTAAGTCAATTTAATCATATTTTATTAATTATCATTGCACTTGAAAACCTTTAATTTCAGTTTTCCATAAATCCACCTAAGTGGACTTGGGTAACTTTACCAATAACCCCACAATCAAAAAACACATTGGTCGTGTGAAACTGTTTATCAAAATAAATTAAAACTCAACTAAATAAGACAGATATGTCTAACGTTAGATCATGTTATTGAAAGCTGAAGAGATCAGTAATGTGGGAGACTAAATCTATGCTTTGTGATGGCAGCAGTATGCGAACATCTGCTCTCCGTTAACAGCGGCAGACACAGGGAGCCAATCAGCGATCAGCAGCCGAGACGTGACCATCTAACGTGCTCGGAGCTAGCCAATCAGCGATCCCGGTTAGTGCATAAAACCCGGGCCGGCAGAAAATTTTGGAACACACTTCATCGCCACGCCATCGGACACTGTAACAATAAAATATATATATGCCCCAAACCGTTAAAATAAAAACACCCAAAAACGACCCGCTACAACACACTTCATCTCCTATCCTCTCTCGGACGACATCGAGGCGGAGTCAGCCGGAAGGACCAGCCGAAGAATAGAACTGCTGCCGTTCTTGCATCTTCGCACTTTCGTTCCGCGCCAGAGATGGATTTCGCTGGGCCGGCAGCCGACTCTACAACCGATGCTGAAAGAAGAGGAGGACTGTAGTACGCCACGAACAGCAGGCGCAGCCGTCGAACATCTTAGCGTGGCACAACCAACATCAGCATTCTCGCCACAAGGTCCTTTTTAGGGCCACCAAAAACACTAGAGTGTACGATTGACGTCATTTGTCATGAGGCAAGTCTTTTGTCCGGTGACAAGTGGCGCCCAACGTGGGGCGACGATCATCTTGCGGATGCAAGAACCAGCCACGCCAGCGAGCTACCAGCCGGCACAACAATCAACATGGCGCCCAACAGACACCTCTACAAGATCCGGAGAAGAGCAGTAGGCTGGCTACCGGAGAGCATTCAAGAAACGGGGGAATTGTGACGGCAGCGGTATGCGAACATCTGCTCTCCGTTAACAGCGGCGGACACAGGGAGCCAATCAGCGATCAGCAGCCGAGACGTGACCATCTAATGTGCTCGGAGCTAGCCAATCAGCGATCCCGGTTAGTGCATAAAACCCGGGCCGGCAGAAAATTTTGGAACACACTTCATCGCCACGCCATCGGACGCACTTCATCTCCTCTCCTCTCTCGGACGACATCGAGGCGGAGTCAGCCGGAAGGAACAGCTGAAGAATAGAACCGCCGCCGTTCTTGCGTCTTCACACTCTCGTTCCGCGCCAGCGATGGATTTCGCTGGGCCGGCAGCCGACTCTACAACCGATGCCGAAAGAAGAGGAGGACTGTAGTACGCCACGAACAGCAGGCGCAGCTGCCGAACATCTTAGCGCGGCACAACCAACATCAGCATTCTCGCCACAAGGTCCTTTTTAGGGCCACCAAAAACACTAGAATGTACGATTGGCGTCATTTGTCATGCGGCAAGTCTTTTGTCCGGTGACAGCTTATAGGTAAATTAATATGACTCGTAAAATATGGATAGGAAATTTCAATTATGAATACTTGGATTCGACATGAGCTTGTTGAAATGGAGAGTCTTATTCTGTAGGAAAGTTGTTCTTGTTACAGCCAAGTTATTTATGAACACATTGGCTAAGACACCATAAGTTGGCATAATAAATTATCATGATCTGTTGTAATTTGATGCAGACTAGCTTTCAGACAAATAGTTTTTGGTCTTTACAAATATTGGATTCTCAAGACATACCAGCATAGCATTTTAGGTGAGTTTACGTCACGGTAGGTGATGATTCAGCAAAGCGTCAACAGATTCTGTTAGATAATAATTTTAGTACTATAGTAAAATTGGGTAGATAAAAAGCAATGCGAGGTGAAAAACTCTTCACTACCCTCATTACTCACCAATTTTAGATGTTCAGAGTTTATTCGGTTTGTTCAATGTTACACATCTGGTCTACGAAATACTAGTTAAATTATGGCAACCTCAGCCGAATAATCCCTAGCCCTACAGCTATGAGAGTGTGGACAGTGGGTCTTTTGAGATGGGGAGGTAAAATAATTACTTGCAGAATAGACGAGAATTATGCCTTAAAATTTGAAACATATGTATGGAAATATGACAGGCTCTTCTTACTCAATATAACTACAGTAACTTCAGTATTATGATTGCATCATTTGTAATACATAGGATATTTCTTATATTTACAGGACGCATTCGTAACACCCCAGAACCAGAAGAAGAGGACAATGACAGTTCTGTGTTATCACTTGGGCTATTCCCTGGTGAGCAAGTAGAAATCCCTGGTGACGACCGGTGTATGTTCCGTTTTGAAGCTGCATGGGACAGTTCATTACACAATTCTCCATTGCTGAATCGAGTGTCTTCATATGGTGAACAGATTTTTATGACAATATCAGCTTACTTAGAGGTAAATACATTCTTATTTTTAATACTTTTATCATTTAAGTAATGTAACACAGATTGAACATATTGTCTGAAGTGATTAAATTAAATGAAAATTATATGTAGCTTTAAATTTTTTCATGTCGCTTTCAAGAAGAACTAAGTTGTTATTATTTAATAATAAAAATATTTATAACAATAATTAGCCAATAATAATTGTAATATTCAGCCATTAGTATCTGTATCAATTTGAAAGAATATTGTGTAATCTCATAATTACTCTTTATACCTTACTCCTTAAATAGTTCAGTTGTGCACAGATATTCACCACATATTTTTTTTTGTACCACATATATTTACCACATACCATCATATTTTTGTATATGATTATCATTTCTAACATTTCAGCTGGAAAACTGTGGACGGCCAGCAATTATAACAAAAGATTTAAGCATGGTTATATACGGACGTGATGCTCGAACTGGGCCACGTTCATTAAAACATTTGTTTTCTGGGAACTACCGCAATGCTGAAGCTAACCGTTTATCTGGAGTCTACGAGCTGGTTCTAAAGCGAGCATCTGAAGCAGGTAGTCCAGGTAGAACAACCCTTAGCTGTGTTTTCCTTACACCTTCTACATGCTGACTAATGTATCACAATATAAGACAGTGGTATTTTCTCTTTTACCATTTTGATAATTAGTTATTTTTTTGTGTAAGCAAATGAAATTTTGTAACTCATGTTGATAAATTTATTAACATAAATTTTGTTAACCACTATACACTAATTGTTCTGAATATTTGAGTATTTATGTTATAAATCATTTTCTTGAACTTCCATCTTGTGTTGCTGCTCTAACGACCTGATAGTATACCACTTTAGTTTATTGGTTTCAGCATTCTTTGTTGCTACTTGAGTCTAAACAGCTAAAGTTTTATACCGATTAATTTGTTTTCAACTGCTCTACCTGTACTTCTCTGGTACCAAGCATTGTTGTAGCTGGTGTTTACCGTTACGTGTTTCAATGTTAAAGACATTTGTAATTTTATGTAAATCAGTTACTCTTCTTAGTAATGCACAACTTCATGTTTTAGCAGAAGTACATGATCATTTGGTGGAAATATACCTTACTGCATATGTTACCTTACATCCACATAACCAGTTCTTTTTTTGTAAGTCAAACTAAAAATAAAAAAGAGATTATAATACATGATACCTTGATAGCAGATTATAATATCCTGATGTCTTTTAGGATTTACCTTTTGCCCTCATTCTCATACTGTTTCATTACTACAAAATACAGCTTACTGGATTTTTAAATCTAGATTAGATGAGTTGATTTATACCATAACTAATGTATAGTTCTCATGTTATGTCTTGAAATAGTTATTAAACAAATTTACTAAATTTGTTGTTTTCATAAACAAATGCATATAAAAAACAAACATTGAAATATTCCATTATAACAAACAGTTTCAAGTGTCATTAAGAAGTGTACATAACACAAATAAATAAGATCGGTTGTACTACTTAAAAAATTAAAGAACTTTCAACTTTTTCTTTATCTTTATAATAAATTATCCTGTTGGTCCACTTGATGGCTATGGAGGGATATGTACAGAATCAGGGTAGATGTAGTGATTGTAAATAATTACTTTAGCCTAATGGTTTGTTTATTAGTAGAAGATATTGCCTTATGTTGAGATTGTGTGACGCCTATGAATTTAGTTCTCCATTAGTGGGCGAATTCCCAATTTCTTAAAAAAACTTAAATGTTATGTGTTTATGATTTATAAACATGCTCTTCATCTCCCAGTGAAAGAACATATCATTATAAAAAGATAGTACACTCTTGTAAACGTGACACTTATATTTTGATCCATTTGTGGTCAGCATGTAGTTACCTATAGTTGCATGTTAGATTTAGTTGTATTCTGAAATAGGATTTCCAATGTATCACCTGTTGTAGTGTTGTTATGCTGCAAACTGTAGATATAGATCACAGCTGCATAGTAAATCTGTGTGCTTATATTTAAGGAACTAATATTGAAGAAGATATAAAGAATTTGCTCAAGTTTGTGAGTAACAGACTTAAAAAATTTAATATTATTATATCAAAAGACGTATAAACAATTAATGTCACAGTCTATTTGGATTTTGCTTGTGACGTGGTCTTTTGGCAAGCAGGAGGGGAAAGCCTATTATTTTGACCCCACTCTAACTTTCACTGCCAAGAGGCACTCAGCTTACCTGATAGTGCTAAATGTTACAAACCTCTCACATGAGACTCAAACCTGCACATCCTGCAGATGAGACAAGAATGTTTGTTTCAAGCCATGTGGCCTCAGAAAAAAATCGAATCCCAGTTTTTTTGGATGTTATAATTTCACATTACGCACATTATTATCACAGTCTAGCAGTCTGTTACAGCCTTGTCTAGCCTGTCATACAGTGATCATCTTCTTGTTAGTACCTCTATTGCAGTTGGTCTTATTGCAGTTAGATAAAACAATATTACAGTAGCTGTATAAAAATATGAAAACAGTGAAAAGTAAGCACTAAAATGAACAATCATATATTAAAACTACATAGATAGATAGAAAGGATTGGAGACAAACTTTAATCTGGATTTGGTCAAGATTAGTAACAAAATTAGATAACTCAATACAAATTTTTAAATTTCTATATAGCTAATGGGAAATTGATGTACATTTGTGTGATATTAGAAAACTAGACAATCAAAATAATCTAAAATCCCTAAGTTCAACATATTTTGAGCAAAAGAATTAAATTTGGTACTGTCATTATATTTTTAATATGATGCTTTTTGTGTTTATTGTTTCTGTTACAATAATATAGCAGTCTGATAACTAAATCAGGAGAAGTACTATCTTCAGCTGCTTTTGTAAATAGCTTATCCTGCTTATCAGGCTGTAGATATACAAATTACATAATATAAATATGTAATCAAAATAGATACAAAATATAATTGTGTGTGTGTGTGTGTGTGTGTGTGTGTGTGTGTGTGTGTGTGTGTGTGTGTGTGTGTGTGTGTGTGTGTGTGTGTGTGTGTGTGTGTGTGTGTGTGTGTGTGTGTGTGTGTGTGTGTGTGTGTGTGTGTGTGTGTGTGTGTGTGTGTGTGTGTGTGTGTGTGTGTGTGTGTGTGTGTGTGTGTGTGTGTGTGTGTGTGTGTGTGTGACCCAAGCATAGCAAAGCGCTGTTTCAACAGTTTGGTACCTAGGTATATCTGCTAATGAGGATACTTCATCATCAAACCATTTGGTGAAAAAAAATTAATACTTACCTAACTCGTACATTAAACCTCAAAACAACCTTATTATGATTACTATAATGCTGGTCAGATGTATTGGTGGCTGGCTTAAAATATATTGTCACCAAACTGTACACATGTGAACTATGGTGAACTATGGGTTAACAGTATCAGATTGTTCCAAAGCTAGTAACTTTACGGTTATGAATATATGAATAATATATTTTTTTTGTCAGACGTTTCATGATTGTTAACAATTTATCTACATTATTGTAAACATGAATGTACGAAACATCAAATTTCATTATATTACTTTTTTGTGAAGTGGTATATGATAACTTAAAATGTCTTTACATATAATTTTAAAATGTCTAACCATTAAAGTTACAGTCTCACCCACACTTAAAATCAATATTGAAAGTGAGGACAATTTTTCATCAGGAAAGGTGATTTTCGTAGGAAAAATTATGTAGTAGAAAGATTTGAACATTTTTTTTAACTTGAAATATTTTTTGACAAATTTCAGAAGTTATGAAATATAAAGAATCAAAGTTTTAAGTTGTAAAGTTAATTAACCCAACATAAAGATTATCTTTGCCTGCCAGTTCTTGGTTGATGCTCAGTACTAGACAACAATAGACGCCTATAGTTTACAGTTCTTTGGATTAGAGTGAGAGTGTGACCAAATGTGCCAGCACCATGCTCCATTCTATCTGCCAATAAACTGACCAACACTACAATTAACTCTGTTTGCATGCTAAGGATATAACTACCGTTATCCATGAGACAATCATTTTTTGTTTAGTAATTTGGTGTCAGTATTATTTGTTATGTGTTAACTAGGAATTATGTTTTTCAAACAGTCCCTTACGTGCGATGTGTTAGATTTGTAAATATTGGCAGTGGATACTGGCAAAAAAAAATTTTTTTTCTATTTATGTTTTTAAAATACAATACATACAGTGATTCTGACACTGCATTTGTCATAATAGACTAAATCCTGAGTCCAGCAAGATAGTATTTTTGGAAATTTTGAAAACCCAGCAGACACCTCAAAACAAACACATGGGTTATTCAAACAAACATAATATATTCAGTAAAATTAAATTTAACTATAACACACACACACACACACACGCACACACATGCACGCAAATTTGTTTATATAAAACAATATGTTGAGAAGCTACTGATTAATAGCAAAGTAATTATTAAAAATCATACACCATCCTTATAACTCTTACCTTTCTCGGGTCCAAAGTTCTTCGCACGAACTCGTGAAGAATAAGCGTGAATTAGGTTAACTTTCTTCAAGAAATTATACTCTCAATCTAGGCATTATATATTGACATTTATTCAGCAATTCTTTGACATTAAATTTCATTAGCTTTTCATTTAGTTATATTCAAAACTATCATTTATCTTTTTGACTGCTTTCAAGAAAAATAGCAACCAAGCATATTAATTAATTTATTCTGGTCTACTGCAAATATTCTTTGACACTTTAAAGCTGTTTTTTTTTTTCTCCGGAGTTATACTCCATACAATATAAACAAGATATTACACATGTTATCAAGATATTACCAAAGAAAAAATATAATGGTCTTAACGTAACTAACTTACTCTATAGTCAAGACCACCCAGCAATGCTCACACTCACATTCATGCCTGTTTTAAATCCGCTTTATTAATTGTTTACATTTAGAAATTGAACGTTCTTAGTGCTTTCTTAATATTTTTGATAATGATTAATTTAGGATGTGGTTACTTGGCCATCGGCGTCTCCTCCAAACAATTGTCTCACTCTGTAAGTTTTAGTCCGAAAAGTTCTGCTGGTCACATTTTGTTCACTAACTATTATCTCACGTTGAAAACTATTAGTGCTTGAGCAATTTGTTATATTGTTCGTATTTTTTATCACACACTTTATCGGTCGGCCGACCCTAGTTTTACTCGAGTATATATTTTTTATGACCACGCGTGGCCTGGTGTTTTGTCGACTGGGGCTGCAACGATGCACACACCGCCCCACCAGGACTCTGTTACAGACGGAAATGCACAGCCTGCTTGTGACAAAAATTTTGTAGTCGCACAGGTAACGTGGGTTGTCAATGGGCCCACGAGGTTGACGATATTCACTGCGACGATACAGAAGGCACAGGTAGGCGGAGCTTTGATTTAATTTCCGTCATCTCGGACGTACATGATAATGAGCTCTTGCGTCTTGGCCATTTTTACAGCATTGGTTTTATGGCTTGAGGCGTAGTTGTTGTGCCCCGCCGCGTGTGTATGCGTAACAGTTCGTGACAATCACTGAATTCAACACCAGAGTCTGAGATTCCTCACTACACTCCACTCAAAAGTTTATGTTGCTGTTCTTTGTTCGACTGCAGCCGTATTTTCCGTGGGATTGGCATTTGAAAATTAAATAAATTTAATAAAATAAAACCTCCCATTTTGCCCCATCACAATACCCCCCCAATGAGAGGTTTTCTGCCGAAGCAGAGAAACTCTCGTTGCTAAACCCCAAGAGGATCGGTGAGGATATGGCGCCAATGACCCCCCTTTAATTCTTAACACTCCATGGGTAAACTACCCCCCTATGGTGACTATGGCTGCATCTGAATGAAATTATTGGACTTCTCTGTGCGAGATCCCAACACCATAACATCGGACAGACACTCACCATAGTACACCTAACCTTCTATCATTCCTTAAAAAAAATCAAAACTGGCCTTATACCATACCAGATCCTCAACCGATATGTCTCCCCTTACATGCATACTGGGTTGCCTTTAGCAAATACTGGGTGTGTACTCATACTCATTATTATATTATACATAAATTCCATATTCAAAACTCCTAAAATGTTTTATCTTTTAAATTTCATTTCTTTTTTCAATTTACTTGACTGGACGTTACAGTTTCAAATCCAAAATAAATTACACAAATCAAGCTGAAATCATTTAAATTTCGTTCACCTAGAGAAATTACTCTAAGTCCATTATCAAAGATCCATTAATTTGATCATTTCTTTCCATTTACTTTAAAAAATTTAAACATCTTTTAATTGAATTCATAACTCTTCTTAATTATCTGCTAACAATCATAATGAACAAATAAAAATACACAACTTATTTCTACTATAAATTCAAAATACAACAATAACGGCACTTGAGTACCAAAGAGAACATAAAAGACATATCATAAATCAGCTGACACCTTCACTACTGATAATGAACATTACAATTTACAATGACGTTCTTTAATACGAGAATTTTTTTTTTTTTCAAAATATTTCTTTTATCCATATCAAGAAAAAATAAAATTATTTAATCTAATTAAATAAAAATTTCATAAATCATTTACTAGAAACCTAT
Organism: Magicicada septendecula; assembly: GCA_034769895.1. Lineage (NCBI taxonomy): Eukaryota > Metazoa > Arthropoda > Insecta > Hemiptera > Cicadidae > Magicicada > Magicicada septendecula. Next base: position 218,314,716 of record CM068372.1, read on the forward strand.
CCTGTCTCCTAACATCAGCCATCAGCTGATCTCTCTGGGTCAGGTGAATGCCTTGCTCTAGATACACCATACAAAACTACACCAGGAAAAATACACAATATATGTTCATAATTCTTACACTCTAACATAATAAAAATAGTGACACAATAAAACATAATAAACAAAATCTGATAAACATCTTCTACACTTGGAATAGTCTTTCCCGAATCAGTAAAATCCTTTATAAAATTATTACACAGAAATCAATTACTTCTAAACATCTACTACAATAGCATTTCTTGAATCAAAAATAAAATCATTTAGTTAGCTTATCAGCTAGTCAACATCATTAAGTTTTCAAATTTTAGCTCGTTACTCCCCTGAGTAACCTCCTTACCACACACACTGTGCCCCCCCCTGAACTGTTGCGTTCAGTTGCTTCCACAAGGACTGAATTTGAGGAGGAATTTTGGCATCTCCTGTCCTTGCTTCGGCCTTACATGTTTAAAATTATCAGATATCATAATATCTGGAAGTTACATATTTAAAACCTTAATGCGGGTCTATCACCTTTTTTTTACTGTTCCTACGTGAACAGAGTGATAGCCGCTGTTCCATAGTTTGGTGATTCCCCTGAGTTACCCTCCTTTAAATTTCTAAATTCACCTTTACAACGATAACAGCTATGGCCAGTTAAGGCAGAACGTGATGCAATGAGCCCCGACCATAGCTGTCAAAGCTAAAACAATTCCGCGGCCAGGGTTTGGTGAGGCCGTGACCGCCCGAAAAGTGGGGAATCACAAGTATAAAAAATATTTGTTTATGATATGGTTACACTTTAAAGTTACAATTTTCATTACATGACATTTCTAGTCTTGGTTGTGTGTTTTAACATCATACATTTCTTTCTTAACTTTCCCTACCTTGACCTTCATTAACATAAAATATTGAGTACAACAAAATATTTACTTAGTCACTCAAACTAATTATTCATATTTACGTAGGCTATCACCAACTAACGATTAAATCTTTCATTACAACTTAATTGACCATTTAATAAAAAGAATTTACTCCCTCTCACTCCATTAAAATAAACATTTACTTTGCATCTGAATAAAAATTACAAACATTTCAATTTTAGGTTTAGTTTCAAATTCTATTTACTCGTGACCTTGTTACATTTTATTATTACAAATCAACTATGAACTTCCATTCATCATTTTCACAGATGACACTAATCAATTTTATTTGAACACACTGCCTCACTAATTATTTACTTACACGCCTAGGCAATGTTGGTACGTGGTGTGTTGCACCTTTTCTATGCACCTTGAGTGTAAAATATTTTGTACTACGTACCTTAGGGGTCCCCCTCCCCGTTCAATAATATAGTTAAATTTCTACTTCATACCAATTTTGGTGGAGCCGGACCATCGTCGTTTCACCACCCAAAGGAAGTTCCGCCAACCGTGGTCCGCCTCCAGAGTGTCAAAACCCACGGCCAGGATTGGTAAGGTCGTGACCGCTCAAAAATGGGGGAGGATCCCTTCTAAAAACAAAACAAAACATATTAGATTCAAATTCCTGCCTTGACCAATATAATTTCAAATTTGTAGCATTCTGTGTACCCACTATTTCTCGTGTCTCCCGGTTCTGCAAAACATACGAATTATTCATTTTAATTTCTATTATCTCGTAGGGGCCTTCGTACAACAAAAAGAACTTTTTTATCTCCTTGTCTTGAGCATTTGATAAATCATGGCGTTTTACCAACACTAACTGTACGATTTCATATTTCACGCACTTACCTTTCATATCATGTCTCCGTTTCCTCCTTTCTCCTTTCTTCAATAGCCTTTCATTTGCCATTCTCAATTTTACGTCCTGATTTATTGTACTCGTCTCTGGTGGAAAATCGAATAACTGCTCTAAAGTCCGTGGTGGACGCTTTCCTCTTACCAGCTCGTAAGGCGTGAACCCTGTCGACTCATGTGTTACGCTGTTCAGCCAGTTCTCAATTCTCTGAACGTACAAGGGCCACTCGCTATGTTTGGCGTGACAGTATGCTCGGAAAATTCTGCCCAATTCCCTCATGACCCTCTCCGCCTGGTTGAATTGCGGATGATATACTGCGGTGTGTTTTGGGATGATACCTTCCCATCCGAGAGTCTGGCGCCATTTTCCACTGATGAACTGTGGTCCGTGGTCTGACAGGATTACTTTTGGCTTTCCAATGTTGACCATGTAGTCGCATGTGATCTTCTCACTCAGCACCTTACTTGTCGCTCTCTTCACACTATACAATCGGACATATTTGGAAAAAGTATCAAGCACAACGAAAATATACATAACACCACCCATACCCTTTGGCAATGGGCCATACAAATCCACTGCTACTAAATCAAATGGTTTCTCCACCTTAATATAATTTAACTCACCTTCTACCCCATAATTCACCACTTTGGATTTTTGACATAGTTCACAAATTCTAAGTATTTTTCGCACGCGCCTTTCCATATTTCTAAATATACAAGATTCCCTTAGTACACTCACACACTTTTTTGCCCCAAAATGTCCATACCTATAGTGACAGTCCCACACGATTTTTTCTATCAGTTCCTCCGGTATTACTAACCTCCAATCCCTCTCTCTACCCTCTACTCTTTTAAATAAACTCCCATTAAACACCTGAAAATATTGTCTATACCCAAATTCATCTAATTCTGACTCTACACCAGTTATAATTTTATTTAGTTTACTATCAGCTCTCTGCATTATGTTTATATCTTTTAATGCTTCCCCAAAAAGTTTATCTTCCCTGGATAGCCTATAAATCTCTATTTCCTTAATATCTCTACCCGTTCTATTTCTATCTGTGTCTACTCGTGATAGTGTGTCTGGTATTCGGTTTTCTACCCCCTTAATATATTCCCAGGAGAAATTATACTCTTGGAGAGCTAACACCCACCTGGTTATCCGGCTGTGTGTGAGCTTGCAAGTGTTCAGAAATGACAGCGCTTTATGGTCCGTCCTGATGATGGTGTTACTACCCAACAAATAGGTCCGGAATTTCTTCACTGCAAATACTATGCTGAGGAGCTCCTTCTCTGTAGTGGTATAGTTGCGTTGTGATGCTAGCAGCGTGCGGCTGGTGAAAGCGATGGTATGGTGTTCTCTCGCATCGTCCTCTTGATACAGCTCGGCTCCAAGTGCTATATTACTAGCGTCTGTCTGTAAATAAAAATTACTATTGAAATTTGGGTGTTTCATCAAAATCATATCGGCGAATTTATTCTTAATTTCGCAGAACGCGTCCCTTTCATTTTCCCCCCATTTCCATTGTTTGTTTTTCTGCAACACGGCACTGAGTCTTGCTGTCATCTGGGTGTAGTTTCGATGGAACTTCCTGTAAAAATTATATAGACCAAGAAAACTTTGTAATTGTTTTATGTTTTTAGGCTCAGGAAACGTCATAATGGATTCCACCTTGTCTGGATTAGCCCGATATCCTGTAGGTGTTATGATGAATCCTAAAAAATGTATTTCGGTCTGTAAAAATTTAGATTTATCCCAATTCACAGTTAAACCTCCCTGATATAACTTATCTAACACATATTCCAAATGTTCTACATGCTCCTCGAATGTTCTGGAAGCTAAGCTATCAGAATGTCATCCACATATATCGTCAAAAAATCTAAATTGTGCGGTTGTAAAATTTTGTCAAGACACTTAATAAAACTAGCTACGCTGGTGTTCAGTCCAAACGGTAGGCGAGTAAACTGATAATTTTTTCCGTTAAATAAAAATGCGGTATACTTGCGGCTATTTTGTGCTAGCGGTACCTGCCAGTAACCGGCCATCAAGTCCAGCGACGTCATATATTTCACTCCACTAAACTTCTGAAAAATTTCTTCGATTGCTTCAGGGGACTCCCTATCAGGAATAATAATTTGGTTAATCTTTCTCGCGTCGAGACACAATCTACCTCTCCCGGCTTTCTTTATAACTACCACCAAAGGGTTGGAATAGGTTGACACCGATCTCTCTATAATACCACCCTCCAACATTCTATCCAATTCTAACTGCACTGCCCCCCTTTTTGAATATGGTACCGGATAACTTCGTTGTACATATGGCACATGCTCCCTCACCTTTAATTCACACTCATAACCTTTTGCCCTTCCTGGTTCCCCGGCAAACACTCCCCTAAAACCCTCGACTACCCGCCACAATGCTTCACATTGAGAACTCCCTATTGCGCCACCCTCACCACAAAATTTAACCGCTCTATCCGCCCATATTTTCTCCTCACTCTCTCTCTACATATATTCATACTAAACTCCATGTCCCTATCTATGACCCTATTCGGTATAACCCTTATACCCGAAATCTTCACCGTATCTAACACCCGCTCAAAATTAACTGTTATTTGTTTACCTCCATTATTTAATTCTAAGACTCTCCTTCTAAAATTGATTATCGCATTATTCCTGATCAGAAAATCATTACCCAATATTACTTCTAAGTTTAAGCCCCGTACAACTAAGAATGTATTTTCGTAATCTTCCCCATTTATTACTATATTCAGCTGGACTTGTGTTGTAACCCATTTACTTCTAACACCCGTAATACCTACAGTGGTTACCCCCGCAACTGGCAAAGATGGAATATTTTTATTAGTTTCTCTTAACTTATTTAATACGTGTTCTGCTTTTACTGATACTTCGCTGCCTGTGTCTATTAGTGTCGTAACTGTCTTACCTTCAATTTCCAGCTTTACCTCCGTTAACCAAGCTTCCGGTCTCATCGTTCCCATCTCCTCCTCTTCCATTAATTCGGTCGCCATATCTGTGTGAATTGTGTGATTCCTGTATCTATCTCCATGGACCCCACAGTTATCTATCGACAATGGCCGGGCCTCCTCATCCATTGTCCTCTTCAGTTTTCCATCCGCTCGGCCGTACCTCTGGGTGTGTACCTCCTTCCCGCTTGCTGATTTCCTCCTTCATTTCTAAGATATTCTCCTCGCTCTTCGCTGGTTCTCTGACGTGTGTTGTTATATCTCTGCTGCGTCCGTGGCTGATGACCGGGCCTCACCTTCCTACATCTATAACAAAAAATACGGTCAGCATAATTCTCCCCGGGACACCCATCACATTTCCACATCGGATATCGTCGGCTCGGTTCTCAACCATTGTACGTAGTTCCCACGTTTTGTCCTCCTCTTTGTGTGTAACTCCCTCCACTGCTCACATTGGGTTGTTGTGGACGTCTGCTGGCTTCCTGGTCCCTAATATTCTGAAAAACATCCAATACTTTTTCTAATTCATTGATATCACTCACCTCTCTCGTCATCAACGTGATCTGGACCTCTCTCGGTAAGCTCGGTTTGCTGACATGGAGTACAAACGACTGGAATGGCAACGGTGGCTCTAAGTATTTTGCTTCGTTAAAAAGTTCATTCTGTATACTGTAATATTACTATTATTTCTCCCAAAATTCCCAGTTCCCATTATCTGGCTGCGCAATATCTCCTGCTCCTCTTGTGACCAATATTTATTGCGGAATGCCGTTTCAAAATTTCCATATCTCTCCCATTCATTCCTATGTATTTCCGCCCATATCTCAGAATTTCCCTTAAAACATTTTAAAATTTTTATAAGTTTTACTTCCCAACTACTACCATTAAACCGATTAAACTCCCGTACTCTATTTAAAAACTGCATTGGATGCACTCTACGATTCTCGCTACAAAAAGTTTCAAGTTCAATTTCGTTATTTACATCTCGTGTAATTACTACTCGTTCGGTAATATTGTTTAACTTTTGGTTTATTGCTAAACTCAACTCATCCTTAACACTACTAATGCTCTGTTCAATTGAATAGAATTTTTTATCATTAATACATTCGGATTGAATGCTATTTTTGGTTATTACATTAACTGATTCATTTAACGCCTGTATTTCTGTTTTACAGGTATTTTCAATTTCACTGATTTTAATGTCTGTATTATTTTTATGCTCATCAATATTGTGATTCATTTTTTCAATTTTAACCACTACACTATTAAACTTATATTCGGTTTCAGTATTACGTTTATTTATTTTAGATTCTATTTCATTATTGTACTCATTTATTGTACTTACTAATTTTTCATTATTCTCATTTATTTGTTTATCGACTCTTTCTTATATATTACTCTCCATCTCATTAATTTTAACGTCTATGTTCTTTATTGAACTATCTACTTTGGTATTTAATTCATTAAACTTATTGACAAATTCTTCATTAGTGTTTTCAAAACGCTTATTGACCTCATTAATATGGTTTTTTAATTCACTAAAATTGCTTTCACATTTTACTTTTTGTTCATGTATTTCGCTTTTCAACTCATCAAATTTATTATCATTGCTATCAAATCGTTTACTGATAAGGTTAAATAGGTCATTCATTGACATCTCTTTTTCTTTTACATTTATTACTTCGAGAGTTAATTTTGCTCCCGTCTCACTACTTATATTTTCATTTGGTTTCTTATTTTTACTATCTAACTTCGGGGTTAATTGAATTCCTGAATCATTCGTGATATTTATTTTATTTGTAACATTTAGTTCGTCTGCTTTATTGTCCTGACCCACATTTGGAGTCGAATGGACTTCCAGGCTGTTCATAACAGCAGATTCGTTAAAATCAATTATTTCGCTTAGAGTACTTTCATTATTCCCTGCCATTTTTGAATTGTAAAATTACCACATTTATTTTATTATATTATATTTTAACAATTCTTATCTTACATACCTTAAATACTCCTTTATTATTACTTACGTATAACCTCGTTTTTCGTACTTTTTACGTACTCCTAACTCACGCTTATACTCACATTTAGGTGTGGTTTATTTAAAATTACATTTATAAACTTGTCCAAGTTCGAGGCGCCATTGAGAAGCTACTGATTAATAGCAAAGTAATTATTAAAAATCATACACCATCCTTATAACTCTTACCTTTCTCGGGTCCAAAGTTCTTCGCACGAACTCGTGAAGAATAAGCGTGAATTAGGTTAACCTTCTTCAAGAAATTATACTCTCAATCTAGGCATTATATATTGACATTTATTCAGCAATTCTTTGACATTAAATTTCATTAGCTTTTCATTTAGTTATATTCAAAACTATCATTTATCTTTTTGATTGCTTTCAAGAAAAATAGCAACCAAGCATATTAATTAATTTATTCTGGTCTACTGCAAATATTCTTTGACACTTTAAAGCTGTTTTTTCTTTCTCCGGAGTTATACTCCATACAATATAAACAAGATATTACACATGTTATCAAGATATTACCAAAGAAAAAATATATAATGGTCTTAACATAACTAACTTACTCTATAGTCAAGGCCACCCAGCAATGCTCACACTCACATTCATGCCTGTTTTAAATTCGCTTTTTTAATTGTTTACATTTAGAAATTGAACGTTCTTAGTGCTTTCTTAATATTTTTGATAATGATTAATTTAGGATGTGGTTACTTGGCCATCGGCGTCTCCTCCAAACAATTGTCTCACTCCGTAAGTTTTAGTCCGAAAAGTTCTGCTGGTCACATTTTGTTCACTAACTATTATCTCACGTTGAAAACTATTAGTGCTTGAGCAATTTGTTACATTGTTTGTATTTTTTATCACACACTTTATCGGTCGGCCGACCCTAGTTTTACTTGAGTATATATTTTTTATGGCCACGCGTGCCCTGGTGTTTTGTCGACTGGGGCCGCAACGATGCACACACCGCCCCACCAGGACTCTGTTACAGACGGAAATGCACAGCCTGCTTGTGACAAAAATTTTGTAGTCGCACAGGTAACGTGGGTTGTCAATGGGCCCACGAGGTTGACGATATTCACTGCGACGATACAGAAGGCACAGGTAGGCGGAGCTTTGATTTAATTTCCGTCATCTCGGACGCACATGATAATGAGCTCTTGCGTCTTGGCCATTTTTACGGCGTTGGTTTTACGGCTTGAGGCGTAGTTGTTGCGCCCCGCCGCGTGTGTATGCATAACAGTTCGTGACAATCACTGAATTCAACACCAGAGTCTGACATTCCTCACTACACTCCACTCAAAAGTTTATGTTGCTGTTCTTTGTTCGACTGCAGCCATATTTTCCGTGGGATTGGCAATTGAAAATTAAATAAATTTAATAAAATAAAACCTCCCATTTTGCCCCATCACAATGTTGCTTCAACCATTCATGTTCTGCACTTGAAAACACTTCCCTTCTATAAATATATTAATTTTGTACTTCACAGTAGGGTAAAACCGTCCACATCATAGATTGTATTTAGTAAAAATACTATGTACTAATTTTTACTTTTTAAATAACATTTAAAACGTATACCTTTTTTTTTAAATGTACATCTTTCTTTCCACAAGAAAAGTTGAACCCGTAAAGGTTGTGAATCCATAAAAATCTGTGCTTTAAACTAGACTGATCATGTCAGATTTAATTGAACAAACATAAACATTAATTGAACTACATTGTTACTATTCTTTAAGCTGTTAAAGATCGGATGATAGTACTTTCTTTCCTTCTCTTAAACCACTTGCATTACTACACAAAAATGTTTGTCTTTTATAGTAATCTTTTTATCTTAAGCAATTTATATAACATTAATTCCAGCATACAGGTTGACTCAAGAGTCAAGTCAAACTTTTGAAAGACATATTGGAGGGCATTTTAAAACACCTGCATATAATCAAGTTAAAAAAGTAACTACTGTGAAAGTTATTTGAGGAATTACATTTGGTATATAAATCATTCACTTCTGGGCTGGAGCAGCTGCAAGCTCTGACCTTCAGTCCAATCGCAATATACTTGTCTGGGAGCACAGTTATTAGTTTGCATCTAGCTGGATAGTGCTGTTATTGTTGAATTTCAGTTAATTTTTCATTCGACGTCATCAATTTTTATAAGAGTTTTGTATTAACACTTTTAACAATGTGTGTTGTAAAAAGTATGAAATTCAATGCTTCTTTTAAGTTAAAAGTTGTAGACATTGCAAAAAAAAAATACAAAAAATAGTGAAGTAGCATGAAAGTTTGATGTAAATGAAGAACTCGTTTGTAACTTGTAGTAGAATTAAAATATTATTTTTAAAATGCCTCATTCTAAATGTGCTATGCAATCACACAAAGCACATATGTTGACATGAATTAGAGAACCATATATTGTAGTGTATTGTGATATTTTCTTAAAAACCGATTGAGCAGGTACATTATTCCACATGTATGTATGTTTTGAAGTTGGTAAGAGATAATCCACAATATTCTGAAAACTTTCTATACTATGGGCCAGCTTTTGAGCAGACTAAATTGGAAGTGAGGGAGAAGGCCTAGGGAAGGTGCGGGTGAAAGGGGCAGCGCCTACAGTGTTGTCAGATGGTCGGAGAGGGGCAGGGGGCGCATGCCTGTCAGCACGAGTTATGGCAATGCTGTCGCCAAGGCGGAGCTGCCGCACTTACTTACACTGTGAATATCTTGACCACGTGGGTTACAGCTGTACTGTATTGTAGTGGTAGAGCATAACTTTGAATCGCGCGCCGGTTCATTTGGCAACCAAGGCGAGTGTGATGAGGCGACGACATCACTTCCGCTTTAGTCTGTTCAAAAGGTGGCCTGAAGTATAGCTACAAAATATTAATCAGTAAGTTATTTATTGTCATAAAAGTAATCTAATTAACAATTTTATAGAAATATATTTATGAATTATTTGTGTTTATTTTTTACTTCTCTTTTTAATAAAACATTTATTACAATTTGTATTTGATTAGTAAAGTTATGTTAGTGGTTATATCACAGAGTTAACACTGTTGCACACCGCTATAGAAAAATTATTCCGATTAGCGCTTTCAAGCTTCACAGCTCATCATCAGATCGAAATCCGATTTTATGATGAGCTGTGAAGCTTGAAAGCGCTAATTGGAATAATTTTTCTGTAGTGGTGTGCAACAGTGTTCATTTAATTTGTATTTGATTTTAAAAAAATAGATTTATTCCTATTTAATCTTTAAATAGATATAAACACAGATATGGATTTAAATAGATATATGTAATTTAAATACCATATATTATAAAGTCAAGAACATACATCAACTGCTACTATTTTTTATTACAATTTTGGTTCCAAAATCGTTATGTTAGGATCTAGTGTAATTCATGTATTGTCTTTAAAATTCAAATTTATATAATTATAATATAGCAGTTATAATTAATTATTATATAATTATAATATATTATTATATAATTATAATATATTACCTCAATATCTTTAGGTCATTTCAATATAAATATTATATAATTATAAGTACATATTTTTTATGTATTTTTTGAAAAACGGTGTACTTTTGTGTTAATGTAATTATACAGGGTCATTTAACATTAGTAGTTATAAAGAACACATTTTTGGCAAGTGTTTTATGGCACACATGTATAAATCTTCATTGGAGTAGCAGTTTTTTTTTTTTTATGTGTAGGAGTTCAGCGTAGGCAGAGACGAGTTCTTGATACCAGTTCAACCTATGTACGAGGCGAAGAAAATTTACATGGATGGCGACCACGTGGCGACAGTTTAATATTTGATCATCAGTGGGAGTTGGAAAAATTAACCAGGCTTGAAGAAGTCGAAAAAGTACGACACATGCTGCATCTTAGGGAAAGATTTGGACTGGACAAAGCTCCGATCACTAAATCAGAAAAGGTTGATATAGATTTTTAATAACAATGTGCAACTTATTTGAACATGTGAATTGTTAAAAACATAACACTTCCTGTGACAATCCTTTTCATTTAGACAGTAAAACAAAATAAGATTTACAATACACAGCTGTTATCATTGAAACTATTGCTATTATTAAGTATTTGGAAATCTGATGTAAACAAAACAAAGTTGTGTTTTATGTTACTACTACACTACTGTTTATAAATAAGATTGGAACTGACTGCTCCAGTCACACTCAATTTCACTACCAATATGCAAGTTCCGGATACCTACACACAATGGTCAGCAAAATGCTTCTACTTATATCTATTATTATTTTTTATAGTAAATGTTATAAATGAATTGAAATTGTGTAGTATCTATCATATTGTATTATTATGTCTCATATACTGTTAGGTTACAATCTTTTTGATTATTTAAACTTTCAAACTTCCCTCCCAAAATACCACCTACCTTTGACATTCCATCTCTTACCTGTATCCAGAAACCCCAGAGTCCATTTATATCAACAACTAGCGGATTTGAAATAGGGTGACACCGTTCTCTCAATTATACTTCCCTCCACCATTTTCTCTAACTCTACTTGAACCTCTTTTTTTCGAATATGGCACCGTATAACCTCTTTGTACGTAGGATATGTGTTCCCTTACCTTATATTCACGCCTTTATTAGTTCCTGGCCCTTTCCAGGTAACTCCGCAAACCCCCTTTAAAACTTTTCACGACCCGCCGCAACACCTTACGTTGGGGACTCCCTACACCTCTACCCTCACTACACAACTTATATGCCCTGTTCTCACATATTCGCTCTTTACTTTCATAACTCCCTTTCCCTCTACATGCATTCACTATCGCTTCTGTGTCCCCCCTACTATTTACCCATTTTTGTATCACTTTTATACCTGAAACGCTTATTGTCTCTAATATCTAATGTCTGTTCATTGAAATCAATTCTTGCTTTATACTTATTAGGAAATCATTACCCAAAATCCATCTTTTACAACACTTTAAATTAACTAAATCATCACAAATTAATTTAATTCCATCTTTTTCACAACACTGTAAATTACCTCAATTACTTTATTCAAAACAATTTAAATTCATTTAATTCCATCAAAACTATGAATCAATCACACAAAATACAATTGTACATACCAACAACATAACCTTAACACAGTACATTTAACATCAATACAAATTTATTTACACTCTACGTCATATCATGTTATTGTTTACCACACCTCATTACATAAGTTAGCCAAGTAATTACACCATAAACTAAAATAATTAAATGTTCGTTCACTATATATCTAACCGCCATCATCGAAAATTAATCTTATGTTACTCGAGGATAATTCATTTTTAATTAAGTCCATTATATTATTACTATTAATATAATACCCATGTAAATTAGTTTTGTTCATTATACCATAACAATTCACAGGATTATTCCTTATTGTTAAATCATAAAACTTGTCAATATTAGTAATTTTTGTCCAGTCTAACCTTAGTATTATTCGTCATCACCAGATAAGTTATGATCTCATCATCATATCCATCTACTACATCAATCACATCGCAAGGTAAGTGCTTATCACCGACAGTGGTATCATCAAAATACTCATCAACATTTACTGCACAAGGTAAGTTTTTCATATATTTTACTCTCTCAAATTTTAATCTCTTAACTAACCCTTCATAACCTCTACTTACTTTGATCATCTCTATCTCTCTCGCCCTCGCAAAATCACTTTCCCAACCACATTTCACACTCTCACTCCACGCAGAGGGCAATACAACTTTGTTACACCATCTGGCCCTACCAGGTACGTTATAACAACGTAAGGGATTATTTGTAGACCTTTCGTCTCCCAAATAAACTCGTGAAGCCATTTCTTCACCTCTAACACCACGGGAAAAATTTGCCCTCTGTTCCCACTCTACATTTAAACTCTCTTCATACCCTTTCTTCAGTTCATCAATACTTATCACTACTCCATTACTAACCCCAACTGACTTTCTACTCTCATTATCACCACTATTACTTACCGTATCACTCTTAGATACCCCAATTTCAACAGCTTCTTTATTATTATTCAATACTCTTTCACCATTGTTAACATCATCATAATTAATACTATTACTTACCTTGTCTACTGTCACCTGATTTGTGCTTAAACTAACACCATTATGATTGTCACTTATATTTCCATTATTTTCACTTGTATTAACCACATGTATTAACGACAAAGCACCTTGTCGTTTATTTCGATCTCTTTATTCTCCTTTTTTTTATTTCTATCTCTTTCCCACTTTTCATTTCATTCTTTCATATCATTAATCATTTGTTTTTGTGAATTTATTAACTCATTAAAACGTCCTTTCATATAATTCATTATATCGGTCCATGATGGACCTACTCCGTTTTCCTGTACCTCGGCCATGCTTACCAAAATCTTTTATTATAATACCCTTAAAAATTACAATAATTATACATACCCAATCGAAATACCCCACACATAAAATCATTCCCAATACCTAAACGTAAACAAATAATCATCTCGCAAATATGGTACACTCCCAAAACGTAATCTAATCACACATATGCATTATTATTTTCTATATTTTACTAATTTCTAATTACAATATCTATTACAGTTTCATTTACTATTGAGATAAATGTAAGTGTTTATCTTTCTAAACAACAAATTTTTTCTGACCACATGTCTTTTTGTACGTCTTAACCTAAAATGTTAACTTCCGCTTTGTCTCGTTCCCCCGATTTAACCCCCTGTTACTTTCTAAATTATACCAATTTCATAGGCAACCAACCATGGTCAGTTTACAATAAGTCAGGCCACAACTGGTTGTCATCCAAAACCACAGTCTGGGCTGGTAAGGCCGGGACCGCCCAGAAGTGGGGAATCGCATTTAAAACATATTATACAGGTCTTAGATCCCTACACTTACATAATACATCATAATATAACATAATAAACACTCATAATGAACATTGCTATTATTACATCAAGACAAACGTTTCAAATTTAAGTTTGACCAAAATTTACACACATTACAGCTTCACTTTAGTTTCAATTTCTATTAAATCTTTCACTTGTTACATTATAATTTCAACTATGAATTTCTATTTAGCATTTTCATCATCAATTGGTTCGGGTGATTCCCAGTCATTCATAATGATTTGATTTATTGAACGGGCATTTAGATATAACCTTACTCACCTTCTTCCTTCTAACCACCACTAATGGATTTGCATAGGGTGACACAAATCTCTCAATAATATTTACCTCCACTAACCATTTATCTAACTCTACTTTAATCATTCTCCTCTTTTTACAAAGCACCTGATACCCTCTTTGTACATAGGATGTGTGTTCCCGCACCACCAGCTCATTCCCTTATCAGTTCCTGGCCCTTCCAGGTAACTCCGCAACCCTTTTTAAAACTTTTCACCTCCCGCCACAACGTCTTGCGTTGAGGACTCCTTACACCTCCACCCTCACTACAAAATTTATGTACCCTGCTCTCACCTATTTACTCTACACTTTCATCACTCCCTTTCTCTCTACACACCTTCACTCTTGCTACTGTGTCCCTACTACTGACCCGTTTCTGTATTACTTTTATTCCAGAAATTCTTATATTCGAATACCCATTTAAAATTAACTCTGACTGTCTTAATGCCTTATTGAAATAATCATCACCCAAATTCCATCTTTTACCACATTTTACATCAAGTTAATCGTTGAAAATTACATTAGAAAATTCATAACTACCTTATAATAACAATATAACTCAATGTCTAAACACATTGTATGTTTAATCATTTACTATTTCTTATGAGACCTAAATCTCAGAAAAATCATTTAATTTTATCACCAAAATTCATCTGTACAACATTTTAATTTAATCAATTAATCTCCAATTATTTAATTCAATCAGTTTTTTAAAACACTAAGTTACTTTAATTACATTATAAAATTCACAATTACTCTCGTTATTTATTTAGTCTGGTAAAATGTTATTATTATTATTAAATCAATTCCTATTACATACATACATTGTTTACATAAAATACAGAGTACACCATAATCTAATACACAAATACATTTGACATCTACACAAAAGTATATACAATCCACATTATTATTCATTGTAGTTTACCACAAATCATTTCATAATTCAGTCCATTTCAGAACCCCCTACTCACATAATTAAATGTTTGTGAACAATAAATGTTTAACCACCATCATCGAACAATAATAATCTTGTCTTATGTCTACACAATTCATTTATAATTAAATACATATTGTCATTATTATTATAATAACTATCATCATCAATTTTATCCATTGTATCAAGATAGTATTTAACATTATTGCATACTATTAATTCATCAAACCTGTCGACATTCGGTATGGTCAATTCTCCTTTAGTATTATCTGTTACGATTAAATCCTTTATCATTTCTTTAGTATAGTAATCATCTACTACTAGTAACCCCATCTTATATACAGGTGAGTCATCAACATTGTTATCACCTCTTGCTGCACTAACCACATCGCAAGGTAAGAATTCAATATAATCATCAACTCTCTCATTATCCATTCTCTCTATTAATTCTGTATACCTTCTATTAACTTCAAACAACTGTCTCTCTCTCTCTCTCTCTCTCTCTCTCTCTCTCTCTCTCTCTCTCTCTCTCTCTCTCTCTCTCTCTCTCTCTCTCTCTCTCAAAATACCTCTCATCATAACACCATTTCACACTTTCTCTATCTTTCCATGCAGAGGGTACTGCAACATAAAAACACTTCCTGGCTCTTTCAGGTACACCACCAAAATTCCAGGGACAATTTGAAGACACATCGTCTTCCACTAAAAGACTCTCGCCCTTCAAAAACACTTGTAAACACCTTGGTTCACAATAAACCCGGAGAAAATTTACGCTCTGCAACCCCTCTACCTGTAAGCTCTCTTTCCATTCTTTCTCTAACTCATCACTCACTAACACTTCATTATTAATTTCTACTTCCACTAAACCTTCATCACCACTATCATTATTCACAACCTTACTCTCGAACACCACATTTTTAATTATATTACCCTTATTCTCACCCCTACTTACCTTATTATATGTTACCTGATCATCTTTATTCTCGTTTAATTGATCGGTCTCTTCACCATTTTCTACCCCCACTATACTCTCATAATTATAATTAACACCATTACAACCACTTACCTTATTACATGTACCACTTACTACCCCCTCCTTTCTCTTTCTACTTTCGTTTACTTCATCTTGTAAGTGTTTTACAATAGCACTAAAATGTTCATCAACTTCTTCTAAACTTTTATTAATATTGACATTTTGTTGTTTTATTTTGTTTCTAATCTCATTCTTTTGTTCATTCATGTTAGTGTTTACTTCATCAAAACGACTATTTATTTTATCAAACTTTGCATCGAACTTACTATTTTGTTCATCAACTTCATCAAAACGACTATTTATTTTATCAAATTTTGCATCGAACTTACTATTTTGTTCATCAACTTCATCAAAACGACTATTTATTTTATCAAACTTTGCATCGAACTTACTATTTTGTTTATCAACTTCATCAAAACGACTATTTATTTTATCAAACTTTACATCAAACTTACTATTTTGTTCATCAAACTTGCTATCGTTTACATCAAAACGATTAGTGAAATTACTTTTTACTTCATTAATATCCCTCGATATTGCTCGTAAAATACTCATTATATCATTATTATTGTCTTTCTTAACTGGGATAGGCGTCGATTGATTCGCTACACCTTCCATTATTTACGACTCGGTTTCGCTTACTTCAATATTTACTTGACTTTCTTTATTGCTGTCAGTGATGCTGACTTCCTCATTATTATCTTCACTCGTACTCATTTTGATGATTTAACTCTTATAGTACATATAAACAGATTATATCATAACCTTAATACTTACATTTACATGTATCTTTTTAGTTACCGGTACCTAAAATAACCATTCTGCTCTCCCAAGTAGGCCTATATTTATATAAAACTTATTTATATAAATGTCCCTGAGTTCGGAAGCGCCAATTGTAATCTACTTTTATTACCATTAATTAATTTATTTACTTCGTTCACATAAACACTGGTTAGCGTTGACTCCGTTCGGACGCCATCTTATATTACTACCAAGACCAACCATAAATATAAATGGAATAACTCCTATTGTAGTCCCAAGCCACGTGTTTGTTAACCAAATATACTGTTACTCACCGTCTATGGCCTTTCCGTGATGTTATTTCGTTGTTTACATGTTTCGAGGCACTTGCCTCATCATCAGAACTTTATAAAAACTAATGTATGTCATCAATGATGACATGTGTCAAAATACTAAAACACAATACGGCATTAATCTATGTACAGAACTTGCTTTAAAAATGAGCACGTCAATGTTAGGTGTGCCTTGCAAGACAACACGCGCCGTACTCAGTACTGTGTATTTTGTCGGTGAAATAGTATTAAATCTAAGAAAGGGAGGGGAAATATTTTGTACTGAGTACGGCGCGTGTTGTCTTGCAAGGCACACCTAACATTGACGTGCTCGTTTTTAAAGCAAGTTCTGTACATAGTTTAATGCCGTATTGTGTTTTAGTATTTTGACACATGTCATCATTGATGACATACATTAGTTTTTATAAAGTTCTGATGATGAGGCAAGTGCCTCGAAACATGTAAACAACGAAATAACATCACGGAAAGGCCATAGACGGTGAGTAACAGTATATTTGGTTCATAAATATAAAAAAAATTGTTACTCACCAGGGTTCGTATAAGCGAACGGGAAAACAGAATTGGTTATTCAAGAAAACACAGATGGATTACCTTCATACTAGTGTTATACTTTTATTTAAATTCATTTTTTTTTTAATACAACAAAAGAAAAACCCATTTAACATCGTTTCAATTCTCCTGTGAACAAAATATTTCCCCTCCCTTTCTTAGATTTAATACTATTTCACGGACAAAATACATAGTGATTATCGACTAAATGATTACATACTTTGATAAATATAATCTTAGAAACAGTATTTAATAAAATTGACATCTTTTTAGATAGATATATAAAATATAAAAACATTGATTATTTATGCGCATAAAATGACAGCTATATTATCTCGAAATACTTACAAAACTAGCTTACACAAACCAGCGCTTCATTCCTACTCACACCCTCTTTCATACTTTACATATTTTACTACCCCCGTCTGAGCTCATCATTTAATAATTTAAATTTTTCTTGAAAATAAAAAAAATCTTGGTTTACTCTTCCTGTTGATTACTTAGCTGTTATTTTAATCCACAGTCCAGTCTCCTCACGGATTTTCAGTCACTTCGCATCTTTCTTCCTTCACTAATTTTTTATTAAAACAACGACTGTTACTTCATTTTATGATTAATTAACAAATGATCACATTTTTAACACCTTTTGGTGTTGGGCGCGCCCGCAATTAATTCCAGAACTTTTTAACGGCTGTACAGCACGAGAGTACATTGCAGACTGGGGCGAATTTTACTGCCTCATTTTCTGAGGTAGCGGGGGAGTCACGTGATTTCATTCTATTGTTCTACTTGTGTTTTGTTGCCAGATTTGACAGTGTTGTTAATTATTTAGATCGACATTCCAAGTGACGTATGGCTGGGTTTGGCCCTGACGTCATCGGGTGTGACTTCTGTTTACAAAGTTTTACAAAGTGTCATACGACTAAAAATAGCTGCTTCTCTTGCGTTCTGCTGACGACCTTGACATTAACTCATTCACATTGCATACATCATTATGATTTCCAAATAAAATTTACAATTATTATTTCTGTTTCTATTTTCCCCAAATTACCCCTGGGTGGGCTTACCCGTTCCGTTACATGTTCATTCAATCCAGGCCTATTCCACGTAAAATTTTTTACAGAAAGTCCTGGTCACGGCACCACTTGTTAAGTTACAATCTTTTTGATTATTTAAACTTTCAAACTTCCCTCCCAAAATACCACCTACCTTTGACATTCCATCTCTTACCTGTATCCAGAAACCCCAGAGTCCATTAGGCGAGGATTAAATGGTGTAAACAGACTGAGGTAGCATTTGAATAATTTACATTAACACGTGGTTGTTGTGAACTGAACTTAGTATTTTATGTGCCATTAAAACATTAACGGGGTTTGCCCCTATTTCTCTGGTGATTCATAGACCACATTTATGAGTACACATATTTATTAATAGATAGAATTACATTTACTTATTTTTAGTAAGGCTCACCAGTACTTCATATTCACGCTCTCTTTCATTCTTTAAAACCCCCTATTACTTTTAAAATATCATTATGTGTTTTGTTTTGTAGTTTGCCTAGGTCTTTTGTACTTATCTTGAAGAGTTATCCATTGTGAGGCGCCATTGCTCGTTCACTACTTTCTTCAGCACTCGATAAAACTGTCCGAAACTGTTTAAAACTGTTTAATTTATTCGTCACTTGCTGTCGACACTTGGTACTGATTTTACTGTAGTTGAATTACATTTTACTGGTTTACATTGCCAAAATTGATTTGTCCGCGGACTTAGAATATAAGATGTTAGTCGAAACAGGAACAGATTCTCTAGGCGTATGTAGTATATAAACGCCGGTCACGTGACACTCCCTCCACGCTGGTGACATCATACCGTATGCCTCTGGACGTTTTAGAACTGTTTTTTCTTATGTTCCAGAGGTATAAAATGTTGATTTTACGTCATTATGGTTGTGACGTCAGTCGATAACTGCGATGTTGAGGCCCTTTTTTGGGTTAGATCGGCTCCACTCTGGCTAGACACAGCTAAAAATAACTTTTGATTCACTTGTTTACAAGTCCCACCCAGATTCCTTACAGCTTCATCTGCCACTGTTTCACATGGATTACAGAGTAAAAATTATTTTATTCCTATTTTTGACCTGATTAAAACTCTGAACCCCGTTTATACCTGTGACCCGGTATGTACCGTCACAATACATCATATGAAATGATGAGTTATGAGTTATGATAAATGTAAATATAAATTTAAATTAAACTTAGTTTAATATTTCATTGAATAATATTAACATAAAAGACCGTTAGTTTATAGAAAAATCTATGCTAACAGATTAATTCACAATACTCATGCTACATTAAATTCAAAAAAATTATCAAAAACATTACCCACAAGCCACAACTTTGTTTTGTTTGCATCAGATTTCCAAACACTGTGTCTGTCATCTTTGTAATAGTGATGACAATAAGTGATGATAGTGAGTCTTTGTAACAGTGATAGTGATGTACATTTTAAAACTCATACTTCTGTAATATTTAACAATCAACTTGACCTTTAAAGTTGTTTTAACTTTTTATTGAAACTGTTACCTGATGATATATTTAATCAGAATTATATTTCATAACTTCATTGACTGCAAAATCATTATTATTGTACAGAGTCAATCAAAATCCTTTAATTTTAAAACAATTTAATTCCAAGCAAATAATTTTTGATGTTTGCCTAATCTCCCTTATCCCAAATAATAATAATAGCATTATAACAGAAATTTAAGATCAGCATTTTGTGTGTTTCCAATATTTTGGGGTTTACTAAATAAAAGCTCGACTTAACTATATTCATGTATAAGAACTCTGATAATATTGTTTCAGTTGCTAAGATTACTTATAACATCTTCTCTTGTGTTATAACTTAGGGAACCCGCGATAATTGGTTCTGCCAATTATACAGGCTGCCTTAGTTGTGACGAGCTGAAATTTAATCAGAACAACAAACAATAAATATAAAAGGATTCAAGGAAGGGGAGACTGTTGATTTATGCACTCAGTTTAGTCGGTACTCCTGATGACATCTCTTTATTACATATGGTATTAAATGCTCTACTTAAAATTCTCGACATATATGCTTTAACAGCTTACAGTTTACATGATGATTATATTTTATTCTTTTACAAGGGCCCTCAAAATAAGATGTACTTCAAATTTAATTAATTCCCCGGATCCGGGATTTAGTCTAATACTTTAATAATGGTTACCTTGCCATATAAAATCTTTAAAATTTTGCCATTTGAAGAATGGTCTTTATTAATCTTTTTAAACAATAAGGCTTTACATTTTAGAGCTATAACTCATTTACTAAGAATAAGTATACAATTACTGTCATTACGTAAAATGTCTTAATGTTGTTAATTTAATTGTCTTTTGTTGGATATAATATTTAGTATTTCATAACCACGGAAGGCTTGCCTCCGTGTCACCTTTATGGATGTCCTCCAGCTCTGCGTTATTCCAGTCCTAGGTCCTCGGTTGCAGCATGTTTGATGTAGGTCAGGTATCTCTCATTATCTTCGTATCCGGGAATGGTGTAGTCCTGAAGTCTTTTAGATCATAGTGGGTCCTGGTTCTCTGCTCTTGGCTAACGGATAGTAATAGCTTGTTGATTTGAATGATTAACACAAAAGTTTCATCCACCTGTATCCACTTCATATGATTGTTGGTTTGTTGCACTTCACTTTATGATCTTACCACAGTTTTATATTTTAAGATTTTTGTAGAGATGTCATAGGCGCTAAATTTTCGTTATTCTTTCTTACTCGTTTACAACATATTTATCTGAATCGCGGTTCAACTATATTAACGCAACACATTGTTTAATAGTATAAAGAATGCCTCTGTGTCTTAACTGACGGATTAATCACATTTTGAAACAAACTATTCTTAACGTTGCACATATCTGCTGTACGCAGCTTACGGGTTGACCGCTCCATTGCAAGTGGGCGAAAATAGTTAGGGGTGAGAGTAGTAACCTCGCGACAGTTCAATTCAACATAAAAGTAGTTCCATGTTTCTTTTTTATTTAAAGGACTAAAGTTAGATTAAATAATTAAGTAGGGAAATTCTTAGTTACAATCGCTATCAAAGTACATTATAGTGGTCTAGTTTAATTATTTAAATAATAACAAATTTACAATTATTTTTAGTTAGTTAAGGGGTCGGAAAACAAGTTGATTCTGGTTAGCACCTGTTTATGCAGGATTAATTAACAAGCGTTACCCTTTCTGTACAATCGTATTCCTTTTAATTTATTATTAGACTTTTTATTAAATATTATTATTATTTAATGATAACAATAAGATTTAGTTTAAAATGTGAGATTTTATTAAAAACTTAAAATTTCTCAGCCTATACATTATCAACTTAATTAATTAATTTATTTTTATTAATAAAATCGTCACATACTCCGCCGCTTAAGAAACACAGACTCCTGATAATTTGGTCAGCAATGTACCGGGAGTATGCTTGGGGGTACCGTGTGAAATTATTTATTATTATTATTATTTATTAGTACACGGTTTTTTTTTTTATCTCTCTTTAAATGATCTTGTTCTCATTTAAATGTTCTCCTCCGTGAAATTCCCTTTATCTCACTTCTTACAATGCTAACTTATATTTTAATCCTTAATACTAATTTCCCTAATTACTCGTAACTCACAATGTCGTGGCCCGACTGACACAAGCTTACTCTAACTCCACAAGTTAGTTTTCAGCACGCACTCTTTTAATGATCTCTTGGCACCTTTCTGCCTCATCATTACAACCTTCAGTCGGCGCCGTTGTGACTTGTTACTTTACCGATATATAATTCTCTCTTGATTATATACCATAGATTTACCTCTAATATAATCTAAAGAGGATCCCATACTCCACTCTAGATTATAGTTACTTGAGAGAAGCGGAATCTCACGAAGATAATTCTCTTTTATCTCTTTAACAATAACTAAACAAACTATGCGGAAGGGGAGACACTTTACACAACTCATTGTAATACACAGGGGTGGTTTTCAATTGTTTAGGGACGCTACCGTTTATACAATAGAGAGAGGGTGGCTGCTTACTACATTTCTAAACACGCTTTATTTCCTCTAACTGGCCACCACTGGTTGTTCATGATATGCAACTATACTTTTATTATTATTCGCTTTTCTCTTATTTACTGCTACAAGTTACACACATTTGTTTAACTTAAGATTTATTCAGCTTCATTATTTAAATAATTATTATTGACTTATTATTACTTTGGGGGGTTTAAAAAAACTTACCTAGAATTATTTCCTATCAACTTACCATATTTTTTTTTTAACACTTTATTTACTTTGTTTTTTTTTTTATTTGGCTCAGTTTACAAGTTTACTGTTTTGGGACATGGGGTTTAATACTTTATCTAACAAGGGAGGGTTAACTGAGTCATTTATTCATTTGAAATTTAAGTAATAATATTATTTGCTCTACTATCCTATACACAATTATTTCCTACACTTTAGTACATGGTAAACATTTATTAACAGTTATTATTAAACATTTGCAGTAGTTTCTATTTAAGCGATCAGCTGTTACGCTGGAAAGTAGGTCAGACTAGTTTTAAACAATGGCATTGTTTTGCTTACAAAGGGGGAATCAACTAGAGGGTGAATGCATTGTCCAACTCAACTTGCGGGAGGGTAACTATGACAGTTTACACACACAGGCGCGGACAAGAATTCAACCGGTCTGATTTTGTTTACAAACCGACATGTTGATGAATGAACTTTTGACAAGCACGTACCTGATGTTATATCGTATTCTTGGGGCGTCTTTAGTTAACATTAAGTTCATTCCTATATCTAAATTATCATTAAATTACTTATTTATTATACTATTATTATAATTATTATCGTTTTAGATTTTAGACACATTTTAAAGTAAATGAGTGAATAAATCAACAGGGTGTGTGTGGAATATTGAGACACAATTACTTCTTAAACAACACAAGTCACAAAATTTTTTTTTTACAACGGAGTAGCAAAATTTAAACAAATTAGCAGAGTGGCGCAATTTATAACATCTTCTCTTGTGTTATAACTTAGGGAACCCGCGATAATTGGTTCTGCCAATTATACAGGCTGCCTTAGTTGTGACGAGCTGAAATTTAATCAGAACAACAAACAATAAATATAAAAGGATTCAAGGAAGGGGAGACTGTTGATTTATGCACTCAGTTTAGTCGGTACTCCTGATGACATCTCTTTATTACATATGGTATTAAATGCTCTACTTAAAATTCTCGACATATATGCTTCAACAGCTTACAGTTTACATGATGATTATATTTTATTCTTTTACAAGGGCCCTCAAAATAAGATGTACTTCAACTTTAATTAATTCCCCGGATCCGGGATTTAGTCTAATACTTTAATAATGGTTACCTTGCCATATAAAATCTTTAAAATTTTGCCATTTGAAGAATGGTCTTTATTAATCTTTTTAAACAATAAGGCTTTACATTTTAGAGCTATAACTCATTTACTAAGAATAAGTATACAATTACTGTCATTACGTAAAATGTCTTAATGTTGTTAATTTAATTGTCTTTTGTTGGATATAATATTTAGTATTTCATAACCACGGAAGGCTTGCCTCCGTGTCACCTTTATGGATGTCCTCCAGCTCTGCGTTATTCCAGTCCTAGGTCCTCGGTTGCAGCATGTTTGATGTAGGTCAGGTATCTCTCATTATCTTCGTATCCGGGAATGGTGTAGTCCTGAAGTCTTTTAGATCATAGTGGGTCCTGGTTCTCTGCTCTTGGCTAACGGATAGTAATAGCTCGTTGATTTGAATGATTAACACAAAAGTTTCATCCACCTGTATCCACTTCATATGATTGTTGGTTTGTTGCACTTCACTTTATGATCTTACCACAGTTTTATATTTTAAGATTTTTGTAGAGATGTCATAGGCACTAAATTTTTGTTATTCTTTCTTACTCGTTTACAACATATTTATCTGAATCGCGGTTCAACTATATTAACGCAACACATTGTTTAATGGTATAAAGAATGCCTCTGTGTCTTAACTGACGGATTAATCACATTTTGAAACAAACTATTCTTAATGTTGCACATATCTGCTGTACGCAGCTTACGGGTGACCGCTCCATTGCAAGTGGGCGAAAATAGTTAGGGGTGAGAGTAGTAACCTCGCGACAGTTCAATTCAACATAAAAGTAGTTCCATGTTTCTTTTTTATTTAAAGGACTAAAGTTAGATTAAATAATTAAGTAGGGAAATTCTTAGTTACAATCGCTATCAAAGTACATTATAGTGGTCTAGTTTAATTATTTAAATAATAACAAATTTACAATTATTTTTAGTTAGTTAAGGGGTCGGAAAACAAGTTGATTCTGGTTAGCACCTGTTTATGCAGGATTAGTTAACAAGCTTTACCCTTTCTGTACAATCGTATTCCTTTTAATTTATTATTAGACTTTTTATTAAATATTATTATTATTTAATGATAACAATAAGATTTAGTTTAAAATGTGAGATTTTATTAAAAACTTAAAATTTCTCAGCCTATACATTATCAACTTAATTAATTAATTTATTTTTATTAATAAAATCGTCACATACTGGATAAAGGAAAGGTATATTATTCTCACCCTCTAATGTTTAATAGCGTACCAAGAGAAATATATTATTAATTATATTGTTATAAACACATGCCAAGCAATAACTTAAGA
This sequence comes from Magicicada septendecula, assembly GCA_034769895.1. Classification (NCBI taxonomy): domain Eukaryota; kingdom Metazoa; phylum Arthropoda; class Insecta; order Hemiptera; family Cicadidae; genus Magicicada; species Magicicada septendecula. The sequence continues at coordinate 218,340,106 of CM068372.1, forward strand.
ATCACATTATATTTTGACCACTTACAATCCATAGTCATCTTCAAATGAGTTAGTAAAATGAAATTTAGTAGTAGAAAAAATTTATCAAAACCCAATATAGCGTGAAATGAACAAATGCCAAATCACAGATTAGCTTAAAATATAAATTACAATACATTACTGAAGGTAGAAGACACTTTGTGATCTACACCAATCACAAATGCCTCACCTTCAGTTTCTGGAGAAGAAACTACAATTACATTATTAAACTATATTAAATTAATTTAAAAGTATATTTCAATATTAAAATATATATTATAGCCCACTTACCTTCCATGATGTTTGTATGCTGAATGATGCATATGTACAGTGGGAAGTCTAAAACTAGGGAAAGCGCTGTGTTAGACTTGGAAAGTTAAAGGCAAATTTTAACTGATTAAATTTAAAGTTAGTGCCCCCCAAAATTAATTAAGTTAAAGTCCTTTAAAAGGTTAAAGTAATTTGTTAAAGGACAAATGAAAATCTGTTTAAATTAACCTCCTTTGTGATATCTAGGTAGTAGGAGGATTGAAATTTGGTGTTCTTTGCACTAGCCAATCATTGCTAATATTCATTATGCAGTCCCCAGTAGTAAATTAATAATGTCAATTTTGTGTTCATACACTGTTTATAAAAGCCTGCTGTTGTAGTTCCATCTAGTAGAAGCCAATCTGGGAAACTGCTTTTGACTTCTGTATCTAGTGCTTCAGTTCTCTTGGCCGATTTTGAAAAGGAAGTGCCAAAAAGTAACAAAAAATATTTTCACTGTAATACAACTAAGTGGCAGTGAGAGAGCCAATTTAGTGTATGGACATAGCAATATACAAAAATCGCTTGCAGACATTATTCGCATATCCGAGATTGAAGACTACTGTGTTCCCTTGCCATGCCAGTGGCACCGTCATATATCTGTGCTACTAATTTCTTCCGACTTGCATATTCTTCTAATGTTTTGGAAACATCCTGAGATAGAGTATTAGCTGTGCAATCATCACTAACTTTTTTAAATCCAAAAAACTCTTCTTCAATATTTCTGTCCTTTTTTACATAACAATTACTGTTGACAACTGTGATTTTGTAGCTATGTCTGTAGCTTGATCAGTAATAATTGCAATAAAAGAATAATAATTAATTTTGTGTTTTATTTCAAGCATCATGTATTATGAAATGGAAGAGATAATGTCATTTTGGATGTCACTTGATAACCCTGAAAATATGTAGAATTATTTAAGAGATTTTTTAGCTTGCTATCAAAATCACTCATTTCCTGTACAACTCTATATAATTCCCTCTATTTAAAGAATTTTGAGCCTCATGATGCCTGCAAAAAGCAATTTCTTGTTTCCCCAAAAAACAGGCAGCTTTGATTAAATGTTTTAACATTCTTCTGTCCTTTTGAACGAGTTCGTTATGGGCTTGTAGAGAGACAAAATTGGTTATTTAAACTAAATTCTATGCGTTTCCTCAAACTTCCTCTGTTGAACCTGAGCCTGTATGTGATTCTGGGGAAGTGAATGTCTCTTTTCTGCTTTTTTATAAATTACATAAATCAGTGAAACTAGTTTTCGACCATATACCATTCTCATTAGAAAAAAGTAAATTTAAACATTTTATTTGCCTCCAAGAGCTTTAAGACTATAAAACAGGTTAATTACCTTCCGTCACGCTTCTTAAAATCCGAATACAGGATTACTCGAGTTTCAACACATTAAGTGTCATCATCAGATCCTCAATGAATATGGGTAAAACTACATTTGTTGATGTTTGCACATCTCGTCAAACAATGAAAACAACACATACATAGTAACAAAAATATTTAAATAATTTGACACACATTAAAAACAAGACAAAACAGAACGAAACACAATACACGCGGCCACCGCGGACCTGCGCAGGAACATGAGATACAGTAAAATTAATCGATACCGATTTGACCTTTGATAAACTTTATCGATCTGACACAGCTAATATCTTGTTCTATATAGAACGATTTCTTAACACAGATTAATTTTACTGTATACCGTGTTCCTGCACAGGTCCGCGGCGGCCGCGTGTATTGTGTTTCGTTCTGTTTTGTCTTGTTTTTAATGTGTGTCAAATTATTTAAATATTTTTGTTACTATGTATGTGTTGTTTTTATTGTTTGACGAGATGTGCAAACATCAACAAATGTAGTTTTACCCATATTCATTGAGGATCTGATGATGACACTTAATGTGTTGAAACTCGAGTAATCCTGTATTCGGATTTTAAGAAGCGTGACGGAAGGTAATTAACCTGTTTTATAAAAAAGTAAACACGGCCAACAAAACAAATGGGAAGATTTACTACAGCCACACAACCAGGGTGTAGTGTTGTACAATTCAACATAAATATGTCGAAAGCTGTACAACCTTTTTGTTGCTTATTCAAATCTAGATTACCTAATTGCCCACCAAGTTTAATAATATCAAGTTTCTCTTGAAAAGATAATGAACCGAAACCCTGGTGTAAAAGTTTGTCAATAGGTCAACAACCTGGTAGACTTACGGAATGACCTGTACTTTTCAAATATACAGCAACGGAATGACCTGACACAGAGATTTCTCTGAATGATTCTTGAGGAACGCTCTCCCTGTTCGTGCTTCCCTGTTCCATTACAGCACCAGCTAACTATTGAACACTCTTTAAACGTACACATACTCACATTTTGTGTCTATCACACTTTCTAGACAAAACTAATATATTTACAACTACATAGCCAACAGATTTCTGGCACTTATGTCAATCTGAACATAAACATTACTTTTAATGAAAAAACTGTACACTGCACTGTCGCAAAGAAACAATACAACATTGCCGTATCCTATCAACGTCATACAAAAGGCTACTGGGATAGTCATACACAGTGAGCCCTACCGCATACATCATACACATACCCCCATTTACTCAGCATGCGAAACTCCAAAACTACACCTTCGCCTAGTCACAATACGTAAACATGCAGTTACAAACATGGTCAGACCTCCTGCGTCCATCACATTCACACCCATACGTAAGCTACAGATTCGTGCCACTATACCGCCCAGTCTGTCAAACAAATATGGAAATATGGTTATCAATTATAAATTTATATATAAATTTGCACTGTTTGTGTATTTGTATGAAAATTATAATTTTTGTTAAAGATGGTGTATTCCTCTGATCATTAACAAAACTTATCAAGGGGAGCGGCGCTTCCCCCGCATCCATTGATGCTTCGCCACTGCATATGTACCACCTTAGGTGTTGTAAATAAATAAACCTCGAAATAAATAAATAAATAAAATACTGCCAGGAACTTACCTGCGGTCTTTTTAACTTACCTGCTTTTTAAATTTCGATCAGAAGCCCAGAGTCGCCACGATATTTTTTGGTTATAATATCGAAACCTTTACACTCCACCTTAATTAAAACATGGGACAATTTTGCAATCTGACTACCCCTCACTAATAACTCAGAAGAAATCCGGGAACATTTAGACGAATCTTGCAGCACAGAAATGAGGAAGTGGTAATGGCAAAATGACTAAACTAACACATTTTATATTCTGAAATAACTATGTTTACTGTTCTTCTCTTTGCAAATTATATAAAATAGAAATACGGTCAATCGTATGGTATAAACATGGTAATTGAATTATTAGGTTTTATTTATATAAAATTTATAAGGACAGCCCATTCTGCTCACACGCACATTCACACGATTTAATACCTTACCCCTTGTTTTAATCTTACAAATTCATTTTGACTTAAACTGTGCACTACCGCGACTCCGGCCGGACACGTGTTTTTTTTGTTCACCGGTTCACTGCCCGTAATTAACTTGTCTGTTGCCAATTTCGTTTCACCCGTCCTCACATTGATAAGTCCACTAATTCCTTGGGTCCCGGTCGGTATAAAAGCGTTGTTATATTTAGTTGTTCATACTTTATAAAGTTCGGCCGACCAGGCCCACACAACACTATCTGCGTCTGTAAGCGAACTGGGAAGAAGCGTCTCCACCTTCAAAGTGGAAAACAATGCCTTGCAGTTTGTCGCTACGCCTGTGTCCCATTTAACCCATGCGGTTGATTATGTGTTGGTCGTAGAAGATATTTGTTCCGCACTGGCTGACGTCACAAAAAAGGGTTGGACTTAGGACTCACATCCGTCAACTTGGTCAAGGAAGCGAACAGCGATTCTTCTCTTAGCCATTTTCTGTTTTACAGTTCAGCGTCGGTCCTCGCACCTGCTGGTGTTACGCGCTCGGACGTACTGCCACACACGCGCAAAGTTCTAGGAAATGACGCTTAGTACATTCTTTCGTACAGATTGCACAATAGTTAAGGCGTATTGTTCCTTTGTTAGAACACTGTTTCAATTCACCACGTGGTCTGGTCCCAAATGGAAATTATTTTTGTGGATATTTTTAACAAACCCCAAAAATTTAATAAAATGAAAATCCCCTGTATTTGTCACGTTACAATACCCCCCCCCAATGAGAGATCTTCTGCCGAAACAGAAGAAATCTCATTGATAAAACCCCTAAGAGGACCGGTGAGGATATGGTGCCAACAACCCCCTTTAGCTCTTATACTTCATGGGTATACGACCCCCCTGGCTCGGCGACTATGGCCGCATCTGAACGAGATCACTGGACTTCTCTGTACGAGATCCCAACACCAAAAAATTGAACAGATACGCACCACAGCGCACCTCACCTTCTAACATGCCACCCCAAAATCCAAATCCCTGGCTTATATCATGCCAGATCCTCAACCGATATGTTTCCCCTTATCATGCACACTGGGCTGCCTTTAGCAGTTACTGGGCTCGCACACACACTTATAACTACATCCTATCAAAATTTAAATATTCTTCAAAACTTTATTTAAGTTAAAAATCCACAGCTATTTTCTTTAAATCAAAACAAAATTTTTTATCTAAACTGAATAATTCTCTTCATTATTTTTTATCATTAGAAAATAAACAAGTTGCACATTTCTTAAAATATGAACATCCTTATCCTAACAGGTGATTATACCTATATTCTAAACAATACAATTCAATAAAAACACGATTAGTACACACAAATAATAATATAATCAGAATTCAAAGACATCAATTAAATGGCAGGCACAAAATCAAGAAATATATATATTTTTTTTTTTTTTTCAAAAAATTTTAAATTTAAAAAATTTAAATTTATTAATATATTCTTTTTTCAATATTGAAATTATTTAAAATTATTCAAATTAATTAAAAGCAAAATTGGCTTTACTTCCTTGCCAAAACGGGTTTAGTATAGAACATCACCTATCAGCTGATCAAAACTGGGTCAAGTCAAGAACCCTGACCTACATAAATTATACACAAGTTACATCTGAAAATACATTGAACATCTTTAAAAGTCTATCTTTAAACACAAAACAAAATAAAATAAAACATTTAAAATAACAAAATATTATTATGATTAACAATCAAATTGATATTTAAATTACTCAAATAAACACTTTACATTATTTTCAAACTCTATCAAAAATTGTCACTGGTTTCAATCAAAATTTTACCTTTTTACTATAAATCTCTTTATTTAATCATCTCATTCTCCATTAATTTGGGTGATTTAATTATTTATACTAGCTTGATTTGCCCCTTGGCATTTATACATATATAATCTTTCTCACTCTTTGATTCTAATACCCCTAACAGCTTTAACTAACACATAATAAACATAATACATTCATAATTAACATTGCAATTATCACATTAAAATAACCAAATCACATTTAACTTTGGTCAAAATCTACACACCCTACATCTTTAAATTTGCTAATATAACAATTATAAACATTTTACATTTTAATTAATTGAACTTTTATTAATTAACCATCAATTATTTATCATTTAATTCTATAAAATTCAAATTTATTATTAACATTCACTTTACATTATCTTTCATCTCTGATTACCTTTCTACTATGAATTTTCTACTTAACTCTTCACATTTTAATCATTGATTAGTCTGGGTGACACCTGTCTTCTCTATGCCTTCAATTGAATAGACATTTATCATCTTACTCCCTTTCTTACTAACAACCACTATTAACAAACTATGACACCAATCTCTCAATTATAAACACCTTCACTAATTCCACTTACCTCTGGCACCGCTCATCTTTGTACTAGGATGTGTGTTCCCAACCTGGCTATATACATACCTAACCCTTTGCCCCTCCAAAATATCGGCAAACACTCCCTTAAACTATTCTATCACTTGCCACAACGCCGCACGCTGGTCTCTCGCCACACCGCACGCTGATCACACCTTACCACCTCATCCTTACTACAAAATATCATCATCAACAAATATAATTATATACAATTCACATTACTCACCCCTACATATAATCGCTAACCACTGTGTCCCTAAAGATCTAACACTATTTTTGTGTGTTACCTGTATTTCAAAATTCTTATTCTCTCTAATTCCCATTAACTTTAATTCTGCTTAACTCACCTGCCTTATTTCATCATCACCCAAACCCTTTTTTCAACATTTTACCTGGATATAACACTAGAAAATTCATCACTTCTCCTCTTATAATAACATACCTCAAATTGAACATATTATCTGTTTAGTCATCTACTAATCATTATTGAATCTTAATTTCATAAAATCATTTAACTTCATTATCAAACTTTCTTTTGTACAACCTTAATTAAGTAATTAATTTTCATTTATTTAATTCAATTATTTAAAAGTTCACAATTCCTTTCATCGCTTATTTAGTCTGCCAAATTTTATAATTATTATTACTTTATACTGGTTAATTGCAAATTTAATTTAATTGATAATTAATGTTATCAATTTCTCCTACATATACACATTGTTTACATAACACATAGTACACCATAATGTAGTACACAAATACATTTAACATAATGACATCAACACATAAAAGAATATACAGTCCAACTTATTATTTTTTATCATCAACCACAAATCGTTTCATAAGACAATCCATTTCAAAACCACACTATTCATATAATTAAATGTTCATAAACAATAAACAATCACCCTCCATCGTCGAATAATAGTCTAATCTTATGATTATACCAGTCATTTACAATTACATACATAACCTCATGATTATCAACATAATGATTATCTGTCTTGTCATATTCTTCTACAATGTCGTTTAAATTAATATGATTATTCCATATTATTCTATCATGTACCTGGTCACGCTCGAGTATAGTCCTGTCGCCGTTATTATATTCTGTTAAAATCAGGTGAGTTATATTATCATCGGTAACATCATCTACTGCTATCTCAGTTTCACTATACGGTAAGTACTTGATTAGTCCCGGTCCAAGTGGACCGAAACTGTTGAATAAAATAGTGTTCCACAAGCGTGGACAGGAAGTGTTAGTTAATTGGGCCCGAGTGGGCTAAATGTATTCTTCTTGGTTTAAATATTCTGCTGGCTGGTCTTCCATAGTGATTGAGATAATGTGTAAATGAATTATTCTGAATTAAGAAGTAACGAGAAATGGACTGTATACGAATAAGTTTAATATTTTTAATAATCACATTACAGATGTAAATTTGAATGAGGCTGGCTAATACTGCATGTTGCAGATTAATACGAATTTATATTAGAATGAAGTTATAGCGCTAGTCGGCCATAACCGAGAATAAGAAGTTAATTATGGCGCTAGTTGGCCATAAGCGAGAATGTAAGGGCCTAAAGCCTACATTTAATGTCGACACTAATTGACAGAGAAGAGTTCGGCGAACCGAATGCCGAGAAAGCTAGCTGTGCACTGTGCAAAGTTCAACCACGCAAAAATTGATGCGCGATATAAATCAGATTAGCCAACCTAGAAAATAAAATCATTGCGCTACCGTCCATAAGCTGCCCGTCAAAAATCAAAAAGATTTTTTTAATACACATTTTAATAAATTATAATACATTTACAATTTGATTTAAAGAGTACGGTTGTTATTAACCATGATTAGCTTCAAGGCCAAGTTGAACCTTGAGTTGAGATTAGATAACAGCAGTCTGCCGCTAGTTTAGAGATAAGCATGCAGATAGGCGACTGTAGGCCAAGGTCGGCGAACAGCTGTTTCATATACGAATAAGTCTGGTTAACAATATTTCTGGCACAAGTGCGCAGTATGTAACATTACAGAACATGAAAGAAAATACATAATTATACAATGTTTAATACATGAACGGAGGTTCATCATGAACAAAATTGTTGTTGAACATGTTGTAGTTGCATGTTCTATTGTATATTCAGCAGTGCGGCATGTAATGACCTAGACATGCTATTCCTGAAGTTTCAGGAATTTACAATATGTAACAATATATGAGCAAGCTAGATGCTGAATGCAGCCCAGCTATGACATGTATGCCATAGTTTTAAATAAAGAATTGTGCATGCTTACTTACAAAATGAATAAAATATAAAATACAATATGAATAAATTAGACGTGGCAATTACATACGGCAGACGCTTACAATCGTTTTACATGGACACAATTTATGTGAAACAATACCAATAATTTGAATAATTACAAGATAAATAAAATAATTACAAGATAATGATTGCAATGTCAAATATCAATACAATAGTGAAATTACAGAGACAATTTAACAATTTAAGACATTCACAAAATAGTACATATCTATCAGCAACAATATAAAGAAATGAATGCATGGTTACTTAACGGCAAACATGCGAGTATTATGTAATAACATTTCATAAATAAGACCACCAAAAAACATGCAATATACCCCATAACATCAAATGAAAATGTGTAAGACATAGTATGGCCCATAAATTAACATACAATACAAATATTAAGATACCACAGAACTGTGATAATTAGAAGCGTGCCACGACGCAAAATTGACAAAAATGTTGTGACAATTCATCACAATTATGTTGACCAAATGGTCGTAATAAATAATAAGCCAATGGCTGAATAAGGTAGCATTGCTATAATCATAATGTCAAATCTCGTCTCGCGCTGGCAACAGACATAATTTATGTATTGGTCTCCGCAAAACACCCGTAGGCGTGCGAATGTCTACGACGCGAACCAAGTTATCTGGGCCGGGAAATGTGGCGATGATCACGCCAAATTTCCAGGCTAATGGAGGCAAGTTATCCTCTATAATCAAAGCTAAGTCACCAATGGAAACATTATCTTTGGCAAACTTCCTCTTGTGACGCTGTTGCAGCTGGTGCAAATAATCGCGAGACCACGCCTTCCAAATGTCCCGGACAAACCTCTGAATCAGCTGCCAACGACCAAGACGAGAAACAGGAACGTGAGAAAGGTCAGGGTCAGGAATCGCAGTTAGGGGCGCGCAAATCAAAAAATGGCCAGGTGTAAGTGGCACCGGGTCGTTAACATCCGAGGAAATAGCAAATAAGGGTCGAGAGTTCAGACATGCCTCTATCTGAGACAAAACGGTCGTGAACTCTTCGAAGTTTAATATAGATTTGCCTACCATGTGCCGCAGATGAAATTTCAAACTCTTTATGCCGCTCTCCCAAAGGCCACCGAAGTGAGGTGAGGAGGGCGGAATAAATGACCATGATATCCCCTGAGAGGATGTGAATGACCTAATCGAGGTGATGGCACTCTTGTTGCGCCAAAAGTTGTAAATCTCATGTAGGATGGTGCGTGCCTTCCTGAAGTTCGTGCCGTTGTCGGAGTACAGCTGACTAGGTATACCCCGACGTGCCATAAAACGACGTAAAGCAGCTATAAATGCGCTTGCAGTAAGGTCGGACACCAATTCCAGGTGAATAGCCCTAGTTGCTAAGCAAACAAACAGAGATACGTAAGCCTTAGTAAAGGTTCTAGACTTCTGCCCGCCATGACGAATCATGAAGGGACCACCATAGTCAACCGTGCAAAATAGAAACGGCCTTGAAGGAGTGACTCTAGGGGATGGCAAAATGCCAAGTCTCTGGACCTGCTGTGTGGCACTAAACCTGATACACTTGAGACACTTACGAATAATGGAACGGATGACTAGCCGGGCATTGACAATCCACCAACGTTGACGCAGTGAATGATGCACGAGCTGAGCACCAGCGTGAAGTAAACGAATGTGTTCACTTCGATGATAAGGCGTGTAATATGCGCCGAAGGGGGTAATACGATAGGATGTTTCGAATCGTAGGGTAATTGGGAATGCTGCAAACGTCCGCCCACGCGTATCACTCCAGAAGTGTCAAGAAACGGGTCGAGAGAAGCCAACTTGCTCCTAATGGAAACAGAAGATCCGTTCCGAAGACAACTAATTTCGGTTGCAAAGTGGATCGACTGAGATTGTTTTATGAAGAAATTGAGAGACTGATGAATTTCTACAGGGGTCAGATCGCCCGAAAGTTTGTCCGCAGATGGGTGCCTAATATTTCTGATGAAACGAAAACAGTAAGCGTATACACGTGTCAGCCGGTGCAACGAGGAAAAGTCCAACGATAAGTCAACAGCCAGGGTAGACATTAGCGACTGGTTGTGTGCAGTTTTCTCTTCCGCGGTGACCTCCGAAGACGATGGAGTGGCCGGTACGAAGGATGGGACAGGATTAGAATCTGACGATTGAGACAGACAGCCAGGACCGTGCCACCAAAGCGAGCAATCGCGCAAAACGTCAGGGGAACACCCCCTAGATATAATATCAGCAGGATTGCGTCGCGAATCAATGTGATGCCAGGTATAAGCTTGCGTGCGACGCTGAATTTCAGCAACCCGATTAGCGACGTGTGTCTTCCAACGCGTAGACTGCGCATGAATCCAGAAAAGAGCCACCATAGAATCAGAATACAAATGTACACCATCAATAAATGAATGAAGAGCAGGAATAACCTTGGATACAAGTCGCGATAATAACAAACAAGCGCAGAGCTCGATGCGAGGTAATGACACTTGGCGTAGGGGAGCCACGCGAGATTTGGAACACAGGAGATGACAGGAAGCAGTAGAATCCTGATAAATGACTCGAATATATATACAACAGCCGAACCCTTTCTCCGAGGCATCCGAAAACCCATGCAACTGAGCCGTAACCGCCTCACGGTTGAAACGAATAGATCGCGGGACTATTATTTTACCAATCAAACTCAGTTTGTTACACAAAGAATGCCAATCCGAAAGTGACTGACCGGAAATCGGTTCATCCCAACCAAGCTTACAAAGCCAAAGTCGCTGCATAAAGTGTTTATACAAAAAGACAACTGGTCCGATTAAACCCAGCGGATCATATATTCCGGCGATAATTGAGAGAATCTTTCTCTTGGATATGCTATGATCGACCGGAGATAGTTTGACATCAAACAAAAATGAATCGGCAGTGTTGTTCCAAAGAATGCCCAGGGTACGCACGTTGTCCTGTTTATTTAGGGGTCGTGAAAAGTTGTGATGATTTGCGACCGCTGTGGGTTCATTTGATGCCCATTTGTGCAACGTGAAACCATATTGAGCAAGTAACGCACCTAGGTCAGATTTCAGCTTGGTTAGATCGGGGATAGTGTCCGAACCGGTAAGTAGATCGTCGACATAAAAATCGTTAGTTATGGCTAAAGCCGCTTGAGGAAAGGAAGTTTGATTGTCTCTAGCAATTTGTAGAAGGCACCGAGTGGCCAAAAAAGAGGCGCTAGCCGTGCCGTAGGTTACTGTTTGCAGAGCGAAATGCTTAAGTGGTTCGAGGGGAGAGTCACGCCACAAAATGCGTTGATAGTGACAATCTCCTTCAGCTACGCGAATCTGACGATACATTTTCTCGATGTCAGCAATCAGGACATACTTATGTATGCGAAAACGCAACAGAATAGAGAAGAGATCCTGCTGAACATTGGGACCTACTAATAATATGTCATTTAACGAAAGCCCATTAGTAGTCTTGGACGAACCATCAAAAACAACTCGCAGTTTTGTGGTCAAGCTAGAATGTTTAAACACTGCATGGTGAGGCAAGTAGTAAATATTTGACGCTCCTGAATTGATAGCGCCATGATCAATGAGTGTCATGTGCCCAAGATCCATATATTCCCTGATAAAGTCCGCGTAATCGTGAGCGAGCTTGGGATCGCGCCTGAATCGACGCTCCAAACTTAAAACTTGATTCGGCACTTGTGTACGATTCCCCCAAGTGGGGATTATCAGATTTGAATGGGAGCGACACTATAAATCTACCCTCGTGGTTGCGCTGAGTAGAGCGCACAAAATGCTCTTCGCAAGCCGACTCGCCATCAGGGGTATCGCCAGGGATTGTTTCTGCCTCCCAAAATCTCTCGAGAGATTGTAGAATTTGACTGTCCTTGTTCCTTGCCAGGAACGAAACCGCAGGACCCTGGGTGTGGCAGTGTTTGGGCAGATTGCCGGCCAGAATGTAACCCAGTTTTGTTTCCTGAATGATAGGGAAGTTGTGTCCGCGTGTGTATTTATTGGCTAATATTAAATCCAGATAAAATTGTGCCCCTAATAGTATGTCGATCTGTGAAGATATATTAAAATCTGGGTCGGCGAGAAAAATTTTATTTGGAATGTGAAACCGGTTGATGTCAAACGAGATTGAAGGTAGATTATGAGTTAAGTTAGATAGGACGGCACATTTGGCCTCAAAACTATGTCTCTGATAGCGAGAAATAATACGCATGGAAACAATGTCAGTAGCGCAACACGCTGTGTTGTTTATTCCTGTAATTGGAATATTAGATCGGGTTAGTTTAAGATGCAACCTTTTCGCGAGTGATTTCGTACAAAAATTGATCTGGGACCCGGCATCTAGGAGTGCCCGAGCTTTATGCCTATTGCCAGCCTGATCAACGACATATACAACCGCTGTGGATAGAAGAATATTGTTTTTACACTGTAATTTAAATGAACAATAATTGCTGCTGGCAGCTGGTGATTGTGGCACGTAATTAGCGTGCAGCAATGTGTGATGACCCTTTGAACAAATTTTACAGACTCGTTTACTTTTACAATTTGTTATCAAATGACCTGCTCTAAGGCAGTTAATACAGCATTTATGATTTGCAACCAATTGCCCCCGCTCAGCGGCACTTAATGTACGAAAATTGTTACACATGTAAAGCGGGTGGTCAGATTTACAACACACGCACAAATGCCTTGCCGCTGCATGATAATTTTTAAAGGTATTGCTGCCAGCAGTATTTCTTAAGCTATATTTCTCAAATTTATTGTTTGGTTTTACGCTAGGTTTGTTGAATTGCTGTCCGGATTCAATTGGCATTGTATTTTCTAAAAGCTGTCGGCGCAAGTTTAAAAAATGCGTAAAGTCTTGAAAACTGGGCAAGTTGTCAGGGTCTATTGACTCCTTCCACAGTTTTAAAGTAATAGGGTCAAGTTTGGTGGAGAGCAACTGTATGGTAATAAACTCAAATGTATTTACGGACAGCTTCATTGCCGCCAGTGAATTAACGGAAGACGTTATTGCATTCGTAAACTCTGCCAAGCTTTGGACTGAGTCCTTTATTGTGGACTTAACCTGAAGTAGGTTTTGTACGTAATATTTGGCTAATATAAATGGATTATTATACCTCTCGGACAGCAAGTTCAACGCTATTATATAATTTTCTTGACAAATGGGTAATGATTTAATTAAGTCTAATGGTTCACACTTCACTGAGGAATGCAAATAATGCAGTTTCTGTACTGGTGTTAAGTCGGATCTTGAATGCACTAGATCATTGAAAATTGAATAGAAGTGTTGCCACTCAAGTATGTTGCCTGAGAAGCAGGGCAAACTTATCGGCTTTAAATGCATAGGCGTCGATAGTACAGGAGGCACTGTCTGAGTATTAAAAGTGTCAAGAAGTTGTAAAATGTTTGCCTCAGTTGAGTATATCATTTCCTCAACTTCGACTTGGTCTGCCTGAGCAGCGCTCGTATCCTTACTGATAAGTTCTATCTCAGACTGTACCTCGTCGTACTTCGAGGCCAAGCTCTTAAGACTTTCTAATCTTACAGTCAAAAAATGTTTTGTGCTTAAATGAATGTCAAACGAATTTACCGCGGACTGTATCCGCACTATCACGGATTTCAATCCGCCTCTCTTTCTGGTCAGCACCTTGAGGCCTTCTTCAGACATTTTTTATGCACCTTTTTAGTGTTGCTGGTGGTACCTGGTTGGCGACGTCCCACAGTGTCGGCTCCTTGGTGACGATGGTGAACAGCTGGCAGAGATGACCACTTTGAAGCACTGCAGCCGGCAGGAACTTGTTATTGCGTTGTCCGAAGATGACGGACGAAATGGCGACGCAAATCACGCCACGGTCGCATTAGCTGATGTGCTAATTCGCCCGTGATGGCCAGAAACAGATGTAAAGATATTAAGTGGAAATCCAGGTCCGGAGTGACCAAAAAAAATGATTAGTCCCGGTCCAAGTGGACCGAAACTGTTGAATAAAATAGTGTTCCACAAGCGTGGACAGGAAGTGTTAGTTAATTGGGCCCGAGTGGGCTAAATGTATTCTTCTTGGTTTAAATATTCTGCTGGCTGGTCTTCCATAGTGATTGAGATAATGTGTAAATGAATTATTCTGAATTAAGAAATAACGAGAAATGGACTGTATACGAATAAGTTTAATATTTTTAATAATCACATTACAGATGTAAATTTGAATGAGCTGGCTAATACTGCATGTTGCAGATTAATACGAATTTATATTAGAATGAAGTTATGGCGCTAGTCGGCCATAACCGAGAATAAGAAGTTAATTATGGCGCTAGTTGGCCATAAGCGAGAATGTAAGGGCCTAAAGCCTACATTTAATGTCGACACTAATTGACAGAGAAGAGTTCGGCGAACCGAACGCCGAGAAAGCTAGCTGTGCACTGTGCAAAGTTCAACCACGCAAAAATTGATGCGCGATATAAATCAGATTAGCCAACCTAGAAAATAAAATCATTGCGCTACCGTCCAGTACTCATTATTATTATTACGTCTCTCTCCGCCTAACCTTTCTACAAATTCTTCATAATTTCTCTTTACTTTAAATATCTCTATTTCTCTCTTTCTCTCTCTCTCAAAAAATTTCTCACCATCACGCCAAGCTACACTCTCTCTCTCAAAATATGCAGGGGACACTAACTCATCATTACGGCACCACCTATGAAGTGCACAAAAAACCCAGGGAAATTTATTTGCAGACCTATCGTCTTCCAAATACTCACGTGAAGCCATTTCTTCACCCCCCACTACAACATTACGGGAAAAATCTACCACCTGCATCCACTCTACCTGTACATCCTTTCTACTCTCTCTCTCTGATTCATCATACACAAACATCTCATTATCAACTTCTACACAATCATTTTTTAACATCATATTTTTATTTGTATTATCATTGTTATCACTTGTAAATTCATTATTTAAATCATCATTTCCACTACTACTTACCTTGTCACCTTTGTTCGATTTTAATTTGTCTATTACTTTCTTATTTTCTAATTCTATTTCGCCTAACCGTGTCTCTATTTCCCTTAATCTTTCATCATAAATACAGCCTCGTTCCTGAATTTCTTTTTTCATTTCATTAAGATTATTTTTCTGTTCGTTAAAAAGTGTTTGCATCATTTTCATTATTTCGTTATTTTGTACTTCACCCATATTTAAAATTTATTTCTATAACACTTTTATGTATAAAAAACCACTATTATTATAAAACCAAAACACCTAGCACAACTGTATACCTTAATAACCCAAACATAACCTATTCACACATACGTAATTATATACGATAAATTTTACATAAATACGTCATTACCAAATCCTATTTTCTGTGCTTTAAAATAGGTCTACCTCGTATAAAATTATATCAGGATCCTGGCAGGGTCGCCAATTGTAAATAAATAAACCTTCTCGAAATAAATAAATAAATAAAATACTGCCAGGAACTTACCTGCGGTCTTTTTAACTTACCTGCTTTTTAAATTTCGATCAGAAGCCCAGAGTCGCCACGATATTTTTTGGTTATAATATCGAAACCTTTACACTCCACCTGAATTAAAACATGGGACAATTTTGCAATCTGACTACCCCTCACTAATAACTCAGAAGAAATCCGGGAACGTTTAGACGAATCTTGCAGCACAGAAATGAGGAAGTGGTAATGGCGAAATGACTAAACTAACACATTTTATATTCTGAAATAACTATGTTTACTGTTCTTCTCTTTGCAAATTATATAAAATAGAAATACGGTTAATCGTATGGTATAAACATGGTAATTGAATTATTAGGTTTTATTTATATAAAATTTATAAGGACAGCCCATTCTGCTCACACGCACATTCACACGATTTAATACCTTACCCTTGTTTTAATCTTACAAATTCATTTTGACTTAAACTGTGCACTACCGCAACTCCGACCGGACACGTGTTTTTTTTGTTCACCGGTTCACTGCCCGTAATTAACTTGTCTGTTGCCAATTTCATTTCACCCGTCCTCACATTGATAAGTCCACTAATTCCTTGGGTCCCGGTCGGTATAAAAGCATTGTTATATTTAGTTGTTGATACTTTATAATGTTCGGCCGACCGGGCCCACACAACACTATCTGCGTCTGTAAGCGAACTGGGAAGAAGCGTCTCCACCTTCAAAGTGGAAAACAATGCCTTGCAGTTCGTCGCTACGGCTGTGTCCCATTTAACCCATGCGGTTGATTATGTGTTGGTCATAGAAGATATTTGTTCCGCACTGGCTGACGTCACAAAAAGGGTTGGACTTAGGACTCACATCCGTCAACTTGGTCAAGGAAGCGAACAGCGATTCTTCTCTTAGCCATTTTCTGTTTTACAGTTCAGCGTCGGTCCGTGCACGTGCTGATGTTACGCGCTCGGACGTACTGCCACACACTCGCAAAGTTCTAGGAAATGACGCTTAGTACATTCTTTCGTACAGATTGCACAATAGTTAAGGCGTATTGTTCCTTTGTTAGAACACTGTTTCAATTCACCACGTGGCCTGGTCCCAAATGGAAATTATTTTTGTGGATATTTTTAACAAACCCCAAAAATTTAATAAAATGAAAATCCCCTGTATTTGTCACGTTACAGTGTAAGAGAAGTATACGTTGTCAGACTATGTCTATTGTAACACACTGTTAATGAAAAGAACCAACAGGATCAATGGATGTAAGAAATTGAAAAAATCAGGCCATAAACCAGAAGAAAAATGAAATTAAATAAAAAGAAACCAAATATCAAGTTACTAGAGAATGTATATTAAATATATAAAACCAGGCTTTATGTATATTTGGAGTAATATTGATAAAGAGGAAGGTATGAAGAATGAAAGTAATCTTTGTATAGAAAAATCTGGAAGACCTTTTGTATTGCTGAACAATAACTGGAAATCAAGAATTACATTAAAATTCTTGTTTAAACTATCTTAGTAACTGAAACTTTAATGTCAGAGTTTTTTATAAATGAATTTTGTAAAATACTTAACCAGTGTCTTTTAATTTTAATTTATAAATTATTACATGTTCATATTGTGTGTTTGTGTATGTACATAAAAAAACTATATATACTTTGAAGCTGTTAGAAGAGCATAGTTTTATGTGGGTAGTTTAATGCATCAATTGATGACAAAAATGTAGTGGTTCCCAATACAGACTCTTCCGTTTTTCTTCACACTAATGTGTCCTTTAATCAAATACCTTCTCCTAATCTATCTCAAATCAGTTTTACTTACCTGACTTCAAAATATCAGAAATTTGAAAAAGTATCAGATAATTTAAAAATCATAGTTCAATAACTGTACTATAATTGAATTATTGAATTATCAACTTAGCTTAGTCAGAGAAGAGAGAGTCCATCAAGTATTTGGTTTATATCAGTCAAATAGTATTACCAAATTAAGTGTTCGTTTGAAGCACTTTCTTGTAAAACCAGATTCCAAACATTTTGTTATTCAAAAGAAATATTTTTTTCTGTTCTTCTGTATCATCTTCTTATAGCCTTCTTCTTCTTTTTTCTCTGTCTATTCTCCTTTATCTTTCTCCTTATAAGCATCACAACAATCTTGTAAACAATTGTTACACAGAAATCTTTTTATTTCTGTTACACAGGAAGTATGCAATATGGTTGCTAAAGCAAGTACTGAGAGCCGAAGCAGTCCTGTTGAGAACCATTCATTTGAAAGTATCAATGACTTAAACAGTGATATTTATGATATGTCATGGGAAACAACAATCAAACCTGCAACAACAGAAGATGAACAAGTAAAAGAATCTAAAGATGGAATGACGAAAAGAGAGAGGGATCTAGTCACAAAATGCGTCAGACTAATACAAGGCAGGATACCTAGCAAGGTATGTTGAATATAATCGTTTATAAAATCTGTAATACAAACCAAATTTAAAAAAAAACTATACCAAGTTTGAAACAGTTTAGTTCAACTTTAAAATTGTTAAATCTAGTTCAAACTAGTCAGTTAATGATCATGACTTTCTTTATATTAAGATAAATAATTGTTTTAAAGGTTATCATAATTCTGTGAATTCAATTTGAGTATTGCTTAATGTCTTGGTACATTTTTATTTGTATGAAGTACTTACAAAAGGTACTTACAACATGTAAAAAAAACTTCATATAACATAATATGAGAGTGTGTATGTATTCATCCAAAACATAACATCACTTTAAAAATAATAAGTATATATTAACCATTTACTTTGCCTTATAAAATATTTCAGAACTATCTTCTTGAATTTGTACTACTATCTAAAGATATTTTATTGAGCTGTACTTCCTATTGATTCATATTTCTGTTCATTGTGTTACTTGTATTAACTGCTATGAAAGAGTAGCATATTAGTTGATTGTGTAAACTGAACACTCTCTACGTTTTGAAGTCTGAAGATTATTTCTGACTGATATTTCTGTAACATATGAATTTTGTCCATAAATTTCTTAAATTTTTTAAATAAATAATTTTTCAATACTGTAGAAGCTACTTAACCTTGTCCCTTTTAAAGTAGTCCCCTCAACTATGAATACACTACTATCAAAATTTCTTCTTTCTTATGAAACATTTCTGGAATTCTTCATTCAAGACAGTGTGCACTTCTGCTAGTGAATCCTCCTTTATCAAGTTACTTGGCTGAAAACATCTGCCTTTTAACCTCATTTTTAATTTGGGGAATAAAAAACATCTCCTGATGGTAGATCAAGCAAGTAAGAAGGATGTGAACTGTCTCATTGTTAGCACAAATAGCAATTCGTGCTTCGACTTTCAAGGATCAGACCTATTATCTGGTAGCCTCATGAAGACATTTCATTACTTCAAGATAATATTCATCATTCACTGTCATGTCTTGTGGAAGAAATTCATGGTGAACAGCCTTAGAATTGAAAAAAAAACTCAGTTCAACTTTAACATTAACTACACTTGCCTTGTTTTTTACTTCCATGTTCCTTAAGGAATGGAAGTATGGTGATGGCAAAAAAAATCGTGTTCGAGATTATTGCAGATTCTGATTGTACTACACTCAAAACATGAAAAAAAGTCATTTTTCGAAAAGTGTCTGTGTGTGTGTCTGTCTATCTGTCTGTAGATTTTTTTTCTATGGCAAACGATAACAGCCGCAAATTCAAAACAGAATCAAATAATTTTTTGTATACAGGCCTGATTTGTAGAGTACTCAAGACCTATTGTTTTTGGTGAAGATCGGTTAAGGGAAAGGGGTAGTTTACCTGCAACGTTTTTTTTTATAATCAAGGGTAATTATTTTCTATGGCAAACGATAACAGCCGCAAATTCAAACATAATCAAATACTGTTTTGCATACGGCCCTGAATTGTAGAGTTCTCAGGACCTGTTGTTTTTGGTGAAGATCGGTTAAGGGATAGGGGTAGTTTACCTGCAACAGTTTTTGTTTTAACAAGGGTATTTTCTATGGCAAATGATAACAGCCGTAAATTCAAACAGAATCAAATAAGTTTTTGCATACAGCCCTGATTTGTAGAGTACTCAAGACCTATTGTTTTTGGTGAAGATCGGTTAAGGGAAAGGGGTAGTTTACCTGCAACAGTTTTTTATCAAGGGTAATTTTTACTTTTCCTATGGTAAACAATAATAGTCGCAAACTCAAACAGAATCAAATAATGTTTTGCATACAGCCCTGAATTGTAGAGTTCTCAAGATCTGTTGGTTTTGGTGAAGATCGGTTAGGGGAATAGGGTAGTTTGCCTGCAACATTTTATGTTTTAACAAGGGTAATTTTTTTTATGACGAACGATAACTGCCGTATATTAAAACAGAATCAACTACTCTTCTGCATACCTTTTTGAATTATACAGAACTCAAGGTCTGTTGATTTTGTTGAAGATCGGTTAAGGGAAAGGAGTAGTTTACCTGCAACGTTTTATGTTTTAACAAGGGTATTTTCTATGGCAAACGATAACAGCCGCAAATTCAAACAGAATGAAATGATTATTTGCATACAGCCCTAAATTGTAGAGTTCTCAAGACCTATTGTTTTTGGTGAAGATCGGTTAAGGGAAAGGGGTAGTTTACCTGCAACATTTTATGTTTTAACAAGGGTATTTTCTATGGCAAACGATAACAGCCGCAAATTCAAACAGAATCAAATGATTATTTGCATACAGCCCTAAATTGTAGAGTACTCAAGACCTATTGTTTTTGGTGAAGATCGGTTAAGAGAACCCTTAAATTTTTCAGTTTTGGGAACCCTTTCAACACCCACTGTGATGATTGACCTTTTACTTCAATATTTTATCTGTACACCCATGTCACGTCTCCATTAATGATGTTTTTTGTCCTCATTAATGATATTAAAACTTCTCATTCTCATTAGTTCGATTGAGATTTCCAATTCACCAACTTGAATCAGTTTTGCTCGTCAGTAAAAACAGGCACAAATTTGACTACAATGCAACTTGTGCCTACGTTTTGCATAATAATTTTAAAACAAACAGTTTTCCACAACAGATAATGACTTTCTGGAACAAACAATCAAGGTGGATTATGTCATAAGCATATAATTTTGATGAGTTCATATAATAGAAATAATTGATGTATAATATAAGCATGAGTAACAAAGCATATCCATAAGTGTATAGTTAAGAAATTTATTATATCTACAGTCAACGTTTTCTGCCTTGACTGTAGTGATGCTTGGGTGGATCAATCATGTGTCAGTGTTATTGCATCATACCAGACATACATATGAGTAGATAAAAAGTATTTCATGACCATTTTATTGATTTCTTCCTAAAAATCATTTTATTGACCAAATTAAACCTAAAAGCTAATTGCACCCCCCTTAATTAAAATTTACCAAGGCTAAAGAATACACAGTAGAAAATTTGACTATTTCTAACATATTTAGTCAAAATAATGTGTAATTTCAGTTATTTAGTATTTATTTTCACTAGTGTGGTCTCATTAGAAGTGTTTTATACATTTAACAAAAATCTATTTTAACCAGTTAAAACCATGTAGTGTATATTGTTTATAATTTTATGTGAGGTCTGCTGTTTCACTCTTGTATATCCAACTTAGAAGAAAATGTCACACAATTTGTAAGATAAAACAGAAACCACTGAATCTTTTGTGCTTACAAACTACAAACTTCACTTTTATGAAGCCAGTTTTTAAATCTGTTTTTCAACAGCTTGTTTCTAATCCCATAATAGTCCAGTCAAATGGTAGTTTGAAGTGGAAAGTTCTGGTATAATTGTTTTTAGTGGCTTACTTTATGTTTTTTGGGGTGCTGAACACGAATCTGAAGTTGTCCAACAAAATTCTTTTCGGCAAATATGAGAAATCATCATAAAACCACTAAAAATCACAGGTTTTTTTTGTTTTTGGCTTATAACTTGCAAAGTAAGCTTTTTACGCAAAAGGTGATCCTATATTAAAATAAAGACGAGAAAATTACCTACAATTCATTTTCTTATCATTTTATTGTACAACATATGGTTTCCGCGCAAAGGGGCGTTGAAAAATCAGCAAAAATCAGTAGTTTTTGGAAAATAGCAAAAAACACATTTTTTTAGAGACTTTCCCTTCATAACACGAAAAGTAAGCATTTCACTGTAAACATTACCCTATACTTTGAAAAAGCAGATAAAATTCTCTACAATTTATGTGTAAGTAATTTTTTCGGACCTAAAATAGTTATGAGAAAAGCAATGACGAATGCACGAAGTAGTCAGCCGCCTCCTTATTGAAGGCATATAACGTAAATGCATCATCATACGTCTGCGCAGATATGTAAAACGTTAACGTTAGGTTATATAGGTACAACAAAATGATAAACAGCGATTCATGGTTGATAAGTATGAAAACTGTGTAATGTAAAACAATATAATAAAATAGGTTGGTAGGTATTTTATAAAACACTTATTATTAAATGATTATTGACGCTGAAGTGAAACTCATCAGTCAAACCGAGCCCTCTTGGTCAAAGGTTCCATAATTTCAGCAGGGATGCCTTCCAGTTCTTCTACACCTAAAAAAATAAGTTAAAAATAATTAATGACTTAGTTCTAATTGTTTGAAAATTGAATAGTTATGCAAACTGTATTAGGATACATATTTTGAATACACAAATAAAAAGTGAGTGAAAAAATAAAGGTGAAATGGAATTATTTATGCATAGTTACCTTCAAGTACTTCAGGGAATTCCGGGTCATCCTTGTCTTCTTCGATTTCAGTAAGCGGCATGTTATTGCAACTGCTTTCACAGTTCACACACATATTGGAGCACTTGAGGCCTGCTTTTTTGCATCCACAGTTTTTCTGGCAGGTCTTCGTGCATTTGCAAGAAATAAGTTTCAAAACGGCTTGAGGTGCTGGTGGCTGTAGCGTGGTTACTGGCTCCAGACCATCTTTGGTTTTCTTCCAACCCCATTGTTCAGGATCTTTTTCATTCCCAAGCCATTGTTGAACTTGAAAATACACCCTCAAGGAATGATGCTGAGCTGCAGCCTCAGTAGGAGGTAGGGACGCCAAATGGGCTGATGTCTTGTATGCAGACCTAAGGTAGCATTTATCCCTCAATTTGTTTAATGACGTGGCTTCCTTGTCAGCCAATTTATACAATGAGGCGAAAAAACGATGGCCAGCATCAGTAACTGCATCAGCATCTGCCATAGGGTCTTTAAAAATCTCAATGGTCTTAGTTAATGCAGGGTTTTTCTTGAGAGTCTGAAGAAACCTCATCTTTCCTACTTTGAATGAGGCTGAAGTAGTATCACAGCCTCCCATGGCATGCAAAAACAATATGTTGTTAGCAATTGATTGATCAAGTTTGCAGTCAGGAGAAAAAATGAGTGGTGAAACTGTACCTTTGCCTGACTTTAGAAAGTATACATTTTAATGTACACCCCTACAGCGACCAATCATGATCACCAGCAAATCTACGTCTTCACCCATGATAACTACAGAGTTATGTTGTTGTCCAAGGTCCATTGCTGTGGTGACAATAAGTGTATCCGCATCCTCTTGTGCCTGCTTTGTGTGAATGTCAGCTGCTGCAAAATTGTCCTTCAGCATTAAAATCAGACGCTCTTTGTTTTTCATATTGCCTAGGAATTTTTCTTGTAGCACTGTAGGCACCGTTGTTTTGTCGAACATCAAATCTACTGAGGTTTGTTTGCGAAGTGTCTTTTTGCTCGCTCAGTATATTTAGTACCTCTGCAACTATCTTCTTGAGGGTAACAATCGAACAAACTATGGCACTGTCCTTGTACTTGGACTTAACAAATGAAACGTAACTTTCACAAATTGATGAAAATGATTGACCCCTGCTCCACACTACTCTATGCAGCAAATATACTCCATCTATGACATACACACACCCTTGGAAATTTGCCTGTTCAGTTGGTGTAAATGCTTTGTGTAAAGCAGACTTGGTTCCTTTTCGCATACCACAGTCGCCAAAAAGAGGCAATGGATACGGGCACAATTCATATTTTAGAAACTCTTCAAGTTCTTCATCAGATTGTTTAGCAATCGTGATTCTGTGAAGAACAGTCGTCGGATTGATGGGGATATTTTCATAATGTATTTTTATTGCACTGTGAAAGTCTACAACTTTTTATTAATTAATATATTTAGACAATACACACAAAATCACAACTGCCTTACCTGCATCGGGCCAGAGTCTTCACGTGAACTCGTACCTATAAGTGATTTAGGGTTAAGTGTTCTTTAATAAATTACACTCTCAATTTCCGCATTAGATAGTTATATTTTATTCCACAATTCTTTTTAAATTTTACTGGCTTTTCATTTATTTCTCCTCAAAACTATCATTGATCAAAACATACAAAACACAGTAATCTACTTATTCTGATAACCAAGTCAAATATTCTTCATTACTTTTAAATTGTTTTTTCTCGGAGTTATACTCCAAACAATATTTAAGTCAAATACACATATAACACATACTATCAAAGTCTAATATTCCCTCTGGAATTACTTCCTACTGAACATAAATATAATGGTTTAACTTAATCTATAATAAAGGCGACCCAGCATTGCCCACACTCGCACTCATACATGATTTAATTATTTCCTTTAAAAAAAATTTAGAGCTCTTTATATGAAAATTTTAATTGATAATAACTTTATGTGTTTACGCCCCTCTCTGCCAGTCTAGAAGTTCAATATGAGAATCCTGTTGTTTCTGGTGGTTCGTTATTTTATTCGAGAAGTCCTTATTTTAGAATTTTGTCACTTTTCACATTCTTATGAATTTCACTGTTTGGTCCGAAAAAGTTCTGCTGGTTAATTTTCCCGAGTCACTGCATTATAACTGCTTTTATACTTCGTACTCTGTCACACTCTAGATCATATTTTAAAAAATTTTAATAGGTTTTAGGGTCATGAGCCTATGTGTTCACCCGGCCGGGGAAAAGTTTCTTAGTCGACTGCCGCAGTTTTTTGCGCGCCCAGCGCAGAGGTATTTCTGAATACGTGACTAGATCATGGGAAAGTTGGCCGTCTGTGTGCGCGTGTGGCTGAGTAAGCGCACCCCTCATTGATAACTGCATTCCTGTACTACCACGCAACCGTTTGGCTATATAGTCCACTCACTGTAATTTCTTCTTCATAATTCCCGACGCGTATTTTCTGATGGTTATGGAACAGTACCCTGACTGGTTTTAAAATGATTAAAATTTATTCCCCCCCCCTTTTGCCCCGTTACAACTGTTCATTGTAGCAAGTGGCAAAACTCTGTCTTTCCTGTAAAATTTGTAACATTTTGAAAATCACCACCCACAATTCTATCAATTGCAAGGAGACCAATCTCCTTGGCCATGTGACAGTTGATGCTGCTGTCTCCTACAACACCAGTGCTAAGAGACAAGATTTCTGGGACATCAGGAAAAGGATAGTGTTGCATAAACCACTCCATCAACTTTTTTGAATCACTGCTATCCCTTTTAATCCTTGCTTCTCTCATCTCCACGTGTTGTTCTGAACTGGTGAATGCTACCCGACACATCTTCTCCATTTCTTCGCAAATATTTTGGAGGGAACTCATTCCTTTTGTCCACCTACAGAGGATACTTTCGCTGACCCCACGACCATGAGTCAGCCCCCCAGCAATTTTCATTATCCTCATGAGGGATTGTTCAATGGTCATATCTGTCCATGTTCCGCTCCAGAATTTGCTGGTCCTTCGAACAGTGAACCCGCCACCCGTGAACTTTTCATATTCCTCAGCGTTCATTATGTCTTTCAAGCTGTGCATGTCTTGTAGGTACAGGTGACAGCATTTGGCATATAAGAAATGTCCGCTAGCGTGGAAGTACGGGAGCATCTGGTACACAACTTGAAGGTGAAGGTTCCAGTTGGCTGTTCTTTCAGCTTCAATGAATAGCTTAACAAGCGTAACCATTTCAAAGTACTGGATCCAAAGCTTTGATGTAGCACCACGGTTAACCAAGGCTTGGAGCTGAGCAAAAACTTGGTTTTCAATTCCTCTACACACTCCTTTTCGTGTGCTGACAAAATCATAGACCTATCTGCATCATTTATAAACTCTGTAAGTTTTTCTTGAAGGTCTGAGGTCAAATCCATTGTCTCAAAGATAATTGTCGCCAGGGTAGCATGAACTAAAATATGTGCTCTAACGGCTCTTGAATAGGCGTGGCCGGTCAGAATTTTCTCTGTTGAGAGCAGTGCATATATTGCATTAAATAACTCCTTCAACCCACTACCAGCCATTATATACCCTATTGCCTTTAAGAAAGACATCAGTAGGTGGAACCCACCTATTCTAATGATGACATTAGCAAAATTTGGGTCTCCTTGTAGGCAACCTACTATAAATCTCGCCTTTAGGTACAGAGGCTGGTCGAAAGGTGTTCACAGTTGCTTGCTGATTCATAGATTTGCACTGTCCTGCGGAAGTGAGTAAAGCTGTATAGATTGTGTTGTAATCACTCGGTGGAACATTGATAAATGGCAGGCAAGCAACAAAGGTTGTGTCACAAGGGAGACCACTTGTAGTTTGCTCTATGAAACCACTCCATCCTGGAATCCTGGGCACATCTTTCCACTTGCCGTAAAGCCAAATTAGGTCTGCCAAAGAGGGTATGATAGTATCGGGCGAAACAAATAACTTTTTGAGATCCTCAATCTTGATATCCTTTAAGCCAGGAGAACCTGCTTTCTCAAAATGTTTCGCCAACTAGTTGAGCTGGTAGCGTTTTCTTCAATCGGACAATTCTCTGATCTGGAGCAATAGCATTTCTTGGGGTTATCAAATGTATACCCCCCATTGCATGGAAGGTATTAACCCATCCAGTGTACGAGTGTTAAAATCCGCGTTGTCATGAACGAATTGATGGAAAGCTGTCGAGTCTATTTGTAAAGATGGTCTCATGATTGCTGACACTTCCAAACGAACAGCTTCAGAATAAGAGGCGCAAATCCCAAGGCTGACACAATATCAATCAGTTTTCGTGACCCATACTTCTTATAAAAAAAGCTGATAATCCAATTTGTAAGGGTGAGACAAAAGAACTAGGTCTGACAGCGCTAATAACACTGTGTGAAATGGCTAAAACTTTTTTTTCTATTTATCATTGCCCCCACGCTTCTTCTTCAGTATCAGCCTTTCAAAGAAAACTTTAAGAACCTCAGGAACAAGGCTTTCATTTTCGTGCAAGAAAGAATCTGGAGGGGATAATTATCCACAACATACGCTACAGATAGTATCTCTTCAAGATACTGTCTTGAATCAGCCGCTTGTCTATATCAGCCGCTGTCTCAACTAATCGAAGATGTTCTTCCCGTTCTGATGAACGTTTTTTGGTGTATCACGCACCTGTCAAAATCTTACGGCCAGTATGTTCGAAACATACGATGTGTAATTCTGTGTAATCTTTGATATGATTACATCTTCCCCATATCTCTCCAGTAAATGGTTTATTACTGTTTTTCTTTCAGGAATGTAGTCACCCTCTATCTGAGCTATTAACTGGTCTAATGGAAACTGACATTCCTCATCATTGTTTTCCATAAAAGTGAAAATGTTCTCCATGGCACTCTCAATTTCTTTAGCATAAGGGCCAACCTTTTTTTTCACATCAACCTTGGGTCTACGAATGTACAGATTTTTTAAACAGTTATCATGGTACTGACAATCAGCAGCCACCATATCTGTTATTGGCTGGATTCTGTTGATAATCGCTGCACCAAAATCATCTCCACGTAGTTGAGCTTGTTTCATAACTGTACCTTTCATCTCTATTTTAATCACCTGATGCACCAAATTACGTTCATCAGGAGGTAGTCGTTGTTGTGACCTTGAGTAATCTTCAGGAATACGTGTTCCACACACAAAACAATGTGTTTTGAAAGAAAACTCGTTAACAGAGGATGATCGCAATTGTAAAAAAGAAGTGCTTGGTTTAGCAGCTTTCTTAAGGTGAGCAGATATCATTCTTTCATTGATGTAGCTTTTCTGACAGCTTGCATGTACGCTAACCGATTTTTTACCCGCCAAAACAGCTCCCTTCCCATCATTTCTTTTCTTACTAGCATCACGAAACGTTTCTATTCCTTTTTCCTTGACCACTTTCACTGTACCATCACTCAAATCTTTGTCACAAATAAAGCACTTATCACTGGACATCGCGACTGAATCGTCACATTACACCACAACAAAGACACTAAAAAACTGTAATACTTGGACGCCGTACCATCAAAATGCAACTCTCATGACAGCGACAGTGAACGAACTGGCGCTATAGCTGACCAGGTTAGGCGGGAAGACCCCCACTCCTGTGAGCAGAAAGAGGGGGAGCTCAAGGTCACAAGCATGTTTGCCAGCTCAACACGTCAAAAGGTGAGGAGTTGCAAAAGAAATAATTCACTCTAACTCGGAGAGAGTCTATACCTATTAATATATGCCTATATAATAATAATATAATATAACTATAAATATAATAATAATATATAACCTAATAATAAGTAGGTACGTTAGCAAATGCTTACTTTGAAATGCTTACTTTTAGTGTTATGAACGGAAAGGCTGTAAAAAAATGTGTTTTTGCTATTTTCCGAAAATTTCTGATTTTCACCGGTTTCTCAACGCCCCTTTGCGTGAAAACCACACGTTGTACAAAAAAAATGATAAGGAAATGAATTGTAGGTAATTTTCTCGTCTTTATTTTAATATAGAATCATCTTTTGTGTAAAAAGCTTACTTTTCAAGTTATAAGCCAAAAACCAAAAAAAAACTGTGATTGTTAGTGTTTTTTATGATTTCTCATATTTGCCCTGAAAATTTTTGTTGGACAACTTCAGATTCGTGTTCAGCATCCCAAAAACCATAAACTACGCCACAAAAAACAATTACACCAGAACTTTCCACTTCAAGCCCTTTTTGAACACCATTTTACTGGACTATAACTATAGAGTGATCAGCAGTTCTCCATTAAGTTTAGATGAAGAATGTAAAATTATTCATTTTTCTGTATTTGTATTATAAACTATAAATATAGTGCAATCTAATCAGTAATTACTACAAAAGGATACACTTTTGTCTAGGACGTGGTAAAATTAGGAGATGTTTCGCCAGCAGATGACATTGTCGACATGAGCAGCAGTATGTCATCAAGTATTACATCACCATCATCTGCTCAAGAGTAAGTATTTTAATTGAGTCATCTTTTGTTTCATCTTTGAATCAGATGTTTGTTATTGTTTCTATTCATACAAAGTTTATTTTTTTGTTATACATGCAATAAACATAACACATCAGCAGCATGTCTGTGGTTTGCTGAGCTGGTTTTACAGGTGACATACTGTATGTGTATATGTGACCTTTTCAACCAGGATGTTTGTGCTGGCTTACGTCTTATCTTTCACCTTGAAGCTATCTATCTGGATGAGCTTCTTACATACTTCAAGTAGTTCTGACTCACTTCTCACACCACAGTGAAAATGTTACTCATTAGACCAAGACTAGAAGAGAGCAAAGTAACTGTTAGGAATTGAAACTATATTAAAATGTTACATTCTTAAAAATTCAGTATTTAAAAATGACACAATTTAAAAAATATATTGGTGTGTTTAAATGAAAGAGCAATAAGCATTAAAGAAACGTTTACCAGAATAATGTACAGTCCCCCTTCCACAGATGTTTTGTTTTGTAGCTTTAATTATTCACAGTTAAACTCCACTGAACTAAACATTTTTCAGTATTAGTGAGTACCTGTGCACTTTTCTTAAATAGAACAGAGAAGATGAACAAAAATCATTTGTCCTCCTCCTCCTGTGGCGCTACAGCCCAAGTCGGGTCCTGGCCTCCACCCATCTCCGCCTCCAATCCACTCTATCCACTGCAACCCTCCTCCAGTTTCTTATCCCCATGTCCCTCGCGTCCTCTGCAACGCCATCTTCCCACCTCTTCCTTGGTCTGCCTCTAGATCTCGTTCCCTCCCATGTACCCAGCAAAGCCCTCTTGGGGTTCCTGCCATCCTCCATTCTCATAACATGTCCGGCCCAACGCAATCTTTGTATTCTTATAAATTTTGAGACTGGTATCTCTTTATATATTTGATACAGTTCATTGTTGTATCTCAGTCTCAGGGGACTATTGTAAAATCATTTGTCAGGGGATGCAAATAAAAAAATTACAAGCTAGAAACTTGCCAATAGTTCAAACTGCATTTTCCTATAGTTGTCTCATCAAGCGTGAGCAGCATAAAACTTTGAACATTGCAGTTATTCAGGATTATGCATGGAGTGAATTAAGTACACATCACTTAATCTACAGTACTCATACAGTACTAATTGCAAAGATAACAGTTGTTGTGAGAGATACAGCCATGTAATATGGCTTAGAACATCTACAGAGTGTGTTCCCATTCTATAGATGTACATCTATCCGAGGCTCTTTCCCATTGTCTGTACCATTGGTTCGCCTAGACTGACGAAGCACCTTACTAGACTCCTCAAATCATACATCAGGCAGATGAATTCATTCATACAAGATTTTGCGCATTTACTTCAGAAGCTCAGGGGTCTGCGGTTGGGTTCTGGTGATGTGATGTTCAGCTTTGATGTTGTCTCGCTCTTCCCTACGATTCCCATACAGGAGGTGCTGAGTTTCATCAGTGACCTGTTCCCAGCGGACATTACATCTCTGTTCTGGCATGTGCTCACCACTACCCAGTGGAACAGTGGCTTCTCCAAGCAGACTGACGGAGTTATGATGGGTAGTCCTCTCAGCCCTGTGGTCACGAACTTTTATACAGAGAAGTTCAAAGAGTTGACAAATACATCTGCGCCACTCAAGCCAAAGTATTGGTTCCGCTATATGGATGACGTTCATCATATGGAACCATGGGGAAGAGGAACTCAATGTTTCCTATCACAACTCAACAGTGTTCACCCATGTATACAGGTTAGAGAAGGAGATGGATGATCAGCTGGTATTTCTCGACATGTTGGTCCTTTGCTGGGCCAGTGGCAGCCTGGGATACAAGGTGTACACAAAGCCAAAGCCACGAACAGATACGTGCATAAGCTGTCAAATCACCATTTGAGGCAGAAGGAACAGTGCTGAAAATGCTGGTAGACTGGGCTAAAAGGATCTGTGAGTCTTGGTTTCTCGATGCTGAGTTGCAGTATTTGAAGCAAGCAGTCCAACGGCTACTCTGCTGCGGAAATGAGAAGAACAGCCTGGTAAGAAGATCTGGTGGATCACTTGAGTCGGTGTCGCAGGAGTTTGTCAGCTCAGCCATCTTACCCTATATTTGGGGTTTGACAGACTACATTGGGAGGCTGTTGTCAATACGATGTGTCAGTCAGGACAGTCTTCAAGCTGACTAGGAAAATCCAGCAGTTCCTGAGACTGGTGAAAGATGTCAGGTATCCATTGTCGTCCTGCAGGGCCTATTGCCTGCTTCGCTCATGTGGCCAAGTATACATTAGCATCACAAAGCACAGTGTCTGCACCCACATTGGTGAACGCAGTCACATTGAAAATTAACTACAAAGACAACCAACTGCTGTTAACACCATAAGTCTGTTGCACTTGACATAATTTAACACATTGTTGAGAAGATATCATATCTTCAAGGATTAGGAGCAGGAGCACAACTCTGTTCTCACCTCTTGTCTCACACCATCTGACTAGTGGTCATTCAACATCTCTTCTCTACAAGTTGATACTTGAGGAGAAATTGCTCATTCAGATACAAGTAAAATCTGTTATAAGATGATGAAGAACTTTCTTTTCATTAAATGAAATATATTTATATGAAATTGTGTTTATGTGTTTAATAATATACACTTGTATTATCAAACAAACCACTTCATGATTTCCACAGTCTTGCTTTTGTTGTATAATAAAAACATAGTTCTTTGCAGTGAGGTGTTTGGAGGAGGGATTATCCTAATCTGATAATGAAAAAAGAAATGTTAAAAATTAAAAAAGTCTGCTGGTAAAAATATAGTCATATAAATAAAACTAAATAATTAGACTAATTAGTTATGTGAGAACAAACTTTTTTTGTTATACACTGTAGTCACATTTGTGAGTACAAAATCTTTTTGTGTGAACATTGTTAGTTCTCTGGGATTGAAGAATGGTTCAAATATTTATGCTAGTTTTTGAGGTTATGTCGTCTTAGCAAGTAGGAAAGAGATAGTTTTCAAATGTTTATTCAGTCCACAGCAGCTTCAAAAAAACTTCTGTATTAAAAACTGTTTTTTCATGCTAATCAGATCTTATATAGATGTTCCTCTTCTTTCATACAGCTGTGTACATGGGTTTTTGATCTATATTTAATAATGTTTTCATATCTTCTACAACCATTTCAAAACTAAATCAACAATTAAAATCTTAAAACATATCCATTATTCTTTACATACATAAACCTAAAACCAAATACAATATGCATAACACTGTCTAAAATGCTCCTTTACCAGTGAACTGATTTTTATGCCATCTGTGACAAATTGTGTGGGCAAACATATACAGTAAAACTTCTTTTATATGGTTTTTCACTTATACGTTTGTTACTCTTACTCGTTTTTTCTCCAAGGTCCCAGCAATATTCTTATACTTTCTGTCTTATTTTATTTCTGTTATATGTTTTTAATTTATTTGGTTTTTACACTTATACGATCAAAATCTTAATCCCTGGAGATATGAAACTTCATTTATGGAACTACGTTTATTCTGAAATAAAATCTTTTATTCTGAATACGTTTATTCTTTAGTACATTAAGTTCTGAAACTTCATTTACATATTATTCTGATTTACATCGTGTATATCACAAAATGAATCTGTGCACGCAAATATTTTTGACTGACTGTAAATTTCTGTGGAATCGTCACTTAGTGGCATTCGTTTGAGTTAGCAGTTGTTGAGTAACATTTGAGCTAGCTTAGATTCCCAGAAACGTAAGGTATTTGCTCACTGCTTGTAAAGCTCCATCGCTTCATTGACATCAGTTCGTTAGGTCTACTGTTTCTATTAAAGATAACATCGTGACTGTATAATGAGTGGAAGGAAACATTTTGAAAGTAGTGAAGGAAAGTGGGAATAAGAAGCGAGTAGACATCGCCAGAGTTGGGAATAGCTCCGTCTATGTTAAATTCATTTAAGGTACGTCTACGTTAATGATTCCATCTTAGTACGAATCATTTAGTACATGAAGTCATAACACTGAAGCACCCATTAAATCTTTATCCAATGATAATACGCAAAATGAAGCCAGAGTAATGATAAACAATAAACTTAATAGGCTATTAAATATGAATACACAGACACAACATCTCGAACATAAATATCGTAACGACCGCGTAGTAATTAGTAACTTACGTAAGAAGTTAATTGACAATATTATATTACTGAAGGCTGATAAGGGTAATACTGCCGTCTTGCTACACAAACATGTATATGTGAACAAGGTACAGGACTTCATAACCAACAATAACATTGACATATTGACTGACAACCCCACTAAGAGTTACGTTAAAGACCTGAACGCTGTTGTTAATAAATGTACCAATCTTTTTTATGAGCGCACATGCCGTTATTTGAAGCCGCTACACACACAAGCCCCGCTGCTTACGGGCTTACCAAAAATCCATAAAAATGACATTCCCATTAGGCCATTGGTTAATTTTACAATGGCGCCATGCTACAGAGCCACAAAAATACTACAGAAAATTATTAAAAATAATCCAACACTTCATAATAATCATAGCATTATAAATAGTTCTGACTTCGTAAGTAAAATTAAAGATGTTAAGGTGAAACCACAATACAAGATAGCCTCCTTCAATATAGTAAGTCTGTATACAAATGTACTCGTTAATGAGACTGTTGAAATATTAAAAACAAATGTAATGGCCAACGCCACATTAAGCCCACAGGCTGTAAATGAACTAATTATGTTGCTTAAAGAAATATGGTGCCAAAATTATTTCACTTTAAACGATACATACTACAGCCAAAAGGAAGGCCTGAGCTTGGGATCTCCTCTAAGCAGGATACTTTCTGACCATTATCTTACTTTTTTCGAAAGTGAATATTTATTTTCTAGTAGTCATAAATACTGTAAAAACATCGTGTCCTATTACAGGAATGTCGATGACACATTGATCATCTTTGATGGCACATTAAGACAAATTGAGCTTCTGAAAAACTACTTGAACAGTGTTAACAAACGCATACAATTTACACTTGAAACAGAGGAGAATAACCAACTGAACTTTCTTGACCTGACCATTATTAAATCCCAGGACTCTTTCAAATTTAAAATTTACAGAAAGCCCACTACCACTGACACCACAATACACGCTCATTCGTATCACCCGTGGTCCCAGAAAATGGCGGCATACAATGCATTTGTCCATAGATTTCTTACTGTACCCTTAGAGCAAGATTGTTTCATTGATGAAGTAAACACTTTAAAACACATCACCCCATATCGAACGGTTATAACGCTAGTATAATAGATAAACTTATCTCCAGGCGCAAGAACAAAACTCAAATTCCGAACAGCGCGGTGCATAATACTGACAGATATATATCGGTAGAGTACACACCTTTTTTGCCTAACATTATAAAAAACCAATTTAAGAAATACAATATCACAGTTATCTTTAGGACAAAAATAACATTAAAATGCACTGCTCCCCAAGATACACAGAAGTGAAGAGACACGCTCTGGCGTTTACAAAATTGTGTGTGATGATTGCGACATGTTTTACATCGGCCAGACCGGGAGACGTTTTGAAGAGAGGTTCAAGGAACACCTGCCCATGAAGAATGTGATAAACAGTAAATCGACTTATGCGCAACACCTGAATGATTGTGACCACAGTTACACTAACTTCTCTGTTAATCTTAAACCCATACACTTTTGTAAGAAGGGCCGATATATGAATGCATTAGAAGAGTATGAGATATATAAAGCTGCCAGGTCACAGAAAGAGTGCCTGTTGAACGATATGGTGTCATTCAAATCCAACGCGCTCTTCGATACTGTGATACAAAAACTGGCACAGACATAAGGAATACCAACTTATCTCTGCATTGGACTTTATATGGCCAGTGCACGTTTACTTTCTCGACGATGCGCATCGTCCCCTCTCGTGCAGTATGAGTGTTTGAATTCAGTGTTTTTTATGTGTGTGTTTTTATGAACTGACGAGCTCGATGTGAGCAATCATCACCTGAAGATGGGACCTTGATCCTGAAACGCGTCGTGCCTAGCGACCAAAGTAAGTTGCATGAAGGAATAACAGGTATCTGACCTATTTTAAAGATTAACCATTGCAACTTGGTGACCATACACACAATGAATACGTTAAATTCACTTGTGGCTAAAGCAACTGAAATTGAAGAAAGGTCTCATGTGTTTGGTGTTCTTAATAATAAGCGAACACATATTCAAGGAGAAAATTTTGAATGTCTGAAAAACTGTCTATTACAATGGTTCCAGCAGCGGGCAGAAGGAATTCCTATCAGCGGGCTAGTGGTTTGCGAAAAAGCAAATGAACTGGCTGCCAGGTTCGACGTCAAAGATTTTCATGCTTCAACAGGCTGCCTACATAAATTTAAGATAAGGTAGCAAAAGTGTGTGCGGTGAGAATAAGAGTGTAGACATTAATACAGTGAGTGGAGAGAAACCCGTTTGAGGAAACAAACATCTCAGTATGTTCCAAAAGATGTGTTTAATGCTGATGAAACAGGCTTCACTTTAATTTATTTCCTGACCGCACATTGGCATTCAAATGAGATAAATGTAATTGTGAAAAGCGGGGCAAACAATGCGTGACAGTGCTGTTGTCCATAATCAGTGACTGAAGTGAAAATTCCTTCCTCTATCTGTAGGGAAATTTGCGAGGCCACGGTGTTTTAAAAATGTTGTAATGCTCCCTACGAAATATGCTAACAACAATAAGTCATGGATCACGACAAAAGTGTTTGAAGACTGGCTGCAAAAAAATGAGGGTAAATCATTAAAAAATCCTTCGGTTTGTGGACAGATGCACAGAACACCCTCTTTATACATCACATCTAAAGAACATGGGAGTAGAATTTTTTCCTGCAAATTGCACAACCAAACTGCAACCGCTGGTCCTGGGAATAATCCACAATTTTATATAGGTGTGCTGGTCCTGGTATAGCATGTCATCCACTGTGTAGACGTTGGAAAGAAGGATGAAATGAAAATTCACATTTTGCAGGTATGATTTCTTTGTGATTTTTGTAACTTGTAACTAGGAAAAGCAATACTGTACTGTATGGTTCTACACAATGTTCTGCTGATATTTCAGATACGTACTGTTTCATAAATAATGAATAGATTGAAATGAAAAAAGTGTCAGTATGTTCAGAAAGATTAAAAGTTTTTACACCAGAAGAGGAGTAAAGGTTTTTTAAATTCCGCTATTCTTTTATGATTACCCTGTACTTTCTACTGTGATTTTCTAGCATTACTCTAAAACTTACAGTTGATTTCTGTGTAGGCTATCCCAGGTATAGGAAAAGCGGTTATCCACATGTAAATTACTTATAGGGGTAGGTCTACCTAAATAAATTACAGTATACATCTATCAAAATTATATTTTTGCACTTTGCTTTGGTCTTTTCTAACAGGCAATGCATTACATTGCAGTTACATGGCACAGAGTATCGCAACTCACTGTTCATAAAGCAGGATTCGGGAATAGCAAAGCCTGTATTAATGAAGACAGTTGTGATGTTCCTGTTGTTGTTCAGGAATGGGGTAAATTAGAAGGTCATGTATCATTTGACTACTATGTCAACATTGATGAAAACGTTGTTACTACGGAAGCCATGACCATGTCGGAGATTGCTGATGGCTTTCAGCAGGAAATGGACGAAGAAGAAGATGATGATGATGATAACAAAGAACCAATTTAGACCCCTATGTATTTAGCTCATTAGTGCCCTAGAGACAATTAAACACTTTGTAACGCGCATGATGCATATCTGACAAAACTTAATTCCCTAGTTTCATGTATCCGAGAAATTATGACACAGTTGTCAATATTTGAAGACATAGTTTATTCTGTAGCTGCAGAAAAGAAAAAAAACAAGGGAAGATAATGGATTTTGGGGGAAACGATTAATTATATCTGGGTCTCTCTTTATACATGGTGTGTTTTATAAGTTTATACTGTATCATTCCAAATTATACATAGTACGTAAATTATACATAATTTCTATTCAGTACTACACCATTTAATTATACCATTTGTGTTCTATTTCACTTATACATTTTTCACACTTACACGTTTTTTCTTTGAAGTCCCCTGAAAAACATATAAATTAAGCTTTACTGTATTTGTACACCCCAGAGCATGATTTTGAGATGTTTGTTTTTGAGGCCCTGTAGTACCCATTTTATGAAAATCTTTTTATTCATTTCTGTGGCAAAACGAGTATACAACTGTATTTCCAGTTTCTGCAAAATGTACTCACTAAGTTGAAGTTTTAAAAAATTCATACAAATCATTTAACACTTTCAGTGTCTCCAAAAGGCAGGAGAAAATTTGTCTAGATTTCTTCAATTGTCTTTATTGTTTATTCTATTTATAAAATAACAAAATGTTTATTGTTTCATGACATTTTAAAACTTTATTAGAAATATATTATGTAACATTTATATTTCTACACTTACCTTTTCAGTTACAACTAAATTAGTAGCAAGTAAGAGTAGTTTTATTCACAAAAATCTAAACTCTTCCATAATCCCTACTAGGTTGACTGGACCACACTGACTCACCCTAATGTAATCTCAAAAACTTCATTAAAAAAGAGATACATGATACATTCAGTGCAATAATACAACATCAGTACAATTAGGAATTTCAGTGTAAAGGGATGTATAATCATCATTTAGTTACCCACCAAACAATAACACTTATTAGAAGAGGTGCAGTCATATATAGTACATATGTCTGGTTTAAGGAAACAGTGATGGACACATCCTTAAACCCAGATATCAAAACAGAGTAGTGAGGCTTTGTTTCCATATTCTATACCATATGATTTTATAAGCTCTTTGTTCCAGTTACTTGTTTCCAATTTTTGTTAATAAAATTGGTACGGTTCCACTTTCTCCTTCTTCATTTAGGCTAGCAACCAGGAATTCATATGTTATTAACAGTAAATGTTTATACTTTGGTGTGATACATCCAAGCAGACATTCAGTACTGTATGTGCTGCAAAGCTTAATATGTATTCTTAGCAAAATAAACATGTGGAATTTGTTTGGCTGTTTGCACTTTTGCTGTATTCTGTTTTCAGATTGGTATCACCAGAACGTGTCACTCGTCCAGTATTAACAGAACACATAAATTTCTTATCAGACTCTGGTAATACAAATTCGAACACAAGTGGAAATTCCTCAGACCAAACACTAGTCTTGTATGTACCAGAAGTAGAAGAAATACGCATAAGCCCGATAATAGCACGCAAAGGTTACCTTAACATTCTTGAACACAAGACAAATGGCTGGAAGAAAAGATGGGTGGTAAGTACATTATTACGTATGGCAAAATGTCATGATATTTTGTATGTTGTATTTGACTCAGCTGTATTTGACTGTGTGATTTTATACATGCTAAACATGATAAGTTTATTAAAATGAAAAAAAAACTTAATTCCAAAAACAAGTCAAAAGTATATTCTTGATTGAGGCAGTCATACTTTCATGAAATAAGTAACACTTGAGAAACTTAAAAAGAAAACTTGTCATATAGAAAATTATATATTCAGTTGTTGCGTAAAGCTAAACTATATTCACTTACTGGTATTTTGTATTATAATTACATTAACTGTACATTTGTATGAAGGAAATGTTTTTTTATTTGATTATAAGCTCATATCTGAGTTGGAATATCTTTGTGTCTGCTTATGTAGAAAAAAATATTTCTTCCAAAAATTTACTGGCTATACATAAATGTTAGAAAGATCGTTGTGACAAACTTAGTTGTAAAATTAAGGCTTTTAAAACATAGTATCATGTTTGTCAACTAATTTATCAAATTTATCATTACTGTCTTAAAATAAATATTTTAAAACTCAGAGTACATAATTTCAGATTATTAAATTTATGTTAATCACAAAAATATACAATAGTAACTATAGTTGTCTTAAAAAATAAAAATATTTACTACAAATAATTTATTTATATCCATTTATATCCATCATTTTGATTATCAGTCCGTGGTAAGAAAGGCATAAACGTCTCTGTCTCCATATTAGGCTGGACATCACAGTACCGTCATAGCTTTCTTTGGTTATGTGCATGGCATTGACAGGTGTCTTATGTTTGTATATCAAAGTGTGCTGTTGCAGATTTGTCCTTTTTTAAAACTCGGGTATGTTACTACCAGGAAAAAAAGTATAATAGCAGACATTACCACACTCTGCAGTTAATACTGTCTATTTACAAATATTAGTAATAGTTATTATTAAAAAAGTTTTTATTAATACTGGAATATTAAAATTAAAATATTCATAGGCTGTACGACGTCCTTACGTATTTATCTTCCGTGAAGAGAAAGATCCAGTAGAGCGGGCACTCATCAATCTAGCAACAGCACAAGTAGAATATTCTGAAGATCAGCAGGCTATGGTTAAAGTTCCAAATACTTTCAGGTAATTTGGTTATTCTCATAGTTTGTAAATTTACATGGAATAATTGTTCAGTACATGTTTGAAAATATAATTATTTTGTTTTAACATACTTAACATTCTGATGTGTATGTGAGGGTGTTTTAGAAAGTGCTTTCAGTATATTTTAGAAACATTTATTTGGTTTTAATAAGTATTTTAATTAGAATGCATAATTTAAAATTTTCAATAGTAATTTGAAATTTGAGGAACACTATAAAAAAAAAAGATACAGATCAATTTAAAAATTTGCCCTCTTCTGCTAATGACGACAAAACTACAATTTTCTGCTTATGTGAGACAAAACTCTATAGTCCCGTGTAACTTACTAAGATGCTCTTCAGTTATTGAAAATATT
The DNA here is from genome assembly GCA_034769895.1 of Magicicada septendecula. Classification (NCBI taxonomy): domain Eukaryota; kingdom Metazoa; phylum Arthropoda; class Insecta; order Hemiptera; family Cicadidae; genus Magicicada; species Magicicada septendecula. The sequence goes on from CM068372.1 coordinate 218,380,217, forward strand.
GTGATTGCATTTGTATACATTGTTTGTGTGCACAGTAAAACTTGATTAGTTTCTATTAATTATCAAACTGTTAAACAGTTAAAAATTTAAGCTGTCATACCATAGTGAACAACATTTCAATCTGATTAGAAGTGAAAAAATTTAATGTGGCTGTGAAATATTAAGCAGTATTACTGAGGTTGTAGAAAGAAAGCTATTATCACAGAAATACTGAGATTGATAATAATAATATATTTATTCCCATTATTAAAATTTACCACATTCATTACAATCACAGCACTGGGAATTATCCCTCACCACAAACTGTGAGCAGTGACAGGTTAAGGTTTACTAGGGTCACTGTTCTAATTTTCATTCAACTTATAGCAGCTTTTAGTAAGTCCGATTAGCTCTTATCACTAACAATTTTTGTCACATATTCATTGTGCAGTCACTGAAACCCTATACAGACTATACCAAACTACAGGTATATTAAATAATAGATCGTTAACATTACAAAATTAACCCCAACTGAAATAATATTTTTTTAACCGTAATTTACATCAAACATTATATCTAAGATATATTATTAACAGTATAAAATTATCAACCTAATATTTAAAAAATAGATCCTCAAAATTAATTCCAACTGAAAAAATCCTTTTTTAACCTTAATTCATATCAAAGATTACAATTAAGATATATTAGGCTATTAACAATATAAAATAGTGAACTTAATGTTTGGCAGTTAGGACAGTTTTCAGTAATAAGCAAATCGTGAACTTTTTCACAGCACAACTAAATCTAGATTGCACTACTCTTTGCAAATAAAATGAAATTATTATGACAATTGATGATAATTTTCAGTAATAAACAAATAATGAATACTTTCCCATACAACTAAATTTGTATATACTCTTTACAAAAAAAAAATGAAAACAAATTAAATTTCCTCCTGTTAATGATAGTACCTCATGTGCTTAAATGTAAGCTGTCCAACCTTACAGCTGAAACTATGCTGTCAAAGTGCTTTCACCAGTTTGAGGTACAAGAAACAATAATGATCTCATATCTGTTTCATGCCATGTAAGACCCACAATATGTTACACAAAACAACAGAAAATGGTGGGCTTTTTTATACAATATAATAACCTAAGGTTAAATTTGTTATGCTGTTGAGATCTTATTAATTAATTACATAATAAAATACAAAATAAAAGTGATTAAACTTCCACTTACCATCAATCGGTACTCTCGGGTCCAGGGTTGCGTCATACGAACGTTAGGATACAGGCGTAATTTTTAAGGTTGTGTGAATGATGTAACCCTTAACTTTTTCGTAACTTTTATTTATTCAAATTACAACTCCCACTTACCTTTCATCTTTGATCTGGCCGGATCGCGTAGTGTGGACAAACCCATTTCGTTTGACGAACTCTGACAGTACATAAACGAATTAAGGCCTTGAAAAAATTTAACTCTCAATTGTATGGAAGAGAAATTAGATTTTTTATTAATAAGAAATGTTGAATTGATAAAACTTCGTGTTACATGTTGTGCAACTCTTGCACCTTACTGACTATGGCTTACCTTCCTTTATACAGGTACAAACAATTATACATATAAACAGCCCAGCATTGCTCACGCACACTTACACACAGAATTTACAATGCCCTTAACATTTTAATACTGATAAACTTCCCCCCACGGCGGCCACGCGGTCTTCGTGTACACTCATCTTCTCGTATAATTTCTTGTAAAAGTTTTGTCCGAAAGTTATAAATCACTTCTCCAGGTTGGATTGACCGCGGTCACCTAAAAATTACTATAGTTCCACCTTGTTTTACGGTTAAATTAAAAACTTTTACGACAAACCTATCTTGGCCGTCCCGGTACCGGGGAGTTCAGCTGGTAGACTGGGCAATGTGCTTGATTGAGCTGGCGGAAATCCGCATTCACTGCCAACAGATTTTCGTCGTCGTATAATGTTGATTTGCTGTTACTTATGAGCTCTATGCCTGGAACATAGTCATTATATTCGCCACATGTGTAACTGATATTTGCATGTGCCACACTGATGTCACTAGTAGTGGGCGGGGTTTAACGGCGTTTCCTGTATTTAGCTGGTAGCTGCGACAAACTGTTTGCTCCAGCTCCATGTTCACAGCTTCAATTGAGTTTTTTCACGGCGTCACTCCAGCGCCCCGCCCGGCTATGCTAAGTGCGAGCGTGATCACACATATACAAAGTTCTTAGAATTTCTAAGGGGGCACGAATTCCTTTGCCGCCTTACTCAACTGCAAACTGCGTTTCGCTTTGTTACACCACTGTTTCTCAATACGTGTTCTGTTATAATAAAATGAATCTTCGTCGTAATATGAAATTTCACAATGTTTAAATAAAACTCCCGCACAAAACGAAATAAATAAAAATACCAATGCCCCATACCGTAAAAAAAAATAAAAGGACCCAAAATTGACCCGCTACAATACCCCCTCGATGAGAATGCTGCTGTTCACAACAGAAGAAATCTCATCGACAAACCCCAAAGAGGACCGGTGAGGAACTGGTGCCAACAACCCCCTCTTGTTCTTAATCCGCATGGGTACATGACCCCCCTGGCTCAGCGACTATGGACTCATCTGAACGAGATCACTGGACTTCTCCGTAAGAGATCCCAACACCGAGAAATCGAGCAGACTCATACCACGGCACACCTCGCATTTTAACATGCTACCCCCCAAAATCCTCAATCCCTGGCTTAAATTATTCCAGATCCTCTACCGATATGTTTCCCCTTTAATGCAAGCTGGGCTGCCTTTAGCAGATACTGGGCTCACACACACTCACACTACATATGGACATAGCACATTGTAAAATTGAAAAATTATTTTAAAATTTATTATTTCATTTAAGAAACAAAATCCAGAATTCCAAATAAAGTCTTGTATTCAAAAAATTCTCTTCCTTGTTTTCTGTTTTTTAATTAAACTAAGTCAATTTAACCATTTCTTATGATTAAAACATCCTTAGCCTAACATGTGCATACTTAGAGTCTAACAATACAGTGCAATACAAGAAATCAACAAAATAAACATGGTTAACATACAAATAATAAAATAATCAACATTTAAAATATGCATTCGCTGGCAGGCGAAAAATCAAGATTTTTTTTTTTTTTTTTTTTTTCAAAAATTAAGATCTCCAAAACATTTTAAAATTCAAAAAAAATTTTAATTTTATTTAAATGTTTCCTTTATATGCAGAAATTATTTAAAATTTGGTTTAAGTTGATTAAATAAACAAATTAAATTGACTTCCTATTATACAAGCTTAGTATGTGTGTGACCTCATCAGCTGATCGAAACTAGGTCAAGTCCAAGACCCTTGACCTACATATGTTATGTATACTTTCTGAAAATACATTTAACATCTGTAACAATCTAATTTGAAACACAAAACAATAAAATAAAACATTTAAAATTAACAAAATATTATTATACATAATAAGCAAATTGATATTTAAATTATTCAAAATAAACACCTTATGTCTTTACATTATCAAATTCTCTCAAAGTTTTGTCACTGGTTTTAAAAAATAAAATTTTATATTCTATTATAAATCTCTTTCTTTATTCAACAATCTTACTCTCCCTTACTGTGGGTGATGAAAATTATTTATTCTCATTGACTGTACTACTAGGACTGTATACATATATAATCTTCCTCCCTATGGCTCTAATATTAATCAACTTCAACTACCATGACACCCATCTCTATTTAAAATATCTATCCCAAAACACTCTAAACCCCAACTTATCATGAAACTCAAATAGCTACCTTCTCTCTAAAAATACTCTCTAACCCTTTGTACATAGGATATGTGTTTCCCCGCCCCCAAAAAACTCAATTCCCTTATTTAGCCCCTGGATTCTACCTAAGGCGGCCCCTCCTCACTAAAATCGATACCAATTCCCGTCCCAACATATCATTAAGTTGCGAAACTCCTATATTACACTACCCTCTAATACAAAATTGCCATCCCCAAAAATCTCAATCTCATTACCTTACTACAACTACAACAAAATAACATCATTAATTATAAACAACAACATATCATTCAAAACTCTACAATTATTCTCCGTAACTACTGTGTCAACATCAATACTTCACAAAATTCTATTACATTACATTAACTCAAAAACAACATTACATTATTTTCATCTCTACTAATTCAACTTTAACTTTGACTTTAACTTGGACAGATCTATATGCCCCACAAAATATTTATCACCCAAAAACTATCGCTTATTATCTTCCACAAATTGTTACTTTATTTCTCATTTTATCAAATTATTTTTCCCATTACTTTAAAACATCCGTAATACCTTAAAACATTATATCAAACATTAATTACTTAAAACATTTATAACTAATATACCAGTGACATGTTATTGCTGATCAGCTGATATCCTAACATAATGAAAACACATCTCAAATTTGAACAAATTACATGGAATATACATATTTATTTATCATTACTCCTCACCTTCTTGTTTCCCATTTCTCTGATTCTGATAATTCATATTGACTGCCTGCCAGACGATTTAATTATTGGCTTAGAAAAAAATATACACATAATGAAAACACTTTTTATCAACAACTATATCTACTTACTACAATAACATAATACATTTAAAATTATAGTATGAACACCTTATATTAAGAGTCTGAGCATCTAATTATTTGAACAGAGCACAAGCGTTTTTGATTGGATCAAAATTCGAATTAAACAAAAAAAAATTTTTTTTTGTGGTAAAATTTAAATTCGTGGCTCATCCGAGCCACCTCCCAGCCACACACACTATTTCAAATTATGGAGGACTGTCTCGCCCTTGCGCTTCGACAAAGACTGTATATTTTGGAGCAGGTTTTACCTCTCCGTGTCTTTGCTTCCGCTATTACGTTTAAACATTGTCGAATATCAACATATTCTCGTTACATAATTACACACCCTTAATGCGGGTCTACCACCTGTCTTTGCTACCCCCAAGCGGGCAGAGCGGCAGCCGCTGTTTCATAGTTTCCGGAGATTTCCCCTAGTTGTCTCCCCCCATTGAATTTCTAATATGTACCAATTTCAAGTCAGCTATGGTCAAGGGACTTGATATGACCATAGCTGGCCGCTAGCCAAATCCACGATTAGTGCTGGTAAGGCAGTAATCGCCCGAAAAGTCGGGGAAATCTAAACTTGCATTTCACTGCCTGTTACAATCATTACTACTATGTGCGACATGGTCGTCTATCAGTGTGTAAAATTTTAACTTACACGAAAAAAATGTGCCGCACATTTTCGCCATTTTCGCCTCCGATGGGGGTAACACTCTCTGGTACCCCCAACCCATTTCACTATCTACGGGAGCACAGGCCACCCCCGCAATAGCAACTTACTAACTAATGAACATTGATAACTAAACTTTCTACAATTGCAGTTCCACACTCCATTGTTCTATCACTTCATTGAGCACCAATCTACCCCCCAAAATTACCCCACTTCTTGTATTGATACCAAGTTTATATTTTGTTACACATCTTTTCAAAGTGTTCCTATACTCACTGATACTGAAACTTGACAATTATATTTGGTCACTTAATTCTAAAGTTTATTTACATTTTAAATTTATAACTTATTCTAGTGGTCAGTATCCCCGCCTGAAACGGGGGTTTTTTGCGATGAAAGATACAGAAATTTCAACTCAGATCTACTTTGTGCAGTTACTTCCCCTTCTATACAAATTGTACTACCAAATCTTCTCGTTTCTTCTACCCCGTCGTCTGAGTCGAAACTTCCCATCTTTCTCCGCAAAACTCTTCATTTCGGTGTAAGCAAAACTATTGTCAATGGCTCAGCTGAAATTTCTTCACCATAGACACTGAAAATATTTAAGTTTGTATGCGCTGCCCTGTTTTTAGGTGTAGCCTCCTTTATATATAACACTCTAAGGCAGTGCAGGCACGTGACAGGTACATCAAAATTGTTGCACCTGGAGTGTATAAAAAATTTTAATTCGTCACGTACCTGTTTGGGGTCCCCCTCCCCGTTCAAATATGTAGCTAAATTTCTAGTTTATACCAATTTTGGTGGAGCCGGACCATTGTTGCTTTCACCGCCCGAAAGAAGATCTGCCAACCATGGCCCGCCTCCGAGTTCCGAATTCCACGGCCAGGACTGGTAAGATCGTGGCCGCCCGAAAATGGGGGAGGAGCCCTTCTAGAAACATAAAAAAAACAATTAAATGACATTCAAACATTTACTATTTAATAAAAACCTTATGCTGACCAAAATAATTTCAAATTGGTAGCGTTGTGCGTACCCACTATCTCCCTGGTTTCTCTATTCTGTAACACATACGAATTCTTCATTTTTACTTCTACTATCTCGTACGGTCCCTCGTATAATAAGAAAAATTTCTTGATCTCCTTATCTTGAGCACTCGATAAATCGTGTCGTCGTACCAATACCAGCTGTCCGACCTCGTACTGCGTCCACTTACCTTTCATATCATGTCTCTGTTTCCTCCTCTCCCCCTTCGTCAACAAATTTTCATTTGCTAGTCTCAGTTTAACATCGTTACCAATAGTGTTGGTTTCCAGTGGATATTCAATTAATTGTTCCAAAATCCTCTGTGGACGCTTTCCTTTTATTAGCTCATAAGGTGTGAACCCCGTCGACTCGTGGGTGGTGCAGTTAAGCCAATTTTTAATCTTCCGCACATAGAGTGGCCACTCGCTGTGTTTGGCGTGGCAGTATGTTCGGAAAATTCTACCCAGCTCCCTCATGACTCTCTCCGCCTGATTGGACTGCGGGTGATATACTGCGGTGTGCTTTGGGATGATACCTTCCCATCCGAGAGTCTGGCGCCATCTCCCGCTGATGAACTGCGGCCCATGGTCGGATAATATCACCTTCGGCTTTCCCACATTGATCATGTAGTCGCGTGTGATCTTCTCGCTCAGCACCTTACTCGTTGCTCGCTTCACGCTATACAACCTTACATATTTGGAAAAGGTGTCAAGTACAACAAAAATATGCATCACTCCACCCCTACCCTTTGGCAATGGGCCGTACAAATCTACAGCTACTAAGTCGAATGGTTTTTCTACCTTAATATAATTTAGTTCTCCTTCCAACCTATAATTTACAACTTTAGATTTCTGGCATATCTTGCAAACTCTAAGTATTTTTCGGACTCGTTTCTCCATATTCTTAAATAGACAGGACTCCTTCAACACATTCACACATTTCCGTGCCCCAAAATGTCCATATCTAAGGTGACAGTCCCACACTATTTTCTCTATCAACCCTTCAGGTATAACTAACCTCCAATCCCTCTCTCTCCCCTCTACTTTTTTAAACAAACTCCCTTTAAACACGTGAAAATATTGTTTATACCCAAACTCATCTACATCTGATTCTACGCTAGTAATGATTTTATGTAATTTACTATCAGCTCTTTGCATTATATTTATATTCTTCAATTCTTCCCCAAAAAGTTTATCTTCCCGGGATAGCCTATAAATCTCTATTTCTTTAATATCTCTACCTGTTCTATTTCTGTCTGTGTCTACTCGTGATAGTGTGTCTGGCACCCTGTTCTCTACACCCTTAATGTATTCCCAAGAAAAATTATACTCTTGAAGAGCTAACACCCACCTGGTTATCCGGCTGTGTGTGAGTTTGCAAGTATTCAGGAACGACAGCGCTTTATGGTCCGTCCTGATGATGGTTCTATTACCCAGCAGATACGTTCGGAACTTCCTCACGGCGAACACTATACTGAGGAGCTCCTTCTCGGTTGTAGTATAGTTACGTTCTGCGGCTAGCAACGTCCGGCTGGCGAAGGCGATGGTTTTGTGTTCTTTCGCCTCGTCCTCTTGGTATAGTTCTGCTCCAAGTGCTATATTGCTTGCGTCTGTCTGTAAATAAAATTTTTCATTAAAATTGGGATGATTCATTAGTATCATGTCTGCGAACTTAATTTTGATGTCATTAAACGCCGCTCTTTCGTTATCGCCCCATCTCCATTGTTTGTTCTTTTGCAGCACTGCGCTGAGTCGGGCCGTCGTCTGGGCATAGTTCTGCTGGAACTTCCTATAAAAATTACAGAGACCAAGAAAACTTTGCAATTGTTTTATATTTTTAGGCTCCAGGAACGTCAGGATGGCTTCTACTTTATCCGGATTGGCACGTATCCCTGTAGGTGTTATGATGAAACCTAAAAAATGTATCTCAGTTTGCAAAAATTTTGATTTGTCCCAATTCACTGTCAAACCTCCCTGATATAACTTCTCCAACACATATTCCAAATGTTCTACATGCTCTTCAAATGTTCTGGAAGCTATCAGAATATCATCAACGTATATGGTTAAAAAATCTAAGTTATGGGGCTGCAAAATTTCGTCAAGACACTTAATAAAGCTAGCTACACTGGTGTTCAATCCAAACGGTAGTCTCTTAAATTGATAATTCTTTCCATTGAATAAAAAGGCTGTATATTTTCTACTATTTGCTGCCAATGGAACTTGCCAATACCCGGCGGTTAGGTCTAAAGAGGTCATATATTGTACGCCGCTAAATTTCTGAAAAATTTCTTCTATAGCTTCGGGTGACTCCCTGTCTGGAACGATTATTTGATTGATTTTTCGGGCATCTAAACATAACCTGACTCTACCATCTTTTTTAATCACTACTACTAAGGGGTTAGAATATGGTGATACAGATCGCTCAATTATATCTCCCTCTAACATTTTCTCTAACTCAATCTGAACCGCTCTTCTCTTCGCATATGGCCCCGGATAACTTCTTTGCACACAGGGTGCGTGTTCCCTTACCTTTAACTCACATTCATAGTTTCTTGCCCTCCCTGGTATATCGGCAAACACTTCTCTAAAATTCTCGACTACCCGCCACAACGATTCACGTTGAGAACTCCCTATTACGCCACCCTCACTACAAAATTTCAGTGCTCTCTCACTCCATAAGTGATCTACATTCTCCTCATACTCTATCTTACTCTCACTGCATACATTCATACTAACTTCCATTTCTTGTTTATTATTCCGATTATGTATCACCCTTACCCCCGAAATTCTTACCGCATCTAACACCCGCTCAAAATTAATACGGATTGGTTCCCCTTCACTATTTAATTCTAACACCCGTTTATGAAAATCAATCACCGCCTTATGTTTAATCAGAAAATCATTTCCCAGTATAACCTCGAGATTTAATCCCCGTACAACTAGAAATGTATTGTCGTACCCTACCCCGTTAATTATCATGTTTAAATGTACTTGTTTCGTGACTCTTTTACTTCTAACTCCCGTAATACCTACAATCGTCACCCCCGCTACTGGTAAAGACGGAATATTTTTATTTATTTCTCTTAATTCATCTAATACATGTTCAGAAATAACAGAGATTTCGCTACCTGTATCGATTAAAGTTTTAATCTCCTTACCTTCTATGTTGATTTTCACCTCAGTCAGTCCATTCTCCCGTCTCCCTGCTTCAAAGTCTTCCTCCTCCAATAATTCCTCCGATAAGTCTGTAATAACAACGTTGTTTCGATATCTGTCCTCCATTTGGACCCCAGAGACTTCCGGCGACAACGGTCGGGTCCGGTGTTCCATTGTCCCTTTTAGTTTCCCGCAGATGTGCTTGCCACTGCAGGGTTGTATCCTCGTTCGTGCTGGTTTCCTCGCTGTTCGTGAGCATGACCTCTCGGCGCTCCTCCTTGTCCCTCTCCCCTTCGTTGGTATGCATGCTGGTTCTGTGCGGGTTGTGGACCCTGTCGTTGCCCCACTCTCTCTCTCCTGCATCTAAAACAAAAATTCTGTGAAGCATAATTCTCCTGTGAACACGCTGGACAAGTCCACATGGGTCCTCGATTACTTTGTTCTCGTCTGGGATATGTCGGTCCATTTGTAGGTCCCCTCGGCGGTCCCTGATTACCTCCATTATTTCCATTCTGCTGGTTCTGACGGCGACTCAATTCTTGGTCCCGGATATTCTGAAACACATCTAAAATATTTTCTAATTCGCTAATATTAGCTACCTCCCTTGTCATAAGTGTTATCTGTACTTCCCTTGGCAAATGCTTGCTGATATGCCTCACAAAGGATCTAAATGGCAATGGTGGTTCTAAGTATTTCGCCTCGTTAAATATTTTCATCACATACCCTGTTATATTATTATTGGGCCCCCCAAAATTCCCGGTTCCCATAATTCTACTTCGTAAAACTTCTTGGTCTTCTTCCGACCAATATTTGTTTATAAATGCGGACTCAAACTTTCAAAACACTCCCATTCCGTTTTATGTACCTCGGCCCATATCTCCGAACTACCTTTGAAGCATTTTAAAATTTTTAATAATTGAACTTCCCAGTTATTAGTACTGAACTTATTGAATTCTCTCACTCTACTTATGAACTGCATGGGATGCACTCTTTTATTATCACAACTGAATGTCTCTAACTCAACTTCACTGCTTACGTCACGAGTCATAATTACTCGCTCGGTAACGGTGTTAACTTGTTGGCTGATGGCCATGCTCAATTCATTTTTAACATTCATTAATTTAAGGTTATTATCACATTCAAGGTCACTTATTGTATTATGTATGGTCTTAAATTCAATCTTACAGTTATTATCTATTTCTCTTATTTTACTATTATTATTTTCAATCTGACTCATAGCATAACTAACCTTACATTCAGTATTGGCGTTACTTTCACTTATTTGTTTCTCAAAAATTGTATTCATTATGCTATATTGCTCCGTGATCTGTTTCTCTACTTTATTAGTTATATTATTGGTAATCTCAGAAACACGGCACTCTAATTGCTCATTTAGTGACTCTGACAGGTGTAATTTCATACTTTCACAACGTTCATCAATATGTTTGTCTAATACATGACTCAAATTATCAAATTGCACATTAATATTCTGCTGCAACTGAATATTCTGTTGTTCACATTTTCTTCTCTGTTCATCTAATTTATTGTTGAAATCACTTTTCATCTTATTTAAAATTATATCATTATCATCAAAACGACTATTCATTTCATTAAATTTGGTCTCAAAATTACTATTCATTCTCTCGAATTGACTGAGCATAACACTCATTATATTTGTTTCCTCTGATTGTTTATTTTTTTTAGTTGAAACTGGGGTCAACTGGACCCCAGAGTCAACATTTGCTTCGTTTACTTGTGTTTGAAACGCAATCGGAGTTGAATGAACGATTATATTACCTACAGCTGTTTCTGTAACAGCGCCCGTCCCCACAATATCACTTTCATTCAGCGATTGCGACTCAAGGTCACTTTCACTCATAATTGAATCTATTACTATATTTTTCTCTGTTTTTTCGGACATTTTTTACTTAATATATTTGTTCTTTCTTATGTAACAACTGCCAATTATTGATTTTATTTCAAAACTGATGTTTTAACATATACAAAATCAATTTTGCTTTCGCAACCGTATTTCGCCATGTACCGTCAGATGTAGGTCTGCGTAATATAAGCCCTTTTCCAGTTATATCACATCCTGGTAATTCACGGCACCAATTGTAACCCTTAACTTTTTTGTAACTTTTATTTATTCAAATTACAACTCCCACTTACCTTTCATCTTTGATCTGGCCGGATCGCGTAGTGTGGACAAACCCATTTCGTTCGACGAACTCTGACAGTACATAAACGAATTAAGGCCTTGAAAAAATTTAACTCTCAATTGTATGGAAGAGAAATTAGATTTTTTATTAATAAGAAATGTTGAATTGATAAAACTTCGTGTTACATGTTGTGCAACTCTTGCACCTTACTGACTATGGCTTACCTTCCTTTATACAGGTACAAACAATTATACATATAAACAGCCCAGCATTGCTCACGCACACTTACACACAGAATTTACAATGCCCTTAACATTTTAATACTGATAAACTTCCCCCCACGGCGGCCACGCGGTCTTCGTGTACGCTCATCTTCTCGTGTAATTTCTTGTAAAAGTTTTGTCCGAAAGTTATAAATCACTTCTCCAGGTTGGATTGACCGCGGTCACCTAAAAATTACTATAGTTCCACCTTGTTTTACGGTTAAATTAAAAACTTTTACGACGAGCCTATCTTGGCCGTCCCGGTACCGGGGAGTTCAGCTGGTAGACTGGGCAATGTGCTTGATTGAGCTGGCGGAAATCCGCATTCACTGCCAACAGATTTTCGTCGTCGTATAATGTTGATTTGCTGTTACTTATGAGCTCTATGCCTGGAACATAGTCATTATATTCGCCACATTTGTAGCTGATATTTGCATGTGCCACACTGATGTCACTAGTAGTGGGCGGGGTTTAACAGCGTTTCCTGTATTTAGCTGGTAGCTGCGACAAACTGTTTGCTCCAGCTCCATGTTCACAGCTTCGATTGAGTTTTTTCACGGCGTCACTCCAGCGCCCCGCCCGGCTATGCTAAGTGCGAGCGTGATCACACATATACAAAGTTCTTAGAATTTCGAAGGGGGCACGAATTCCTTTGCCGCCTTACTCAACTGCAAACTGCGTTTCGCTTTGTTACACCACTGTTTCTCAATACGTGTTCTGTTATAATGAAATGAATCTTCGTCGTAATATGAAATTTCACAATGTTTAAATAAAACTCCCGCACAAAACAAAATAAATAAAAATACCAATGCCCCATACCGTAAAAAAAAATAAAAGGACCCAAAATTGACCCGCTACAATGATTTACACAACACATTTTTTATGAAGAGAATTATTTAAGCTTTATTATTCAATGAATATACTCTGTTCAAATTATTCATTACTCATTTCTGTTTGTCTACAAAACCTATTATCTTTTAGTGTACTTTTAACTGGAATACAGCTTCCTAGTAATAGGTAATTTTACAGTATTTACTTACATGCTATAGCTTACCTTGTACATCACACAAACACAAACACAAACAGCCCAGCCTGCAATTTACATTCTCACAGACACACAGAAAATTATAAAGCCCTTAACATTTTTTGGAATATCCCCCCCGCCGGCAACGTGGTTTTCGATTGATTTATTACTCTTTTAAATTTATTATTAGTGTCCGAAAAATCGATAGACGTATTCTCCACTTTTTATTCGACCGCGGTCACATGGGTTTCACTGTTATTTCACTGTTATATCATAAAAAAAACTGATAAAATTTAGCAGAGCACACTTGGCTCTGTGTCGGCCGACACAATCAGCGACGAACTCGTCAAGCGTCTCTTGCAAGCGGGAGGAAGTTGATGTCCACCGCCAACGAATTTTGTCGTCGCTCATAGTTGAGTTGTTGCAGTTTATTCGCTAGGAGCCTGATACATAGTGGTTGTTTCTGTAGTGTGCGCCCACGATATTTAGGCGCTTTTGGCTTGATGTCACGATATGGGCGGGCCTTAAGTTTTCATATCCGCCGTTTCAGTCAAGTAGATGAAACAGAAAAAGTACTTTTCACCATCTTGGCGTTTCCTGACCGTGTGGGTCCGCGCGTATACCCGTCTCGTGCATACGGGCGCATGACCACATCCAACAAAGTTCTTGGAAATTTGAGGTGGCTACATACCTCAACTGATTTCGCAACGTAATATTGCGTTGCTGCTTTGTTACACAGCTGTTCTATTCACCACGTGTTTGGTCACCGTTGAAAAATAAAGCTTTCACAATACATTCATAAATCCCTGAAATGAAATAAATTAAAATACCCCATAAATTCGGACCGTTACAATACCCCCTCAGTGAGAAGTTTTCTGTCCAAAACAGAATAAATCTCATTGATAAAACCCCTAAGAGGACTGGTGAGGAACTGGTGCCAACAACCCCCCTTTGTTCTTACTCTGCATGGGTAAACAACCCCCCTGGCTTAGCGACTATGGACGCATCTGAACGAGATCACTGGACTTCTCTGTAAGAGATCCCAACACCGAAAAATCGAACAGACACGCACCACGGCGCACCTCGCCTTCTATCATGCTACCCCAACAATCCTCAATCCCTGGCTGAGATTATGCCAGATCCTCCACCGATATGTTTGCCCTCATATGCAAGCTGGGCTGCCTTTAGCAGATACTGGGCTCACACACACTCACATTACATACTGAAAATTGAAAAATTCTTTGAAAATCTACTTAGATTACAACTCACTGGTTGTTTTCATTTAAAATCAAATCAAAAATTTTGTATCTATTTTGAATTATTCTCTTCATTGGTTTTTTCTGTTATTTAAAATAAATCAATTTAAACATTTCTTACAATTAAGAAACATCCTTAACCTAACATGGATTACCTAGAGTCTAACAATACAATTCAACAAAATAATTCAATAATAATAAACATGGTTAGTACACAAACAATAAAATAATCAAAGCTTAAAAATATCCATTATCTGGCAGGCAAAAATCAAGATTTTTTTTTTCCAAAAAATTTTAAAATTCAAAAATTTAAATTTCCAAAATATTTTCTTTTTCCCATATAGAAATTATTTGCAGTTTGTTCAAATTAATTAAAAACCAAAGTTGAATTAACTTCCTTACTATTAACTTATATGACCTCACTATCAGCTGATCAAAACTAGGTCAAGTCCACAACCTTGACCTACCTACGTTCTGTACAAGTTCTATCTGAAAATACTTTTAACATCTGTAACATTCTGTCTTCCAACACAAAACATAAGAAAATACAGTATTAAAATTAACAAAATATTATTATAAATAACAATTAAATTGACATTTAAATTATTCAAAATAAACACTTATAACTTTACATTTCCAAATTCTATCAAAAATTGTCACTGGTTGCAACTAAAAATTTCATGTTCTTACTATAAATCTGTTTCTTTATTTAACAATCTTATTCTCCATTTCTGTGGGTGATTTAAATACTTATAATAATTTAATTTACCACTTGGTAGGCCTACATTTATAATCTCTACCCCCCCCTTCTGACTCTAATACTCATCAACTTTAACTAACATGACACCCAGCTCTATCAAAATATCTATCCATCAATCTCTAAACCCAACTTATCATGAAACTCAATTCGCCACCTTCTCTCTATATATATAAAAAAAAATACTCTCTAACCCTTTGTACTTAGGATACGTGTGTTTCCCTCCCAAAAACTCATCCCATTATTTTGGTTCCTGGATTCTACCTAAGGCAACCCCTTCCCACTAAATCGGTCCCTTCCCATCCCAACCATTATGTTGCGGACTCCCACATTACACTACCCCCTATTACAAAATTGCCATCCCCAATAATCTCACTCTTATTACCTCACTTCAACTACAACAAAATAACATCATCAATTATAAACATCAATATATCACTCAAAGCCCAACATATATTCTCCACAACTACTGTGTCAACATCAATACTTCTCAAAACTCTGTAACATACATTAACTCAACACAATATTTTTCTCTCTACTACCCCTTTAACTTTGACTTGGACTGATCTATATGTCCCACAAAATACTCATCACCCCAAAAACTATCTTTTATTATTTCTGACAATTCATTTAAAATCTTACCACATTAAATTACTTTTCTCATTACTTTAAATAGCATCTGTAATACATTAAAACATCACATTAAACGTTAATTACCTGGAACATCTATAAACAATTTTACAGTGACATTTATTGCTGATCAGCTGACATTCTTAACAAAGTGAAAACACCTCTCAAAATTTAGCAAATCACATGAAATATATATATTTATCAATACTTACTTCTAACCTCCTTGTTTCCCCTTTTTCTGATTCTGATAATTTATGTTAACCGCCTGCCAGTCGGTTTAGTTATTTGCTTAGTTTAAAAAGTACACAAATTATATAAAACATATACTTTCTATCAACTCTTATATCTATCCTACTACAATAAAATATTACATTTAAAACATAGAATGAACACCTTATAGTGAATGTATGAGCATATAATTATTTGAGCGGAACACAAGCATTTTTATTAGATCAAAATTAGAGTTAGCAATTTTTATGTTATAAATTTAAATTCGTGGCTCATCTGAGCAACCTCTTGATCCACACACAAAAATTGTCAAATTTATTATTAATAATTATTATATATCATCTTTCAGTTATTATTAAAATTTTCTAATTATCATTTTTATTTAACACCATTATTTCAAATCATCTCATTATTGAATTAAAATTTTTTCATCTGAGTTACACCTGTAAACATTTTTATTATACATGATTCGTACTATAAAAGTTCTATACTTACAGTCCATTTAAAATGACATACACAAAACATATTCACCCTACACCCCAATACTTTCACCTCACCTCTGAAACTTTTAACACAAATGTTAGTTTAAATCATACAATTTATCATTTGATTACCAAATTCACCTCGTAAAATAATTTAAATTCATTAAAAAATTTAATTATACAACCTTTAAATCAGTCAAAATATTTAAAACATATCAAATTGGTTTAATTACATAAATTACTGAATATACAAATTCCATTGCCATCACCACAATTACGATTAGCCAATTACTGTTATCAAAATTAATTCTGTTTATTTATTTAAATTGGCAAAATATTAATATTATTATTACAACCCTCTACACACACTTGTTTACTTAACATTCTACAATGCACATAAATAAATTTACTACAAATATTTACCAACTTCTGTCACTAACTGTTCCATTTTTTCACATTTCATTGTCCAAATCTGCCAGGTCAAAC
The DNA here is from genome assembly GCA_034769895.1 of Magicicada septendecula. Taxonomy (NCBI): domain Eukaryota; kingdom Metazoa; phylum Arthropoda; class Insecta; order Hemiptera; family Cicadidae; genus Magicicada; species Magicicada septendecula. The sequence continues at coordinate 218,397,003 of CM068372.1, forward strand.
CACAAAACAAAATATTTATAACTGTCCTTTATTGTTTTATGGCCTACCCTCCATCGTCATAGATTAACCTTGGTTTTATATAACATTGTTCAATTTCATTCACACACAAATTACTCTCTTGTGTGGCATAACCATAAAAACCAAATTCATTCATCTTACCAAGATAATCATGCAACAAGTCAATGTTAAGTACATTTGTTAAGTCTCCATCAGTAATTATATTCATTATCGGGTTATTTGCTTTTGTATTATCAATTAAATCATTATTATTTTGACACACTTCTAACCTTACTTTCCATTCATCATACTCTCTATTCAATTCATACAATTCTGTTTCTTTACTAACATACAATTCTCTATTTAAATCTCTCTCATCATAATACCATATCACCCTTTCAAAATTACTCCAGACAGAGGGTACAAAATTACACAACAAAAATAAACACTTCAAATCTTCTACCAATACGGGACTCTTGCCCTTCATAAACAACATTTGTGAACACTCTGGTTCAGAAAAAACAAGGGGAAAATTTACCCTCTGCCCCCATTCTACCACTATACTATCTTTCCGCTCTCTCTCTAACTCATAAACACTCATTAACATTTCATTATCACATTCTATAACTTCATCCGTACTCTCCTCATTTATTTTCAATATATCAATCTCAAATACTACATTTTCAATTACATCACTATTCTCATTATGTTCAACATCATCATTATTATTTATTAACTCTTTATCTAGTATCACATTTTGACACATGTCATTATAATTTTCATTCATCTTATTCTTATTTGGATTCATTACAACTACTCCCATTTTCTCCACACTCTGTTCTAATTTATTCAGGCTAGTTCTTACTATTTCATTATTACTTTCAAAACATTTATTGATCTCACTAATATGATTTTTTAACTCACTGAAATTGCTTTCGCACTTTATTTTCTGTTCGTGTATTTCGCTTTTCAACTCATGGAATTTAGCATTCAACATTGCATTCATGCCACACAAATATCTCATTACATCACTATTATCAGATTGATTCTTTTTGTTAGTCGATATTGGGGTTGTTTGAATCCCCGAATCATCTGTACTACCTACTTCATTCATACTACTTGTATCCCTCGTCTTGACCTACATTCGGCGTTGAATGTACTTCAAGACTGCTCATAACCGCTGATTCATCAAATTCAGTTACTTCGCTTGTAACCGTTAAGTCGGACAGAACGACTTCATTCTCTGTATTTTCCATTTTTGTAATTTTACTTTATCTCTTTTTTATAACTTTATTATTGGTTGTTATATACTTATTTATTATCTGAACCAACTCTCATGTCTTAACTCTTTGACTATATTTTACATTACGTATTTTCACTTAACCTCTAAATTACGCTTGTATCTTATTTGTAGGTATGGAATTTCATTAATTTATTAAATTCATTCCAGTTCGCGGCGCCATTGTGATCTTATTAATTAATTACATAATAAAATACAAAATAAAATTGATTAAACTTCCACTTACCGTCAATCGGTACTCTCGGGTCCAGGGTTGTGTCATACGAACATTAGGATACAGGCGTAATTTTTAAGGTTGTGTGAATGATTTACACAACACATTTTTTATGAAGAGAATTATTTAAGCTTTATTATTCATTGAATATACTCTGTTCAAATTATTCATTACTCATTTCTGTTTGTCTACAAAACCTATTATCTTTTAGTGTACTTTTAACTGGAATACAGCTTCCTAGTAATAGGTAATTTTACAGTATTTACTTACATGCTATAGCTTACCTTGTACATCACACAAACAGCCCAGCCTGCAATTTACATTCTCACAGACACACAGAAAATTATAAAGCCCTTAACATTTTTTGGAATATCCCCCCCGCTGGCAACGTGGTTTTCGATTGATCATGATTACTCTTTTAAAATTTATTATTAGTGTCCGAAAAATCGATAGACGTATTCTCCACTTTTTATTCGACCGCGGTCACATGGGTTTCACTGTTATTTCACTGTTATATCATAAAAAAAAACTGATAAAATTTAGCAGAGCACACTTGGCTCTGTGTCGGCCGACACAATCAGCGACGAACTCGTCAAGCGTCTCTTGCAAGCGGGAGGAAGTTGATGTCCACCGCCAACGAATTTTGTCGTCGCTCATAGTTGAGTTGTTGCAGTTTATTCGCTAGGAGCCTGATACATAGTGGTTGTTTCTGTAGTGTGCGCCCACGATATTTAGGCGCTTTTGGCTTGATGTCACGATATGGGCGGGCCTTAAGTTTTCATATCCGCCGTTTCAGTCAAGTAGATGAAACAGAAAAAGTACTTTTCACCATCTTGGCGTTTCCTGACCGCGTGGGTCCGCGCGTATACCCGTCTCGTGCATACGGGCGCATGACCACATCCAACAAAGTTCTTGGAAATTTGAGGTGGCTACATACCTCAACTGATTTCGCAACGTAATATTGCGTTGCTGCTTTGTTACACAGCTGTTCTATTCACCACGTGTTTGGTCACCGTTGAAAAATAAAACTTTCACAGTACATTCATAAATCCCTGAAATGAAATAAATTAAAATACCCCATAAATTCGGACCGTTACACTGTTATGTAAATAACTATGGTACTTAATGTAAATCGACAGTTGTTGTGCTTGATTGTACCAGACCCTTTGCTGATTTACCCTTTATGAGTAATAAAACAATAATAATTACAGTACAATTTTGAGTATCTATATTCTTATTCCTAAAGTGGGAATTTTAATAGACTGCAGATCTAAGACTTTACTGAATGGAGAAGTATTCCATTATACGAGATGTGATCAAAATGTATCAGGAGTGATTTTATTTACAAAAGTATACAAGAGTTAGAGATTTTATTATATACATCCACCAAAATCAGTAAAGTTTCAATTTTTTTAAATTATTGAATAAGGCCTTTTCGAAATTATTATAATTTCATCATCAGTTCACACTAAAGAATGTTGTTATTTGTGTCCATTATATCTCACTGCACTTCATATTGAATCTTCCACTGCCATCATTATTTGGTGTAACCAAGCAAGTCATATATTGAAATAGTTGATCATTTTCGAATATTGTCTGCTGATTCATTAATTTGTTATATTTTTTATGTAGGTATATATATAATTTTTCTAACTGTATAGTGTCATTTTTATTATTATTTACTTCTACTATTTCCATATTGTTGGTTATATCTGTTATACTATGATTCATATCAATAAGGTGATCTGCTATATTGGAGATTCCCATTTTTTTATTATTAAAGGCTCTGATATGTTCCATAAATCTCTGTTTGAAATTTCTATATGTTCTACCGATGTATATGTACTCACAATCATTACACTTTATTTTGTATATTCCATTTAATTTGTATATATCATAGTCTTTTCTATTTATTATTATGTTGTACATACTTTTATTTGGTTTGTATGCATATTTATATTTATGTTTATCAAATTTTGTATTCTTTATAATGTATTGGAGATCTCTATATATGTATTTGTCAGTTAGGTATGTTATATTTTCTACTTTTCTGCCTGTATTTATACTGCTTAATGTTGTTCTGTTGTTTAATATTGTTTTTTCTTTGTACTTTTTATTTAATTTGTTTATAAATTTACTGTCATATCCATTTTCTATTGCTGTTTCTTTTATGATGTTCAGTTCCTGATATAATTTCTCTTCGTTATTTATGTATTTGTATGCTCTATTAATCATATTATTATATGTATTTATCTTGTGTATCCAAGGATGTGATGAATCTTTGTGTATTGTTGTATTATTATTTGTTTCCTTTCTGTATACATTAGTAATTATTTCGTTATCTTTTCCAATTTGAATATCAATGTCCAAAAAACTGATTTTTCTATTAACTTCTTCTTCAAATGTAAACTTCACATTATCATTGTATGTATTTAATTTATTTAGTATTATTAAATGTTCATTTTTTATGTTAGGATTATATATGACTAATATATCATCCACATATCTGTTACATAATAACACATTATGCATATTTATGATACCTAAAATAATTTTGTTTTCCAAATCCTGTATATAAATTTCTGACATAATTGATGATATCGGTGAACCCATTGCCAATCCTTTGGTCTGTGTATAATATTTGTTATTAAAAGTAAAATAATTCTGCTCACATATGTTTCTTATTATAATAATTAAGTTATTTATGAAGCTGTTGTTTTCATTATTGTTTTTTAATTTTTTCTTTATGATTTCCAGTGTTTCATTTATTGGTATATTATTATACATATTCGATATATCAAATGATATTAATTTTGTTTCATCTGTAGTATGTATTTTCTTTAGGTTTTCTATAACTGTATATCCATTTTTTACATTGTACCTATTTTCCAATATTATTTTCTCTCTGAGTATTTCTTCTGTTGTTTTTGCTATTATATATGCCGGTGCAGTCTTGAAATGTATTAATGGTCTTATTGGTATATCTATTTTATGAATTTTAGGTAAACCATTAAGTTGTGGAGCACTTGTATTGTGCGATATAAGTTTTGTATGTTTCTTTTCTCTTATATTAATTTTAACTAAATTTTCTTTTATAATATTTTCCATGATTTTCTTATATTTATTTGTGGGGTCCTTTATTTCTATATATCCATTCTGAGTTATATATTCTTGTACTTTCCTGTTGTAATCATCTATGAACATTATAACTGGTGTATATGTTTTATCTGATTCCAAAATTGTTGCATTATTATTTCTTAATTTATTTTTTAAATCCATGTTTTTGATATTAAATGTTTTATTTTTATTGCTTTTGCATTTTATATCATTATTTTCTAATTTTCTTTGAATATTTTCTTTAATTGTGTTCCTCATGTTAGTTTTGTCATCCTCATTATCTATTTTATAAATATTGTTTTCAGTATCTATTATAATGTTCTTTATAATTCCAAATTTATTGTTATTGGAAAGAATATATTTGAAAATATGTATTATGATTTCTTTTTCGGTATTATTGAAATTTATGTCAGTAAGATTTTTTTATTTTATTGTTGTCATATATAATATAGTTCCTTATTTCAGTATATGTATTTATTGTTCTTTTATCTTCTTTCTTTGCATATATAAGATTATATAATTTCTTATTATGTTTTTCTTTAATTTTGTGATTTATGTTGTAGATCTTATTGAAAATTATTTCTTTTATATTCTCATGTATAACATAACCTAGAATATCTCTAAATGTGTGCTGTATATTTTCTAAATTTATTTATTTTATTTTTTTTATATGCTTCTCTCATTTCTTGTCGTATCCTGTATTTTTGTGCATGTATAATGGTCTTCATTGCTATAGGATTTGTGTTCTTGTTCCTTATTACTGCATAGTTAGGTGTAACTTCAAGGTTAATACATTTTTTATTAAATTTAATATTGTTTATTATTTTTTGAAATTTTATGTAGTTTTAAGTATTTATAACATAATTTTACCTGGTCAGGTTCCATTATTATTTTGCTAAACATTATGCCATTGATTTGTTATAATATTATTATATACATCCACCAAAATCAGTAAAGTTTCAATTTTTTTAAATTATTGAATAATGCCTTTTCGAAATTATTATAATTTCATCATCAGTTTACACTAAAGAATGTTGTTATTTGTGTCCATTATATCTCACTGCACTTCATATTGAATCTTCCACTGCCATCATTATTTGGTGTAACCAAGCAAGTCATATATTGAAATAGTTGATCATTTTCGAATATTGTCTGCTGATTCATTAATTTGTTATATTTTTTATGTAGGTATATATATAATTTTTCTAACTGTATAGTGTCATTTTTATTATTATTTACTTCTACTATTTCCATATTGTTGGTTATATCTGTTATACTATGATTCATATCAATAAGGTGATCTGCTATATTGAAGATTCCCATTTTTTTATTATTAAAGGCTCTGATATGTTCCATAAATCTCTGTTTTAAATTTCTAATTGGAATATACAAATTAAAGTGTAATGATTGTGACTACATACACATCGGTAGAACATATAGAAATTTCAAACAGAGATTTATGGAACATATCAGATCCTTTAATAATAAAAAAATGGGAATCTCCAATATAGCAGATCACCTTATTGATATGAATCATAGTATAACAGATATAACCAACAATATGGAAATAGTAGAAGTAAATAATAATAAAAATGACATTATACAGTTAGAAAAATTATATATATACCTACATAAAAAATATAACAAAGTAATGAATCAGCAGACAATATTCGAAAATGATCAACTATTTCAATATATGACTTGCTTGGTTACACCAAATAATGATGGCAGTAGAAGATTCAATATGAAGTGCAGTGAGATATAATGGACACAAATAACAACATTCTTTAGTGTGAACTGATGATGAAATTATAATAACTAGTGGTCGCCCAGTGGTCGAAATTCGACCGTAATTCATTAAATTTTTAAGTTTGAACGTTATTGAGGTTCTTTTGTCAAAGAGTATACCTCTATAATCATTGCATATAATTTTTTTGAATTTTGTTCTATTACGTCAGCTGCGAGCGTGTACAAATACGTCATTAGCTTGTGTTGTTTGCCTTAATTCCCTGTAATACCTATGAAATTTAAATTTTAATGTTAGTAACAGTTGAAAAAAAAACACAATTACAGCTTGTATTCGTATTTATTTTTTGATATAATTCATTGTCAGTTTTAATTTTTTCATGTTATTATTGAATCAAATAAACGCTAATAAAAATGAGACTTGACATTCATAGAAGTATAAGATACATTGTTTTCAATTCCAGTGGATTACATTTCATTTTTGGTAAGGTACAAAATTCGAAAACAGTTTGAAGATTATCTGCTACAAAGCTTATATAATTTTTTATTTTTTTTTTCTATGCATTAATTTTCGAGTTATTTGAAAAATATGAAAGATAGGAAACATGAGGTTTAGCTTGGCTAAGCCATATTTAAAAAGCAATAACGCGTTTTTTGACATTTCCTTGGGTTTTTTTTATTGCCATACTGACCAGGTTTCGCCAAGGCTACACAGTTATTTTGCCTATCTTTTTCAAATTATATAAAATTTAAATAAAAAATTAATACAAAATCAAAAATGAAATAAAAAATACGTGCCTCGTATTTTTTCATATATTTTTCATTAAATCAAAAAACCGGGCGGTTAAAAAAATAAATGTTGTCCATTGAACTTAAAATAGTTTGAAAGTGAATTTAATGATTCAGAACTTCTGTGTAAACGATGTTTTTTGTAAAAACTCTTTCATCATTTGCTAAATGCCCTTGGCCATTATATTCGGAAATATAAAATCTCAAACCATCCAATGATCAAACTCTACTTGCTGCAACGTACAATTGACCATGTGTAAAAACTGGCTGCCTCAATAAATTCCAATTTTTTCGAATGTTTGTCCTTGAGACTTATTTATTGTCATCGCAAATGCAGGTATAATTGGAAATTGAGTTCTTTGAAAGTTAAATGGTAAAACAGTACCGGAATATGTTAAATTTATACGTGGAATCAAAATTCTATTATTGCGTGCGGTTCCAGTTAAAACTTCGCAATCAATAGCATTACAATGCATACACTTGATGCGCATTCTTGTTCTATTGACTAATGCTTCCTTTGTATTTAAGTTTCTGATCAGTAAAACGATGCAGTTAACTTTCAATACTAACTTATGTGGTGGCAAACCACTAATAGTCAAAGAATTCAAAAACTCTACTGGATAGTTATTGATTTCATTGTCATCATCACAGATTATTTTATCGTAGCTATGATATGTTTTCTGTTCACCTGGTATTCGATTAAGTATATCAGTATTAATAAAAGTACAATCATCATTTTTAGGTGCTAAAATAACTGACTTCAATATGTTATCTGAGAGTATGTTTTCGGAAATATTTCCATACACCTCATTAATAATATTATTTTTGTCTCCTATTAATTGCTGAGGTATTTCAATAATATTTTCACCAAACTGAGGGAATTGTGGGGCTTCATCATTACCAATTTTTTTCAAGAATTCGACAAATTCTATTTCACTTGGTAAGGCTCTCATATTTTGAGTAAACGTTACTTTATGAAAATAAACAAATTTATGCCAACTAGTGACACAATTTTCAATTAAAGTTGCACGTGATCCATGTGGGACAACTGGTAAGATTTGCCGAAAATCACCACACAGAAGTATCGTTTTCACTCCAAATGGTTTATGTTTATCATTTTCATCGCATAGATCCTGCAATAATCTATCTATGATTTTCAACACTTGCAGTGGGCACATAGAAATTTCATCAATAATTATCAATGATGATGAATTTATGTAACGTCCATAGCTACTATTTGTGGTAATATTCGCTACAGAATTTTCCAAAATGGGTATAGGCAATTTAAACACATTGTGTAAAGTTCTACCTCCAAGTAATAGAGTTGAAGCTATGCCACTGAACGCTGTTGCAATGCAACTAAGATTAAGCGAATTTAATTTGTGAATGATTGCTGTTTGTGTGAATGTTTTTCCACAACCTGCATGAGCGGTTAAACAAAAAACATTAGATCCAGTATCATGGTGCAAAACTTCATGAATCACACGATCAATTAGATTACGCTGTTCAATATTTGCAGTTTCATAATGCTCACAAAACAGAAACTCTTGTTCTATTGGATCAATAGCATTTGCTTCGTCTGTTCTCTGCGAATACGTGGGAACTGGTAAACCAAGTTCTTGACATGGCAAATTATGAACATTCAAAATATCTTCAATTTCTAATAGAGCTGTGTTAAAGGATACTTCTTCGTTGTAATCTCTCAAAAAATCTTCACTAAGATGTACTTTAAATTCATTCCATAACGCCAATGCATTGGCTGGCACATTTAATGCACAAATGCGCATTTGTTTTGGTGAATGTAATTCTTTTGCTTCATTTAAACATTCGCGCCATTCATTATCATTTGAAGCAATGCCGCGAGCATGGCACGCTTCAACAAAAGAAGTGTGTATAATTCCATTGTATGTTCTAACATCCTCAAATGATTTTGGACCACAGACATGTAATAAAAGCAATCGTAAATGGAAAAGTTCGATGTCTTTTGGTGATACTACTATATGCGTGTAATGATTGTATCACCTCCACGCCTTCTCTTCTTCCATTTTTTTCGGGAATCTTCCCACACATAATGCAAAGGAATTTCAATATACTTACATTCATGCGCTGATGGATCTGATCGATTCAATTCAAAAAATGCTAATAATTTTGTTTGTCTTGCATTTTCAATTGCTTGACGTTCTTGCCCTTCTCGAAAGTAAACATTCTGTCTACGCGGTAAATGAATGTCAAGTCTAACGATGACATGTGATTGAAAATGCATTGGTAATTCATAGATGCGCCATACAGCTTCAATTGATCCGACATAACGGCCATTTAAACAATTTTTAACTTCATCAATTTGTATTTCTTGACCTGGTTCATTTCTCTCTGAACCTAATTCAACAGATGCACTGTCATAGCCTTTATACACGTATTTATAAAGGTATTTAACACTTTTAACTGTAGTGCATACTTCAACATTTATATGGCAACTAAATTTGGCAAGTAAATACGGATTGTATGGTACAACATAACGATTGTCGAGGCAACTACCGCGAACTTCAGCATTAATACCATTATCACGCCTTCTGTATAATGGATATCCATTTAATGATTCACATGTAAATTCATTCAATCGTTTTGGATAATCTTTTGTGCATTTTCCATCTCTCATACATACAGAATTTGGATTAAGTACACCGCATGGACCATGCATCATGTGTTTTACAACATATTCATGTAATGTAGGATGTGTTTGAATATTAGGAATCTCCGCAGATACAACTTTATCAATATCGGTAGTGTTAACAATTTTATCTTGCACATTTAAAGAGAGTAAAATGTGAGCATGAGGCAGTCCTCTCTTTTGAAACTCAATTGTATAAATGAGTGCTTCAACTTTACCGAAGATTTTTTTAGTGTAAGGCCCTCAATTAATGCTTTCAGTTTGGACTTGAATACACGCACAACAATATCAGGTCAAAAATTAGCTGACTCACCTACACCAATATTGGTAACTATTTCAGGCCAACTTGGATTGCAAGTCATTGTAATAAACAAAGAAGGCTTTCCGAAATGTTGTGCAGTTGACATTGCATCTAAATAATTCTGATACATATTTCTTGGAGATCCATTGAATGAAGATGGTAAAATTACTCTACGGCCAACATTATTGGCATTGGGGTTCAATTCTAAATAATCTGTTAAATTGTTGTAAACTTCAGACCTAAGACTTGTTTGATTTTGTCGAATGAAATGTAACCTTGTGCCCTCTATTCTCACATACATATCAACTATCCACAGCAGAAATAATTTTTGTGAATGGTGCAACATGCTAAAATCTTCTCTAATTGCAAGTCGATAGGCTGCATACTGAAGCATGGTTAATTTATTTCTGGGCGCTCTTGAATTAGATGTAGTTGGTACATTATGAGAAATATTGATATGCCACCCAGTATCACCATTTGGAAAAAGTAATGGATATGCTAAAGGGTCCAATGATGAATCCAAAACAGAGATATTTTTAATGGTACCATTAACTTTTGAAAACGAAACCATATTTCGTTCAAAGGGTGGCTCACCATCAACTGTACTAAATATTACTGCTACATCAGTTTGAACTGCATCATTATAACGGCGTAGATCTAAATCACGATTTACTTCAATGAGCATACAAATTTCTTTATTTTGATTTTCAACTCTCTGACAATGATCATTCATTGCAATGAATGACCGAACGAAAGGATTAATGTGTTCCAATTCAAGAGAGATTTCGCGCATTATATTGTTATTGCATGTTTGATTATAGTGTTCACGTAATCTATAATTGACAGCAGTGTCAACATCATAAAAATATAATTGCGCATAACATGGTGAGCGACCATATCCAGCAGTCACTGGACCTGATCTGTGATAAAAAACATCATGTATTTTAAAATGATACACTCCCCGCTTAACTGTATCCGAAATTTTAGCTTCTGAGCTAACCATAGCAAATGATGAATTGTATTTACGAATGTTTTCAAAATAATTTTTTAACTTTCTTTTTATTGAAGGTTCATTTGAAGTAAGTCCATCATACAATGATTTAAAGTATTCATTTTGACTTAAGGCCGGTAATATTGCTTTACCCTTATGACAACATGAAGTGAATACAGTCCTTTCACCTAAAGTGACCTCAGATTCGAAATGTTTTGCATTGCAAAACCTGCATTGTAAATGCATTAATCCACAATCAAAAGTATTAAAATTTCTTGGAATGACATTCAGTGCGCATTTAAATGTATCCCTCAAAATAATTTCATCATTTTGTATACTATTTACACTATTTAAATTTGCATTTGGTCTATTATCATTTTAACTTTCACACGAATATATATTCCTTCTTCTTTGTCTCTCACTCCGACCCGTCAATGTTCTATGTCGAGGCATAATGGAAGTAGGTGCGAATATCTGAATATAAAAAAAAAACATGTAATGAAATTACTGAAACTAAGATTAGACAGGGTTTAATTTAAAAATAATAAAATGTACTCACTTTTTTGAAACCACCAATAATAATTAGGCGAGAGTAAGTCAATTCAAATGGCTGCTACAAAATTTTCCTTTTGCAACAGGTGTATATTAAGCAAGCTGTATTTCACTTTCAACTGCACATTAATATATAAAACACAGATATCTAATATACAAAATATAAAATAAACGCTTTTTTGCATTGACATACACTCCACAGACTACTGAAAAAGGAACATTTGAAATCACACAAAATTCACAGCTCATTCAGTCAATCTGTCAGTAATTATTTGTTGGCAACATTTTAAAATTCTTTGGCGACAATCTCTACTCTGTGCGACTGTTTGACCACAGACTATTATGTGTTTGACATTGGCAGTATGAACGTACACTAAAATGAAAAAATTATAATTTTATTGCCTGGCAACAAAATTATTTTATTTTTAACAATTACCATTGTTTGAAAAAGTTTAAATGAATTTTCAAGTGCAAATTAATGTTTTATTTTATTTTATTTAATGTATTTGTAACACATATTATATATAAATTTTAGCTTTCTGCACTCCTTCTCCATATAAACTTTAACTATGCCAAATCTCACACTCCTCCGTGCGCGCAATATGCTTAAAAAGGGGTACAAAGTTTTCTCTTCACGTATTAATATATAGATTTCGAAAAGGCCTTATTCAATAACTTAAAAAAATTGAAACTTTACTGATTTTGGTGGATGTATATAATAATATTATAACAAATCAGTGGCATAATGTTTAGCAAAATAAAAGTAGAGATTTGTAAATTTGTGTCCTTCAAAATAATCCCCTTCTGCAGCCACACACTTCTTCCAGCGCTTTTCTAACTCCTAGAAGCATGTCTTAAAGTCATCTTCTGTAAGAGCCTTAAGTATTTTGTTTTATCTCTTCTGTCTTGAAATGATCTCCCTTTCAATTGATTGTTTATCTTCAAAAAAAAAAAAAAAGAAAAAGTCACAGGAAGCCATAGGAGGATGCTGAAGCTGTGGAATATTGTGTTTCACATGAAATTGCTGAACAGCATGTGACGTGTGGACAGGTGCAATGTCGTGTTGAAGCCACCATTCACCACTCTGATGCAACTGTGGACTTTTTCGTCAAATTGCATCCCTCAACCACCCCAAAACAGAAATGTAGTAATCCTGGTTTACTGTTTGGCCTGCTGGAGCATATTCATGTTGAACAATCCCCTTGTGATGAAAGAAAACTGAGCATGGTATTGACTTTGCTTTGGCTCTGTTTTGCGTTTTTGGTCCTGGAGAATTTGTCGGCTTCCTTACTGAAGATTGGGCCTTAGTTTCTGGATTGTATCCATAAACCCCCATGATTCATCACCCGTTACTATCGTTTTAATGAAGTTCTCATTGTTTATAACACATTAAAGCAGGTCTGGAGCGACTGATGCTCGACAATCTTTTTGGTCAGCTGTGAGCACTTTTGGTACAACCTTTGGAGAAAGATGTCTCAATTTCAACTCATCAGTAAGAATGGACTGAACTGATCCAAAACTAATATTTAAATCATCTGCTAGCTCACGAATGGTGATTTGGCGATTTCTTGCACAGCAGCACGCACAAGCTCAACATTGCAGTCAGTCGTGCTGGTTAAAGGCCTTCCTAAATGCTTGTCACTCTCAACACTTTCATGCCCATCTCTAAAATGCTTAAGCCACTTATAAACCTGTGTATGACTCATACAATCTTCCCCATAAACTTTTTGTAACTTTTTAAATATATCTTTGCATGTTCACTAACTTTTTGAAAAAATCTGATACAAATTGTCTGATCATTTTTTTCTGACACGTAAATGCGTCAAATGAGATTAACACACAACACAACAACGGGCATTTGTAATCAAACCAGATGAGCTGTTATTATACTTATACTGAGTATTTGGTATACTGTAAAGTAAACATATGTATCACTTTTTTGGAGCCAAGTCACCTGACTTGGCATTGACAGTGCCAATCCTGATATTTTTTTATCACACCTTGTATGTCTATTCCAATATCCATTTGGTAACAGCTTTAACTTCTTAAAGGATAATCGAGTTTGTATTGTAAGTATAACAGAGGGGGACCAAGAGGTAGAAAGGTAAAAAACTGTGAAAAAACATTCAATGTTGGTTAAGTTTCATTACTAAAACTGATGATATTGATCCATTACAGTGTTGTCACAAAACACAGAGGCTACCTAATGCAGACACTTGGTGATAAAGAAGTTCATGATTGGTTGTACGCTATCAACCCACTTCTGGCAGGACAAATAAGGTAAACAGATATTCAGTTGGTCTTACGTAAACTCTACTGTCTTATTAAAAATCTCAAGATTGTCTTTAGATAGTAATGTTACTAAGTATTTTATTTGTTGTTTATGTTATAGTGGGAACTAAAAGTTTCTAAATATAAGTATATCTCTGCCGACTCAGAACGCAAGGTATTAATTGGTAATAATGTAAAAGTACCTTATAACTTTAAAGTTTTACCTTATAGCCTATTAGGGTATTAGGTACTTTTACATTATTACTAATTAAAAACTTTTGTGTTCTGAGTTGGTAGTGATATTTAGTTAAACAATGGACAACAAAATCCAAGGATCTAAAAGTTTCCGTATTTGTAAAAATAAATCTTTAAGATCAAAATCTCATCCCTATATTTTAAGTCTATAGCTACAATCATTGTCTGATATGAAAGCACTAGAAAGACCTTAGAAAGTCACTACTGTCACAAATTATATACTACTCCACTTCACAAAAACCATTACTGAGAATTTTCTTATGTACCTGTTGTTTCATATATCTTGCCACTGTTAGTAAGGTTTAGTGTTGTCCGCACAAATGTGTGGAATTTACACTTGAAAATTTTAATTAATGGCAAGATAATTGGACAAGAAGACAGTTTAATTATATTGGATGTGTTTTTCCTGTAATTGTGATACTTGTGTGATTAATAAATTGGATAAATACATGTTTAATAAATTGGTACCTATGAAGTCAAATAATACTTAACAACATGGATATGTGGTAATAAATACTGTGTACTTACACAATAAGAATGTACTGTCTGGCCACGATTCGATGATCAAGCATTGTGTAAGGTGGGAGAAGCACTACGGTAGGCTAAGTGGGGGTAAATCAAATGACTAGTACATATATTTCACCCTACCTCGCTTACAAGCGGCCGCGTGGTGGGGGAGAGCAGCTTCAATCATCCATTCACGGCCAGACAGTAATTACCCACATATATTCTTCCACATAGTGAAGAGTTGTAGATGTATGGTTTGAGAAACAGTGATGCACCTTTATCATGTGTAATACCTTTACCATACATACTGAAACAGGATAATTTAAAGGAATTAGTATCGGGTTGAAGTATATAAACCACAGAGAGTTGAAGAAGCTTGTGATAACCAATAAGGCTTAATCTCTGTAAAGATAATCTGCCTATTACATGCATGGAGAAGAAGAAAAGTATTTCATCAACTCCTAAACCAGTAAAGCGTTTATAATTTTCTACAGTTTGATGTAACCTAACCTAACTTCCCTGAGTACTTTGATAATTTCAGCTGCATTTTTCTTAGAAAGGATGGAAATTTTGTGTGTCCTTGATGTACACTGATATACAACCTCATAGTTCTACAAACATTTGTCAAAGCATTTTGAAAACAGTGCATTGAAAAAGACATATGGTAACAGTGCATTCAGAAACTTTGTTCTTCTGTACATATTATCCTAACTTATAACATTCCTATGTATTTTAATTTTATACATTATTTTTTGAATATAGTGTACATGAATTATTTTATTTTATTGTGTTCGTTTTATGCACCCAAGTTCATGTTTTACATTCTTCAAAGCAACACTGCACCATATTGTTCGACCAAGATGAGAAGAGTCACTGTTTCTTTTCATTGTTATGTTTATGAAAAATATCCATGTATGTGGCTGTGAAATTAGAAACACTATTTACTGCATTCCATACGTTTTATGTGATCAATAATGATTCCTGATCAAAAAATGGCACAAAGGACCTTGATTGTCTAAATGAATGTGCAGACTAGCATTTAGCAACTGAGAAATAAATGGGAAATGTTGTTTAACTCACTTGTCTTGGTACAGAGTACATTAGAATATAGCTGAGCTCAGCATATATAGTGAATGAGTTAAATGCAAAAGAGAAATTTAAATAAATACATACATTTTGTGCATAATAATAGATACATAAAATTTTTGGTGAAGTAGATTTAGCTTCACAGTCACATTGAAATATAATATTTCTTAAACCTGGAATACTTCAAAGTGTGAGGACTGATAAGGACCAGTAAACTTAACTGCTAGTATTGACAGAGTGGTATAAAACACTCACACACACATTGAGGCTAAGAAAATACTTTCATTAAAAAATAAATAAAAAACAGTACAAAGTGAGCTGCTCAAATATATACTTTATGTCTGACACAAAAAATAAAAGAACTGAAGTAGATAAAATTTGTAGTTGTAACAGCAGACGAAACTACAGACATGTCTGAGCATCTACAGATGGTTGTTACAGATATGAGATGAATGGAGCATCAGTGAAAAGTTCTGAGGATTTTTTTTAACCTAATGGGCAGCTCATTTTAGAGATATCATAGTGTTTTCCCACATAATTAAATAGTCATTTATTGTCCACATAAAATCATTGCACAAACGTTTGATGGTGCCTTGCTATTGAGAGGATCTACTAGTGGTATGCAGTCAAGGACAGAGAGCATTATCTGCATAATATAACATAATGTGCATTGCTATGCCCACCAATAGATCTCTCAGTGGAGAGAACTGTTTATCAAAACGAACCAGCAAAGATATTCTTCTTCTGTCTATCTGGATTTCCTACTTTTTCTTCACCTTCATCTCATCCTATGATAGTTTTGAAAAACTTGTGTGATCAACTTATTTCTACAGATTATATCATTATACGGAATTTTATATCTTGGACATAAAATATGTTTTTGAAAACAAAGTAGGCTTTATTGAATGTTTTCTTGAACTTGAGACATCATTTTCAGGCAAATTGTACACAAGCAAAGGGCAGAGATACTGCTTGGAAGATTGTGAATTTCTCTTCTGGCTAGAGCTTTTTATAGGGTGACACATCATCTTGATGCTCCTCTACAATCAGCTGCAGATGAGAAAAACTGACATTAAAGGAAGACATTCTGTGGAAAACTTTGTGGAAATGGTCAGTGGGCAGCTTGAATATTTCTAATTCAGAAGATAATACATATGGGAATAAGCAGTACCAACTGGATTTACTTAGAATGATTGATGCTAAAGAAGAGTGCAATTGCATCACAATAAAGGCAAAATTCACCTCTCATCTTAACATACGTAACCTCTTGGAGTCAAAATATTTTCAAGATTATTTAAGAAAATTTTGGTTGGCTGTAGCTGTGACCTTACCTGACCTATCCATACTAAACATAATAGAACTTACATCAGACAATTTGCTCTTAGCCTATATGAAAGGCATTTATTAATGCAAAAGGAGCACTACCTTTACTTATAAAGCTCTTCAAACAACCTCAGTTAAGTTTTTAGTGAAACGAAAACTCTTCCCAGAATAATTGTAGCCATGCCTGTGACAACAGGAGAACCAAACTATGTTTTTCTTCAATCAAATCCTTCCTGAGGGATCCAGTGAAGAAGACCAACTCATACCATTTTCAATGCTCAATATAGTCATTAGTTTCAAGTATCACAAGACTTCAACATCATGGTTATTGACATTTTCAGCACCCAAGAAAAATTGTCAGTTGTCTATAATGTTCTAATCTGAGACTGGTGAGTACAGGTTTCAGAGCATGAGCATGTAGCACACATTCTGTAATATCTGTAGTATTTAAGCTTCCACTGGCTGTAACAAAAATCTGACTGGCTGTGACAGTCATGATTGTGATTAACTAAAACTTCCGGGCTGAAAGGCCGTGGTCGAGTGCTTGATCTACTGTAGCTAAACGTTTCGGCCACACCACCGGTGGCCATCTTCAGTAGCAAAAATGTGTTCGAATAGATGACACGCCGAACACGTCTCCCAGTGAACTGGGAACAAGCAACCAGTTCATTGGGAGACGTGTTCGGCGTGTCATCTATTCGAACACATTTTTGCTACTGAAGATGGCCACCGGTGGTGTGGCCGAAACGTTTAGCTACAGTAGATCAAGCACTCGTCCACGGCCTTTCAGCCCGGAAGTTTTAGTTAATCATAATAACACCGGCCGTGAAAGCCTACGTACTAAGTCATGATTGTGTTCGATGAAGGCCCATACAAATTTCTAATCTGAAGAAAGGAGTTGAAAACTTGTGATAGGATGAATAACATTATTGTACAAAAGAATGCGAATAACACCAGTGTTTCATGATTAGTGTTCTAGCCATTCTGGAATTTGCAGAAATTTCATAGATTACAGTGTGTAGAACTGTTACTGAAAAACTAGGCTACAAGACAGGTCCCCCCCCCAAAAAAAATTGACTGGTAACACATATAAAAATGTAAGGATGGTTTCTGAACAAGCGTTTTTAAATCATACAAAAGAGACCCAGAGAGAGAAAGAGAGAGAGAGAGAGAGAGAGAGAGAGAGAGAGCGTTGCCAATTTTATTAATATTCTTACATGTAGTAGCACTGTGCACTGTGATGTTGGAGATGTATTAAATAAGCAGCTGGGAGGTGTAACATGGAATGTTATCATGGGTTGGGTTGAAACCTCTTGTGTCCCTTCATTTCTCTTCGTTGTGCTACAACACGTGGAACTTTCTAAATAACTTGTGCAGTTCCTGCTAACTATAAGTAAATAACACTCACATCGCAGAGCCGGTCAGTTGGGTATTGTGAAGCAAAACTCTAAGATAATTAGAAAGTTGTAATTTGCTTTATGTGTTTATAGTGGTTTAGTGAAAAGTAATACTTGTGATTATTGTGTGCAGACATCTGTAATTGGTGACTTGTAATATTCATTGTGACAGTGTTAATTAGGTGATACAATATGTTATTGTTTATTGTTTGTTACAATACTGTGTGTTAGACAATCATACATTTGAAGAATTATTGTATATGAGTGTTTACTGTTGTTTTTGTTATTGGAACTGTAATTAAAGTTGTAATTAATGAATCTTCAGGTGTTCAATTATTTATTCCATTGTCCAGAAAACAATGAACCGTGCTACCATTGGAACGGTACATTGTGAATGATGATGAAATATGGTTCTAATGTAAATAATAAGTTAAAACAATCCATGCAGTGGTCAAGGCATGAACTTCAGTCAAGACAAGAAAATACAGAAATCCTGGTCAGCACAAAGTGGACACTCTTGTCTAATACAGAAAGATGCCTTTTCATAGGCTTTTTGAAGCGAAAAATCGACAACAAGCATTTTGTTTTGACACTTAGTGTGAAATCCTTTAAAAACTAAAGTATGCCATTCAGAACCAGTGCAGATGTTGAAATCCATGACAACCCGTGCAGTCTATACTCTTCATTATTTCTCATGGGAACATTTTGGTCATCTTCCTTTACATCTAGGCTTTGCATCTCGTGAATACTATAAAGTGCTGTGCGATAAATGCTAACCATTTTTGTATAAAAAAATATACATCAGTATGTAAAAACAATGTTTTTTATTTGCAACTCGCTCTGTGGTGTATGTAGATATCAAGGCATTGTGACCCCAGAATATTAGTAAAAGCCTGGAGTGTAAGCCTAAAATAGTAAATATGTTTGATACATGACTTCGTCAAAAACTGTGTATTTTATGTACGTATTCTGTTATTGTGAACACCTGTTTTCATTACTTTTCTTAAATTCTATTAAAATTTGATTATTTGGTAGAATAGTAATGAGTAGTTTGTACTGACAAGTTAGAACAATAAAATTCTTTGAATATTTGCTTATAGATTTTTAAGTATAAGGTCGAACAATAAAGTTTGTGATCTTGCTGTAATAAAATTTCTATGTACCATATACCTGAATGTCACTGTGGCCTCCCTCAAATTAACATCTTTGGGAAGTGCACCTAGTTAGTACAACTTTTGAAAACTGTTTTTGTAGTATCACCTTCAGAGCTATTAACCTATTGTTTTTTATTCATGAGTTTCTTCAAAATCTGTTCCCTTCATTTTTGGAAAACCAAAAAGTCATGAAGGGCCAGATCTGGTAAATAAGGGAATGTTTCAACAGAATGATTTTCCATGTTATACTCGTAGACTCTCTCACAGTGGTCTATGAGATGAGCTTATAACCTTGTCATAATTTATGATTTTCTAGAAAAAAATTCAGGGCTTTCTGTCTAATTTTTCACAGTCTTTTCAACCCTTCACATGTAGTAGGAGGCTGGGTTTACTATGTGTGGCTTGTCTGTACAGTGTTGCAGCAAGTTCATGATGAACCTTATTGTTGAGTACACATGCACTTGTTATTGCTAAACTGTCTCATTATTGTTTATTTTTTAACCATTTTCATATTAATGAAACTGTCGGGTGTGTAAAACTATAGTTTGATAATTGTTAATTTCCAGTTGTTAATGTTTTTAGGACCAACTATTCTTGTACATAGCTGAGGCATTGGTTGATACTAAATAATTCATTTTTATATGTTGCATCCTATAACTGATATCAAAACTAAAGACATGTTGAGACTGGAAGACACAAAGTGTGGCAGAATAATTTGGGAGACATATAAAACCACCCATAAACAACTACTAGTAAAATTTGTGGCATTCTTAATTAACTAATATAACAGTGGCGAGTCAATGGATCACTGTCAACTAACACCTAAGCGAACATTCAAAATGTGTGTATTTTATAATTTAATCAAATCATAGAATCAAGTCAATACTCTCTTGTTGCATTAGTGTTGTGTATGAATGTTCATTAGAAAATATGGGTAGGGAAAAATTCTTCTACACATAACAATGGTAGCAAGTGAAACAGATTACTGAAATGAATTGCTTTACACCAGTTGAGTTATAATTTTTTGTAAATTAGTTCACATGTCACATAATCTCTGCAAAACATATCTGTCATCCTCTCTTTGAAAGTTACATCCTTTATGCATATAAATGTGAGTTACTTTTCAATAGACAAAAGTAGGTGATTGTGATAATCTTTTATTTGTCATAGCATTGGAAAGGTATGTTTTGATTCTCTTCAGTGTGCTTATTGGACGGTCAGTTAAAATTGTTGTAAGTGGAATACTAAGTATTAACTTCAATAACTTTGACATTTGGCAGATCATTAAATCAGTAGAAGAAAGCCTGGAAAGGTTGAATTAAGCTTCAGGAGAGATGAGGCTCAAAATTAATGAACATATTTTGTTCCAGAGGAGACTAGCTGCAGGAAATCCCATCCAGATCTGATGTTCAGTTCCATAAAACGGTTGTCCAAACAGTGGTATCCTATGGATCTGAGAGTGGGTCCTTAACACAGAAATCTTAAAACATGCTGGACATCTTTGAGCTGAAGTTGTTGCGTAAGATAGGCGTATTCATACCTGTGAACAAAGGAGAAACCTAGAGGGTTTGGTGTAGTCATCAGCTCAGTGCATTATGCAAGGAATCCAAACTTTCACACCATATAAACTGAAGTATCTCCAGTGGACAGTGCATGTATTGTGAATCCCGGAAAACAGAGTCCCAAAAAAAGTGTGTAGGGGACAACTGGGGGGGGGGGGAGAATGCAGTGGAGGGATGATGTAGCAATGGATGCTTGAAAAATTATAAATGCTAAAGGTTGAGAGAGAGAGACAGACAGAGGCATTGAAAATCAGGAAGAGGTCAATTGAGGAGGTCAGTGCTCGATATGGGCTGTAGCACCATCAGAAGAAGATGAACATTTTCAATAACTTTAATTAAATCCTTAAATTCGTAGTGACCGTTAATCAATGAATTTTTCAGTGAATGGTTAGTGAGGATCGGTAAAAAATAACACAAATTTTAACTTGTTTGTGTCGACATTTTGACAATGTTTATTGTCATCATCAGGACAATTGTTGCTGACGCCAAACACACAACAGTGTATGTGTTATTTTTTACCGATCCTCACTAACCCTTCACTGAAAAATAACTTTAATGTTTGTTCAGACACACTATTAAGTTGACTATCCATATACAGTCTAGCGTTTTAGTACAAGGAAACTTTTTATAATGATAAAATGTGTTACATTGTAGATGTGTGATAATTCATTGTGCTCCAGCCAAACAATTTTTGGAAGACATTTCAGTTCTTCAAACTGAAAGTGGAGGAAACTCAGTATAGTATTTTCTTGTTTAAAAGTGCTGCAAACAATATATATTTTCAAAGTTGCCAAATCAGGCATCAAATTACACTCTCACAAAATTGAACATAATGGGTATATCTGTACACTTCACTTTTTTATCTCTACAATGCAATATTGTGCTCTTTAATACACTATACAGTCAGTTTTGTAGTGTTTAATGTGAGTGTAGAGCTGTAATATTTTCTTTTCTGATTTAATTTCATTTATGCATAGATTTAAATCTATTGTGCTTTATGCATATATTGCTGCTATATTTTGTCTAACATTTTAAACAGATCTTGAGTAAATACAAACATGTGAGCATATATGCACAAGTAGAATGATATCAGCTTTAGAAAGTTTAAGATGGCATTGCGGCACTCACAGACCAGAGTCCCAATTATCACATTCGACAGTGTGAGAAATTTTATAATAGTTTCTTTGTAATTTTCTTTTATCATTGGAACTTACCTGAGAATGGTGATGAAATTCAATATGTACTGGTGGATGTGGAATTTTAAAACCCTATTCTCATAATAAATCAGATTGATCAGCAGATGTACTAAAGAACCTGTGTCATCAAGTTACAGATAAATAACTCAGTTTCTTTAATGTTTTTTTTTTCTATGCAACAAGGCCTAGTTAAGTTGATGTTCAAAGCCGTAAAAACATATCCTCATAGCATGTAAAACATCTCATAATTTTTATAGTGCTTACTCCGAACTTTGTTTCATGGTTGTTTCGCATTAAACATCAAATAATAATAACAATGAAAAGTTATTTTTGCTTACAACCAAACAACCACCTGTACTTACTATACAAAATTTTCTTAAATTTTCATACAACTTTCCCATCTTTCTGTGACAGATGTAAAGCAAGCCTACACATTTTTTGATATGAGCAGTATCTTTTGCCATACAGATACATATCATGTTAACTTCATTACTTAGCAAAGAGTGCAGTGAATCAAAAGTGTCTACTTCTGTAGCAGAGCTGGAACCCATGGTATTCATTTTGCTTCTGCGAATCAGTCCAGTGGAAATAAAATAATTACACACCAGAGGATTCATTTCTTACACCTTTAATTTCAGTTACAATAAACAAAACGACAGTTAATACTAGTATACAAGATTTCTTCAACTTTATTATTGTCTAACACACTCACCAATGGAACAAACAATAAATATCAACTATTATTTTGCTAAATAATAAAGAAGACATCACAACAAGAACATTTTAGTGTGAACTGATGATGAAATTATAATAATTTCGAAAAGGCCTTATTCAATAATTTAAAAAAATTGAAACTTTACTGTTTTGGTGGTGTATATATATAATAATAATAAAAAAATATCAACTAATTAACATTGTTATAATAAATAGTACAAGTCCGTCACTTACAGAAGTCTACAAACAATAATGAGAGTTATCATTTTACACCAGACCTCTGTAAAACACAAATGCTGAAGCACAATTCAGAATTACACTCAACTTCCACCACTTCCAAGACACTGCTTTTATACTTACGATGCTGAGAGCCACAGTATGGCACAAATTGCCCTAAATGTTGGTAGAATAATCAACCAGCCTATGGAAGGCATAGAAAGTTCTAGAGCATTGGTTCCCAAAGTGGGGTCCACGGACCCCTGGTGGTCCGCGACAATCTTTCAGGAGATCCGCGGACATTTTTAATAACAAGTAGAATATACCGTAATTTTCTCTGATTTGTTATGCTCTAAAATCGAAATTTTATAATCTTAAAACAATTAGTAGAAGATTCTACTATATTTTATTTTTGGTTCAAAATAATTGTAATTGGAAAAGTAATTTCAAACTAAAGGCTTTAATAATGTCTTTAAATCATGTGGTGTAGCAGATCTGTTTTTCATCCGAACTGACTAGAGAGCCGCATCAACCCAGAACTGATCGCGCTGTTTTAGTCAAGTATAAACACTGTATCTTGCTTCTAACCACTGTATTTCACATATAAGCACTATATCTAAGCAAAACATTCTTTCTTTATAATATGTGAAGAAATGGGGAGTGGCCACAAGCAATTGTTGATCCACTGTGAACTGCCATGGCTTTCATGTGGAACAGTATTTGAACAGATTATTTGAACTGAGGGATGAAGTAAAGCTCTTCTTATTTGATTCCAACTTTGACCTAAAAGGCAGGTTCCATGACTTTAACTAGATTTTGAAGCTACCGTATCATGCTGATATCTTCAGTCATCTGAATAGACTCACTTTAAGCCTGCAGGGATCTAGTATCACTATTTTCCAGGTTCAAGATAAAACCGAGGGATGATAAAAAAATTGAACCTCTGGAATCTGGATTAGACTCTAAAATCTTTAAACAATTTCCTTCCATGGCAGATTTTGTCCAGATGTCAGGAGAATATTTTACTGTGATGGATGATAGTGACATGTGGATAACGAATCCATTTGCTGACGGGCTGTCAACTAATCTCTTTCTTACACTACAAGAAGAAGATTCATTGGCAGAACTTTCAACTGACAGTTCATTAAAATTACAGTTTTCGCAATTACAGCTATCTGACTTCTGGTTATATGTAATGACTAACTATCCTGAACTCGCAAAAAAACCTTTGAAGTGTTTAACTGTGTTTCCCTTTACTTATTTGTGTGAAGCCTCATTCTCCCAGCTCACATACTTGAAGTCAAAGTTAAGAAATAAACTTTATATTTAGTGTGACTTAATATTGAAATTATCTTGACATTAAACCCAAAAAGCAGAGCTAATTGTTCAAAAGCAGCTTCATTGTTCACAGCAAAAACTATGTTTGATATCATTAATATTATAATTTTTCAAGTTAGGAGAATTTTGATTTTAATACATTTTAATGTATTATATTTTGTATTATATTTACTGTTTGTTTTATTTCAGAACTCAGATGGGGTCCATGAAATTTTTATTTTTTTGGGGGGGTCTGCGGGCTGAAAAGTTTGGGAACCACTGGTCTAGAACCTTCAAAATATTTAGCTGATCTTGTAAACATCACTCCCAGACCAATAACGTGTACATTGGCAGCAATCTACATATGCTTGCAAACTCTCATTATTCATAGTTGTGCAGTATGAGAATGTTTTTTTTTGTGTTCCGTTACTTTTTTATTTAAGTTTGCTAGTATAGTTCATGTACGTATTGGTTTACTACACTTAAATTCCTTTTATATTTTTTATGCCATACTGTTATAATATCATACATTAAAAAATCCAGTCAAATCTGTAATTCAAACTGTGTCTGGACCTAATTAGTATGAACCTTTGACTATACTTTAAATGTAATATGAATATAGTAAAATTATCATCTAGTTGACTTTCTTATTGTTATTTGTTACTCAAGAAGTATATAGAATGTAAGTGACTCTTTCATATGATAGGTCTGTATTAGCATTAACCAAGACTACTTTATATACTGAATGTGAATTCAGCTGATTAATATTATTACAGTATTCTGTCGAAAATTCTGAAATGTAAAGATACTTATAAGATTTCAACATATGTCTTTAGATTTGATACCTGTAACTAATTTTAGGTGCTGCTAATGGTGTTTAATTCAATATAAATTATATGTAAATATACTGTAATTTGGATTTGACGCAATATGAAGTAGGTATTGTTTTTATTGTCGTCAGATCGAAGCTGGCTCGTCGGGTGGTCCCTTCCCTGAGCAACCCTACCCCCGCACCCGCCACCTCCCCGCCAGAACCTTCCAAATGATTGGTTACACTCATCTCTCGTCTGCGCGCCGCATCAGCAACACTACAAGCTGTGCACCAGTATATTTCCAACCTAGATACGCTCTAGGAATATAAACAACCAAAGAGCTTGCTGAAATATATTTTTGCAAGTAATTTTAAATGTTATTTGTGCACAGGTAAGGTAAAGTTTATTATACATTTCTTTTTAGAAAGAATTATTATTATATAAATTGATTTTAAATGTTTATATTCTTTATTTTTGCTATGTTAGCATTGTAAATTGTAATAGCATTGATTGCCAAAGTGTCTAGTATTTGATGTGTATAGAAGGAATTTTTGTATAGAGTTATAATGGTGTTATTTCAGACACCTGACGTAACATTAAAAAAATAAATAAAATAACGATAATAATCACTTAAATTCTTGTAACATGACACCTGGTTGTGAAATGTATTTAGCTTCTGCTTTAATATTCCTTGTATACTGAGTAACTGAAAACCATTTACTTGTTTGTAAGAGGCTTTTTAATTTGTATAAGAGATGAGGGATGAGGGATTTTTTAAATAAATAAATAGTATAAAAAAATGAATTTAGTTTCTCTAGAAAGAATTATACAATAAAAATGCTCTCTATTTTTGTTGTCCTATTACTTATGTACGTAATAATTCATCGTTTAAATGTACTTAAAAAAAAGAAACTTTCCATTTGATTGTTGATGACATAAAAGTATCTAGTCAGAGAAGCATAATAAATAATATGTTTTGACTTTTCCACAACATTTATTTTAATTGTGTTTTAATTTACCATTATTAAGTAAATGTACTTTTAATTCCAGAAAAGTAATTTAAAGGAAGTGGTAAAGATGATTCAAATTTGAAGTTATATTTCAATTACTTAGTTGAATTTACTGCTGTGATTCAAATTATGTAAATACGTTCGTTTTAGATTCTCATATGTTAGATTTTTTGTGAATTATTGTTTTTTACAGCAATTCCAATACTAACCTTTTTATTCCAATGTTTCATACACAGTCAATAGTTCTATATACGTAGCATTAATTATGTATAAAATGTCTCTCTCTCTGCCTGTTAGGATTTAATTTTGTTTCCATTTGTTGAGTAGTGTGATCTCTGTCTGTGATTGATACAACAGAACTGTGTAAATATTGAAATAAATGAAAGTTTAGTAGTGGAAAGATTTGTTTGTATTGTTTGTTATTCATTATTACAAAATAACGTTATTTTCAGAAAATGTATTGTCATTTACATTGTTTTATTGATTGTTATGTGGCTTGTAATATTTTAGCTGACATTTATTTTTATATTATTATGTTCTGTATACAAGAAATTCATCATAATTAAAAAAATATAATAATAATACTAATTTAGCAAAGGCAGAAAAGTTGGTGATGACTATTAGACATTAAATTTTATTAGTAGTAATTACTGTGATTACTATTACCAATATTTTTTACCAGCACTGATTGTATTAAAATAATTTTTTAGCATAATTATTATTTTTACTGTATGTGATTATCTAATTATGTGATTACTATAATTATTTATGTAATTGTATTTATATCATTATAAACTTGTTTTGTAATTTTGTTTGTAATGTTTATATTTATAAAAAAGTTTAAGCCTGTAAAAATTATGATATATAGTACAATTGTGTGACAAATAAGTGGATTTATTTTTATTTTGTTTTATCAAACCCTTTCCAACAAAATATATTATCAAGTATGAATGTCAAAACTTGCAAGAGCAAAATTATTCTTGAAATTGAGAAAAGAAAATACCAGTGTATTTCCAAATTTTTTGTGGGATATCTTACTATTACTATTTTTGACACAACTGGAATGTTTACACTGTATTACAAATTATACAACACATTCTTAATAAAATCTGAATATACTTTTTCTGTACTTTTAAAATACAAGAATATTTTCCTCTGCATTCATTATAAATAGTAACAAATTTAACAGTTTCACGAGTAACGGTGGTAATCAGTTATGTTTGTCATGTCCTAACGTATCAGGCATTTCACTGAATTACTCAAATCATACAAATATAATTTGAAATAATTATAGATTTATTTTTTAGTATTTGCTACACACTTAGTGGCCATGTGTGTACTTGTACAATTTTAATAATTTTTCATAATTTTCAAACTGTCTGTGAGAATTGTTTAAGTCATCAAAACATTCATAATTCTAACCTACTCACTCATGAGTGAACAAACACACAGTTTTGAAAGGTTTTATCAATTCTGTTTATAAAATAAGAATACACTTTTTAGTGTTCTTAACATCCATACAATTTGCCATGTTATTTTATTTGTTATCTCTACAGAGCATCAACACATATTTCACGTGCAATACTTTCATACACCAAATAATTATTAACTTGGAATACATTCAAATATGTTGTTATTAATTTGCCTTTAAGGAGCAAAGGTATGATAAAGTTGGTAAACATTTTTATTTTTTCCCATGCTACCCACCATGTTGATATAATTCAGAATTTTGTTTGACATTTTTGTTCAACTTTGTTTTGGCTATATACACAAACCTGTTTTGGTATCACGGCATTGCATTTACTTTGTGAGGGTTACATATAGACTGGAGGAAATAAGTAAGCATATGAAGAATATAGTTTTAACATTACTAATAGAAAAAATTATTTGTTACCGTTCTTCCTAGGCTATAACAAAGATCCATTTCTGAAAACCAGAATCACTCTGTGAATGCAGACCAACAAAACAAGAGATACTTTTCACTTACGTAGCCAGTAAACTTAATGATAAATTCAGAAGGGTGGAGTGCTAATGAATATATTAGTTATATTATGCATGTTAATGACCCCTGAATAACATGTCTGGATAATATTGGGATCATGTTACCTAAAATTTACTCCTTGTAAACTGGAATTTTACAATTTTAAACTCAAAGATTCAGAACTCACAAGAAAAATACACACACACACACACACACACATAAGTATAATTATACATCGTTTTAGGTATGGCAATTAAATTTACAACAAAAATTTTAATAAACATTATTGACAGAATGTCTTTCAGAATTCATTCTCATATTACTGAAAAGTTTTATTACTAAACATCATGACTTCCCGACACGTTCTTGTAATTGAATTCTAAAGCCGCGTCCACACCGGCCGCGGTGCACTGCGCCAAACCAAACAAAGTGGCGTGGCGCGGCCTGTTTGGACAGCAAACTGCGCAACTTCGAGCACCAACGAACGCAATCCATATTCAAAGGAAACTGTTCGTTCATGCGCATTCTATTTGAACAGTGTTTCTCGTTTACTGAATCTGAGCGGTACTGACTGTTTTTAGTTGACTGTGATTTTAGTATAGGGGGAGGAAAGGAGTATGTTGACTAGGATTTTAGTATGGGATTTTAAAGTGGCCATCCTAAGCAAAAATTTTTTTTTCTTAGTATATAATATGGAAAAATCATTTAAATATTTTTAATTAAACTATATTCAAACCTAAAACATGTAAAAATATTATTTTTGCACTAGCCCAACTTAATATTTTGTAGTAAACGTTTACAAAATGTCATACATAATAGCCACTTTAACCTATCTAACATGGGTAAACTGTCAACAAAATACAAAGACAAATTTAAATAATGTCCTGTGGATTTACTATTCATAAATGTGTTACAGATATCACCAAATTATAACTTGTACTTTTACTATATCTCAGAAAATAATAGGCAAATACAACAAAAATGTTTTGCACAGTTTTTCACAAGGAATTACAGAAACCAGATTATTGACGATAGTGTTAACACAAAAAATCGTCGTCACAGCCAGCACTCTTCGTGTGCCACTCAAGGCATCCAGGCATTTTTCCATCCATCGTTCGATTTTCATTTTTAATACAGTACACTACAATAAAAATACTCTGAGTCATTATCTTCATCTTTTTCAGAGTCCTCCACAAAAAGCTTCCACTTAGTACTGACAGGAGTTTCGTTAGAGATATGAAATTCCCCCTTTATGGCTTTAGGTTTTAGTCTTGTTTATTTCATACTTCAGCTTCCTTGAGCTTCTATTTTTCTTTTTATTTCGTTTTCTGGCTCCTTTTTTTACTTTTTCTTTCAAAATTTCTACCTTGTAAGGGCTAGATTTCTAATTGCTGCTTTGGCTTTCTTGCGATTACCTTGACATTTTGTAAACACCTATTTCATTTTGGCAAAGGGATAATTTTTTACACCGACATCCACACCGACCACACAGCTTTGTGCCGCGCAACAATGCTCGGCTCAGCTCGGCGCAGAATCGCACAAAACTGCGCAGAACAGAACTAGATGTTTGTGGAAGAGCAGCAGGTTCCACTGTGAGCGCGTGCACGGTTGACACGGTTGAATATGGAGCGTGAAAATTTAAAATGTTCAAATGCTACTTTCATAGTTATTTATCATCTCTTGAAAGGAAAACAATGAAAAATTTCTAGAAAACGTTGGGTCACATTGGGTGAGAAGTACTGAAAAGTCGGGAATTATATGGTGAAAATAATTTTTTCAGTGAATTGCTTATTAGCGATAATGGACAGTTTGAAAATTTTTGTCGTATGTCATTGGAAGACTTTAAACATTTCCTTTTATGATTTTTACAAACATGTTTTTTATTGTTTATGTGATAATTATTGTCTTTTGGATACCGAAATTCCAGTTTCTCTTGGTACAGATCAGTCACTTTTTCGATCTCTTGATGGTTCCACTTGAAACTCATTTTCAACGTAAACCAAGATGAATATACTAACATCACAGTCAACTAAAATCAGTCAGTAATGCTCAGATTCAGTAAACGAGAAGCATTGTCAAAACGGAACATGCACAAATGAACAGTTGCCTTTGATGTACGACACTATCTGGATCGCGTTTGTTGGTGCTCGAAGTTGCACAGTATGGCGCGGTTTGCCGTCCAAACAGGCCGTGCTGCGCCTGTTTGTCTGGCACAGTGCAGCGCTGCGCGGCCTGTGTGGATGCGGCTTAAATTGTGATCATATATTAAGCTCCAAACAAAAATATACACCCACCAGCTATCACAAGTGTGTAACAAGGAAGAAGTTTAGCTCCAGCTTCTTTCAAAATGTTTTATGTTTTCAGGTTTTGTAAAACCTTAACATTTCATTGTATACCCTGCAAAAATATGAAGACAGGCTTACAAATGGTTGAGTATCTATTAAAATTAAGCTTTTCTTACTTAACTTCACATGTTAAATTTTAACTGAATCTAAAGTAAACTATTCTATATAAAATAAATTTATACTTTCACTCAATAAATGGAAAGTTTGTCTACTATAAAACATATTCGTAGGATTCTACAGTATTATCTGAACCTGTATTGTATTTATTTTGTATTACTTTTGTTAGTATAATACAATAATCTATGATACAATACAATGTAATAAGCTAATCTCACCTCAAATCAGCATTCAAACCACATTTTCACTCAATGGTTTTGTCTATATTATACTATTATTTCAGTGACATTATTTTTATTATTTAATAACACATAAATTAAAGTTCCATTCTTATACAGTTTGTGTAAAATACTTTTTAAATCAAGTTACAGATTTAAATTGATACAAATATAGCACAACTTCAAAAAACTAAAATTGTTACCGTACATTAGCTTTCAGTGGACTATTAAAAAAAATGCTTGCCAAGATACCTTCACATTGAGGGTTGGACAGCCTCTCTTCTCTTGTGAAGTAACTATATATACTTATAAGAGTTCATAGTAACTAAAAACAACGGCACATTTTTTAGATATCTGTTGTAGAGCTACACGTTTAAAATCATTGCTTCCAAGAATTATTATGTCTTTTTATCAGAACATAACAGGAAAGATACGCTCATTCTATACAAAGCCTGTAATAATCACACTGATCAATCATTCAAGAATTACATATTGTGACATTTGTGCATAAAATTTATTTATTAATCCGTGTGAAAAGTATAACAGTTGAGACTTGAATATTTGAATTCTGCATCTGTGATGTTGGGTTAAGTAATTTTTCCATCGTAAAAGAATTAAATATAAGTATATCATTACCAACTCGGAGCACAAAGTTTTAGCAATAAGTAAAAACTTTGTGTTCCGAGTCAGTAGTGATATACTTATATTTAGTTAATCAACGGACACATCATGGACAACAAAATCCAAAAATAAAAGAATTATTAATATTATATAGTTAATAAATATTTTTATTTTTACTAAACTTTTAACATTTGCATGTCACGTAATCGTAGTTATCTCCTGTGTGTGGCGAGTATGTGAATGCTTATTTCATTGTTTAACGTAACATTGTCAGTCCTTTTGGTTATGTTTTGTTAATCTCATGGAACCATCCAACACTCACTGAACTATTTTTAATAATTCAGTTTTAATAATACACATACTTCTTCTGATATGTTGTGACCAACTTTCAGCATGTAACATATAATGAAAAAACAAAACATCATAACAAGCGGAACTCATTAAGCATCATCATCATGGCACAGTTATCATTCAAGAATATGCTGAAGAGAGTTTACTTTTTTGTAGTAAGAATTTGGTTTTGCAGTTTATATTTTTAAAAGAGAATTGATAAACAAATAATAGAAAGGGATATATTCAGACTTACCTACATTTTTAAAATGCTTTTGTCATGGTTTTTAAAACAGAATACCTGACATGACCATATTATTGATTTTTACTTCAGATTAGTAGTTTCTGAAAGTAAATTTTTTTCAACCTGATAAGTAAATAATACAAGTATTAAATTGTATCTAATGTTATTTAAATAAATATTTTTGTATCAAGAGAGGTGTGTTTAATTAACATTAATGATACAGAAGAACATGTTTTTAAATAAAAGCATGTATTATATAAAGGACTACCTAAGCTACCAAAAATAAACCTATTTGATGGTGGAATTTAACACTAGTATGTACAACAAAATCTTTAGTTTTGTATTATTTTTTACAGTGGTTGTAAAAATAGATAACATTGACATATAATGCATATGAAAACAAACTTCCAATTAAACGGTACAAATCTTGCTTTTCCAGTGTTTTTTTATTTAGCAAAATATTTTTGAACCATTAATAGTAATGTTCTATTTTTTACAAATTATTTGAAATCTTTGTAGTTAGTATATCATTGTACTCTTTGTTGACAATGCTCTATAAATTTTTATATTAAATTACTCTAATATTATTCTCAGCTTTTAAGTACATATGTGGAAAAAACTGATGCCACCACATTATATATCTGAAACTTGACATTACAGTAGGCCTATGTAACATTAAATAAATACAATTTTGTTAACATTTCCAAATGTACATACTTCAAATGTTAATTGGAAGACAGAGATTTTCATTGTATTTTTGTGATATTCTGTTTTATTAAAATATTCCTTCTCGTAATTTTTGAAACACAAATATGTTTTTTAACACAGAATAAATTTGTAAATTTCAGTTGTTAGAAATATTTATAAAAGAAAAGACAAAGAAAAAAATGTTTTAAGACAAGCTAGTCTGTATATGTATGTTGTTTTAAAAGTGAATTGAAATGGCAGTTTTGAGAATTAGTATAAAATCTGAATTTTGTAAATCTTTAAATGATGTGGAAAATCTTTAAACATGTTGGGAAACAATACTCAGAAGCACATACGAAGGCAAGAACCACAGAGGCAAAAAAAAAATATCACATGATCTGTCAGCCAATAACAGCCAGTCAATTGTTTTGCTTATATGAGTGCAGTTCGTGATGCTTTTGTTGTATTTGTCACCACAATGGATCACTGTATGTCACTACACTTTCACTTTTCATCGTGTATGCTCCCGAGTGTAATAATTATAGTGTTTAAAGAACAGAATTTAATGTAAAAAATGAATATTTTAAACCTAAAAATAAAAATTATGTTATAAGTGGTGTGTGTGTGTGTGTGTGTGTGTGTGTGTGCGCGCGCGCGCACGTGCACGTGTGTGTGTGTGTGTGTGTGTGTGTGTGTGTGTGTGTGTGTGTGTGTGTGTGTGTGTGTGTGTGTGTGTGTGTGTGTGTGTGTGTGTGTGTGTGTGTGTGTGTGTGTGTGTGTGTGTGTGTGTGTGTGTGTGTGTGTGTGTGTGTGTGTGTGTGTGTGTGTGTGTGTGTGTGTGACCAGTGAATTATATCAGTGCATTATTTTATATTAATTTCCTAATTACTTTTATAAATAAAAATTCAGTATTATGCAACTTAAAATTATTTTAAAATACATGGAATGTTTTTAATGTAAATTGAACATAGAAAAATTGCTGGTGGCTGAAGCATTTTGATATGTACACAAACTTTTGGACCTTAAGATATACAATACTAAATTTGTTAATTGTAGAACTGTACTAAGTGAACTACTGCTTTTTTATTTCAAAAATAGTATTGAGATGTTTTTACGAAGTGTGAAGCATGCATGTACACAAATACTCACACACATACATACACACAGTATCTTATATAGTGCAATTCAGTATAAAGAAATTCCTTACCGACTGTTTGCTAAAAGCTTTTTGCAAAAGTGAGAATGAAACAGTTGTTATACACAATACACAAATACAACATTCACAACAGTTCACTCCTGTTTATGTTTATGGCTGCTTTTATATTTACGTCTCTTCCATGTGCAGCGCACTTTGGATTTCTGAGCAGCCAATATAGGTTAACTTTTTATTAAAAAATAATTGAAGATAAGAAAAAGTAAATAATGTGAAAAACACAATCCCTATTTCAATTATTATTACTTACTATTACAATAATATTTTTGTAATCCTAGTATAATTTTCATATAGAGTTGAAAAGTACACAAAGGTCCTTCAAACTGGAACTAATTAACATTTGGTATGATTTGTTTCAAAGATGAGTTTAACTCTTCCATTTTACTAATGTATCTGCACCTATAATGAAAACCTTGTAGGTTCACATGTCTTTACATGAGTTTAAATATATTGTACTTAATTGTGTTTATAATTGTTTGCAATATTTTTATACAGTATTCATTTAATTATAATGAAACTGTCAAAACGTGAGTTTTTAAACTCAGGAAATTAAAAATGAGTTTTTAGTGTTTAAACTGCTTCAGACAAGTAACAATTTTAGGTGGAGCTACATCAGAAATCTTGAATCATCAGACATGTGTTTGGTACACTTACTGGTTTAAAGGATTTTTTACAGGCAGAATTTAATTGTATTATGTATTTTTAATCAGAAAGATAAATAACATTTATTTTTGGTACGGTCTCCAAGTTGCGTAATTTAATAAATTATATAGATTGGTAATTACCTTTATCTAATTCCTTCCTTGTAACTTAATTATTTGCATAACAACACGTTTCGGGATCACAGTCGCATCATCAGGTTATAAAACTAAATCATGCACTAGTCACTCGTCGTTAAGTTTAAAAAAATATAAAACCACTGCACAACACTCGTATTCGCGCAAACACATAGCTATGTGTATTCACTCACGTGCGCGTCGTCGCAAAGTTAAAAGTCGCTATGTGTTTGTGCGAATACGAGTGTTGTGCAGTGGTTTTATATTTTTTAAACTTAACGACGAGTGACTAGTGCATGATTTAATTTTATAACCTGATGATGGGACTGTGATCCCGAAACGCGTTGTTACGCAAATAATTAAGTTGCAAGGAAGAAATTAGATAAAGGTAATTACCAATCTATATAATTTATTAAATAACATTTATTATGGAAAGCTATGTAAAAGTTATATCATTTAAGAAACAGATTTCTAAATTATGTGTATAAATTGTGTAAAATATTAAATAAGAGATTTTTTTAATTTATGCATTGCAGTAGCAGTTAAGTTAATGTAATTTATTTTTAGAAATTGTGATGTGAATTACCTGCATTTTCAGATTTACAAATTGCAGCTTTTAAAGTCATAGGTAGGAGAAAGAATATAATTTAGTTTTTGTAAATAAAAATATATGAAAAGTAAAAGAAAACTACTTTACTGACAATATTCTAGTAGCATTTATTGTTTTTATTTTATTACTACCTAAATAAGACTGAAAGTGTATTATATTTTGATTTTTGTGTTATTAGTTCATTTAATTATGAATAATAATTATTCAAAAATGTATAAAGTAAAGAAATATATATACATATAGATAAATATACGTTTGTAATTAAATAATAAATAAATGTGAATCAGATATTATATCGTGTCTAATCTATAATTGTCAAATCTTCAACTTTTAATATTGTTCTTCAATGAAGCCATTCCATTTACAAATATTAATAATACTGTCAGAATCTTCTAATGAATATTATTATTATTACAAAACAATTGTTGAAATTATTGTTCCACTATAATATTCTGATATTGTTCTTTGGGCACCGCCCTGTTTACCAGAAGTGGATATTTTTACTCACATTGATGTGATGTATTACATATGAAAATTAATGATCTAAATACTATTGTTCATACAGTATATTGCATTATTTTCCCCTTTGTTATAATTCTGTTGTTTATATATATATATATATATATATATATATATATATATGTATTATTTGATTATTGATATTTATTATTTGTTGTATAGTTGTAAAAGAGTTATTAAATGATGTAAATTATTTAATATTATTATCATTACTGTAACTAAGCTAAAACATATTAAGAATAAGTGTAATAATGAATGAATACAATAAAAAGCTTTACAAAATAATCTTCATCTAAAAATTACTTATCATACTGTGAATATCAACATACAGATTTAATAGTTTTTTTCTAAGACTAGGTATGTCCTCTTCAATAAAAATCTGTTATTAAATTATCATCGCTGATAATTGTATTTATATTATTTTATTTTTGAAATATAATCCATAATAACAGCATGACACATGCTGCTGATACATTTTCTTCTTTAGTCGAGATCCAAAAAGTGGTCTGTACTTTCAACATATCTCCATTGTGTGTGTGTGTGTGTGTGTGTGTGTGTATGTGCATGCGTGCATGCGCATACGCATACACTTATAAATTTTTATACAGGAATATAGGGTCCACAGTCTAACTTAGTGCCAGCACTGAAGTAGAAAAGTGACATTCCTAGTGTTAGTTGAGACCCCTGAGTAAATTGGTTAAAGCTGACCTTGTAACTATTCTAAAAACATGTCTTAATTTAATTGTAAACTTAGAAAACTTAGAAAAAGATTTCTTTACAAAAATATTTCTTTAAAACAAATGTGTACTTTGTTTCTGTCTTGTTTAACACTATACCAGAAGAGCAAGTTACATGTATCATATAAGGTGATTAACAAAGCGATCATGAAGTTAGAGTATGGTGTCTTCTGGTGTTTTATTTGCATGTTCTACTGTTGTTATTATTATTAAGGAACCCTGACAATATTATTCACAAACAATTTCTCATTTACAGTGTGTGTGTGTGTGTGTGTGTGTGTGTGTGTGTGTGTGTGTGTGTGTGTGTGTGTGTGTGTGTGTGTGTGTGTGTGTGTGGCATTTTCTTCCGACCCGAGACTGTACTGTGCCAACCTCAGTATTAGTGGCAACGTAAAACGCGTGCCACTAATAAAAGTTATATTTTCGCCTAAATTAAAATATTTTTTTGTAACCTATGTATTCGAAAGAGTATAAAAACCACTCCTACTGTAACCTAGATGCAACGTTTCGGCATTTCAGCATTTTTTCTAGCTTTTACGGCTACTGTTCTACAAAGTAGGAAAATGCACGGTTGTGTGTGTGTATGCAATGCACCGCATCTGTGGCACATAAACGCCGCTGTACTCATACGAACCTAGCGTGCATTCTTGTCATCATATAATTGCAATGTCAAGGTCTCCAGACAGATTATACAACGTTGCCACGCTGAAATTTGCAAAATTAGCGGGAAACTAAATATAAACTGTCCGCTGTGTGCCATATGAGTGACGCGGAGTGCTTTGAGTAGTGTGACTGTAACGAAGATGCATTACAGCGTTCTTGGATTAGAGCCTTCTTGGATTACAGCGCTTTAACCCAATAATCCAAATGGAATCAAGTTCCTTTATACAATAAAAGTCACTGTAATTTTTGCTAGACACATTATATTTAAGGTTGCATTTATAAACTTGTGTAACCGCCTTAACGTACTTTATATGAAGTATATAAAACAATAAGCTAGAATAAGTGCCGCAAATATATTACATTTGTTACGTAGACAATAAACACATATGAAATTAGGTGTAATATACATTTTATATAAACCGTTTCCGTGCAGGTGTGAAAATCAATTGTTCACCCACATGCCAATAACCTACTAACCTAAAATTTTTCAACTCACACATTGCGGATGACAATATCCGCTTATGGTATTTTAGGATATACCAATGTTAACAGAGAAAAATAAAATGCAAGTAAATTTTAGAAACAAATCTTTAAAAGTGCGGTGACTGTACAACCCAGTGACAGGAAGCCTGCAGGTAAGGACTAAGAGAAGACAAAAGTGTGGAACTACCATTATGGTCTCCATAATGGACAAAGAAAATTTTGTGCCGAGTACAGTGAAAGACAACAAAATATGACATATAACTTCTCATCCTTAACACTTTTAGCTAAACCCGTGACAAAAACATAGACAAAAATTAATTTTGGTATTCTTCTAAAAAGAGATTATCTAAACATCAGTCGGATACAAACATCAGATAAACATATCTTTACTCATGTACTTAAGTACTTTATTAGCTTTGAAACAAACCAATTGAACCATGGAATCGTTTATGCACTATACAATTGTTTATTTTTCAACACATTTTAGTACATGGAATTTTAATACATCATTTTACACAAAAATGATATACATGAAAAGCAGAATATGGTATATAAACTTATAAAACGCATGAATAAAAACGAGAGATGCTGCGGATATTAACGTTATAAAAGACAAAAGTTATATCTCTTTTCAATAAAGGAAACAAAAATGATGTATCTATTATTATAAAGGCATAAGTCTCTCCAATGGGAGTTACAAAATATGTAGTAGACCCCTTAATCAACGGCTGCAAACTATTTCCGATAACATATTATTAGAAGTACACTTGGGCTTTAGAAAAGTGTGACGTCTCCCTTGTTAAGATATCACAAATGTCGGGAACCAGTTCAATTTGTTACCTGTTAATTGAACTAGCTGCCGTTGTTAGTAAACCTTAATCACTAACAAATTATAACACTTTATTATTCAGGAATTAAGCAAGGATTGTATAAATTTATTCAATCGTTGGGTGTTAGCAAAAACATCTCTTTATTAACATATTTACCTCTCATACTTTACTTTACTTTTTAAACTCAGATTCTAAAAATTTCTGCATTAAATATTTTGTATATTTTACTCTTTATTCTTTCTATATCAAAATCATTCAGCTAGATATTGTTTTAATTACCACGGATCCGGGTTTCAACTTAGTTATGTTTTTATTACAACTTCAACCAAATTATTAGAAGAATAATTTTGGTTGTAAATTTTAAAATTAATTTAAATCTAAACATCATAATGTCATTACTACTTCATTACAGTGATTACAAAAATCTATATATTAAACTTTAAATTATCAAAAGTTCTTAACTGTTCTTTTTTTTTACTGGTCTTGTTGTTTTACAGTGAATTTGTGTTACAAATATTATGTTTTGATATCACCTGAATATAACAATGTGTATGCTGTGGGGTCCATGATGGTCATCTTCAGTCCTCTTCTAGAGTGTGATCCACGGTTCCTCTTGATGTTAAATGAGGTTGATTGTTTCTGGTAGTCTCTTCCTAGACGATTAGATTTTGGTTCTAGAAGTTCATCCGGTTGGTGTTTTGTTATCTTCTTTCGGAGTCGGTAGTTTACATTTTACTTTTGGTTTCAGTTCATATTTTATCAGCACTAAATTTGTGACGATTTAAATAAAAGAAATAATCAAAATAATAAAAATTTTTAAAAATTAAGGTTGCGAGCTATTAAACCATTTAAATCTCACTGTATTAATATAAAATACCTGTATGTACTCAGTATGAGAGGAAGCAGTAATTAGTTAGTAAGAAGATACTCTAATAAAAAGATAAATTGTAAAGAGTTATTAATATCGTATTTAACCCTTTGCTTGTGAGCAGGCGCTGTCCTGTTGATTCCAGACTCGACATGTTTTCCAAGTCTTGTGTAAGTTAGAATAAGATAAAAAACCTAATGTTAATAATTAAAAATCTGAAGACACAGATAGTCGCAAAAACAACTGATTTACATTATGTATATTTGTTTAGGGATAGTTTGTATAAATTAAAATGTTAACTTAAATATAGTTAGGAACTATATTCTCGCGCGGTAATTGCCCCACTACCGTTTTGGCCAGTACCAGGCGAAGGGAGCAGAATTTCTCTCTCTCGAAATGGTGACTTCGTACAGTATAGACGTAAGAGCTGTGCTCTTAAAATATGTTACCTATACTTTGTTTTACCTTAAGATGGTATACCAGAAATAGCTGCTTAAAGCATCTGGATGTGTTAACTAATATAGTTATGTAAATAAACAAGAGATTTAAAGTGTAAAACTCGAAACGTAAAAAAGGTGTAACACAAGATGACTTCGAACTTCAAGAAATAACAACACTTCCAACGTCATACCTGGAGATGTGAACTATCAGAAGCCACAAACTCTAGTACACGCGACAGAGTATGCAGATCAGGACATCTGAGAATCTACAAGATCATCGTAGAAAGGTCAACCTGCGAACTTTGGAGCCCTTTACTGACGAAGACCAGACCGAGATGACGACGTAGCTGTTCCTGTTTCCCAAGACGGATACCCCAGGACGAGTCTTCTGCATACCAATTAAAAGGTGACTTTAACGATAGCCTGTCTATCGAGGGTTACTAATACTTGTTACACAACACATCTTGAAAGAGACTTTTCAGAAACTATTAACTTTGTAAAGACTTATAAATTAAATCTAAGAATTCATGTAACTATTCTAACTTCATACGTTGTAACAGTTTATATGCTAATGTAGAGTAATATAATTCAAGCAATAATACCATTCTTCCAATGGTTGAATAAAAGAAAGTCTTGCAAGCTAATATCATGAATTGATTATGACTAAAAGTTTTAATGAATAAATACCGAAGGTTACCCGGATCCGAGGTATAGCTATATAGAATCAATTTTGATCCCAAAGTTTAAAGAAACCTTTCAAATAACTTAATAATTGAATTAGTGATGTCATGGGATCTGTCAGTAAATGTTTTTAAATGTTAAATAAAGAGAAGTCTTCTTGTTACACACATATGAGGAGTGCTTAAATCAATTGTATACCTTGCCATTGTTTCCTTACACAGTTAGTAAGTAATTTGTTATATTAATTATTTGTGATACATTCTGTTACAACGTAGGCAGCCCATCTGATTAACGGAGTTTAATTACGATGGGTTCCCTGGATTTGTAACGCGGCGAAAAGACGTTACAAAAGTGCGCCACTCTGCTAATTTTTATAAAGGTGTTTTAAGCATCGTGACGCAAACAAAATTGCGTCACTCTTTTTAAAAAAAAAAAGGAAACAAAGGAAAGAGTTTTATTTGTGTATAGAGTGTCACAAACAAAATTGCATTCACTATGCGTGGATAATTTGTATGAACAATAACTAAATATATAATATTGATCTATGCACTCAGAAAGTTACTTTAATGACTTTAATGTTCAAAACATATTTAATAGTGTATTAAGTTACGTAAATGATAGTATGTATAAGTGAAATATCCTTAGCGTCATACAATGCATGTAGCTTTTGCATTCTATAGGCCAGTAGGAACCTGCATTATTCGATATAATTACTTGCATACATGAATTGTGACCAAACATAACAATTTTGGTCAACCGAGCAATCTGTAACAGGTTTGTTTACGACAATCCATGACCTGTTGTTTCCTGAATCATTCTGCACAGTGTATGTCCAACTATATAGCTTACATACACTAGTATGTGTTATAAAAAAAAAAATTAATTAAAAATAACTTTGTTAATAATAAAGTATGTAATGTAGACCAAGATAATTAAGTAGAAGTTCGTGATTTAAAACTTGTGAACAAAATAAGTAATTTATTTAATTGAGAAAAGTTTATGAATGAACGGAGTCAAAGTGTTGTCAAGCGAAATAATAATAATAAATTTGTTGAATAAGATTGTGCTCCCCTTCTCTCGTTTATAACGGTATAAAGTAGTTGTGTTATTCAGTCGCATTGTGTAGAGAACAATAAGAGTAAAACCCCCTTTCTCACTGACACACCAGTTCCTTGTTAACTAAACACAGAGGGTGACCTACATTCCAGAAAACAGCTGATCGGCTATTTAACCTTGAAAAATATGTGTGTGTGATTTCTGTCTCTCCCTTAGAAGAGAAATTGTTCT
The DNA here is from genome assembly GCA_034769895.1 of Magicicada septendecula. NCBI lineage: Eukaryota > Metazoa > Arthropoda > Insecta > Hemiptera > Cicadidae > Magicicada > Magicicada septendecula. The sequence goes on from CM068372.1 coordinate 218,439,148, forward strand.
TTTCTAATTTGTGTAAATTGATTACTTATGAATTTATTATATATATATGTAATATATGTGTAATGTACTAGTATTAAATTTAAGTACGTGCTAATGTGTTAGAACAAAATGGCCCAATTTAACCCGGATTTGTTATTAAAAGACGAGCTGTCTTACGAAGCCCTTTTGCGTGGACTACCCCATGCTGATGTAACAGTCGCGGAATTACGAAGGTCAATTCGCGAATGTGGATTTGATGCGCCCGTGCAATTAAACTATCTAAGCCAACTCGATTATGAAAGCGAGAAAGAAATTTGTAATGCCAAGTATAGTGAACTATACTTATTGTCTCAAACACTCCAAGACGAGAAATCTCCGGCAAAAATTTTGCGGACTACCCAGAGAATAGAGCATTTAACCAGGCGAATAAAAAATTTGTCTATCTGGCCGAATCTCACAGAAATACCCGTTGATGTACAAAAGCTAGCAGACGAAGCTCTACGCCGCTTACCTTCAATTATTAACGATTTAAGACGAAAATCCGACTCATTCAGGATGGACGAAATAGAGAAATCATTAATGAAATTACACATCTCCCCAGTACAATCCCCCACCACTGGTTTACCTCCGCCTAACTCGGATCGGAACTCACCTATCGTATCGCAAGTGCAAGCGCACCCAGAACAAAATACTGATACAGAGGTAAATGCCCCTCCTCCCGAGCATTTTCAGTTTCGTCCCGGAAATAATGAATTGACCACCACCTCCAATGAATCAATCCCTCTTCCAGACATCCATAGTGCGTTTCATTATTTTGCTAAAGCTATGGTCTTTACGGTAATGGATCTGAATCAAGCTTTTCACCAAATACCTCTTTCAGAAGAATCCAAACGTCTAACCGCGTTTGCAGTTCCTTTTCACTTGTACCAATTTACTAGGGTACCCTTTGGAATATCTCAAGGAAGTTCCGTATGTAGTAGACTATTGGAAAAGATATTTCACGACATTAAATTTAAATATGTGTACCACTATTTAGACGACATCGTAATATACAGTGAATCAATGGAACAACATCTCAAACATTTGCGTGAAGTGTTATCTCGTTTACTAAGAGCAGGATTAACGGTGAACCCAAATAAGGTAAGTTTTGCTGTCCCTCAGTTTTCTTTCTTAGGACATATCGTGAAAGCGAATGGAAAGGTAAGCATTGACCCCGAACGTACCCGTGCTATTAGAGAATTTGCACCCCCACGAGATGCAAAAGGTATAGCCCGATTTTTAGGTATGGTGAATTATTTCCACAAATATATTCCCCATCTTGCCGAAATAGCAGCACCCCTAAACTCCTTACGAAAGAAGGGAACGAAGTTCGAATGGAGCTCAATACATCAAAACGCGTTTGAGCAACTTAAAGAAAGCATTATATCTCCCCCAGTTTTGCAATTAGCTGATTTCACAAAACCATTCGTCGTGCAAACCGACAGTTCCAGTGTAGCGTTAGGTGCAGTGATATACCAAGAGATAGATAACTGTAGACTACCAATTAGTTATGCATCACGAACACTGAGCGATCAAGAAAGAAAGTATTCCGCATATGAATTGGAATGTTTAGCAATTGTTTTTGCGTTCGAAAAGTTTAAACCCTTCCTAGAACATAAAGAATTCCTTTTGGAAACCGACAATCAGGCGTTATCATGGTTATTGAATCACCCTAAACAATTAGGACGAATTGGCAGATGGATATTGAAATTAAACTGCTACAAATTCAGAGTGCAGCATATTAAAGGTACTCAAAATGTAGTCGCCGATACCCTGTCCCGTATGTTCCAGTCACCCACTAAAACTTCCGAAAACATAGTGAAGCCGGAAATAGCAAGTGCTAACGCCGTAATTACTGAATTCCCCCTTGCCTTTACAAACATTGCCCTGTATCAACAACAAGACCCCTTACTGAAGCCTATTATAGAACAACTTACCCAAGGTATTAAATCCGAGAAGTACGTATTGAGTAAGAATGTACTGTGTCTCAAGATAAGAGACGGAAAGGAATTAAGAATAATAGCCCCGGATGTAATTAAGCCCATGCTAATGGAATACTTCCATTCATCTACCATAGGAGCCCATATGGGAATCAATAAGACGATACATCGTATTCGAAAGGAATATCATTGGAACAATATGAACTGCGAAATAGCCCACTTCGTAAAGAAATGTTCATTATGCGCCCTTAGTAAACCCGCCAGAAATACTCAAGTAAGCCAATTGATATCAGAAATCCCAAAGACCCCTTTTTCGAAACTTTATCTAGATTTCTCAGGTCCGTATCCACGATCCAAATCAGGAAATACCATGTTACTGATATGTGTAGATTCGTTCACCAAATTTGTTTGGATGTATCCCATGCGACGAGCATTAGCGTCGACAACAGTTAAAATACTACAGGAATGACTATTTAAAGACTACGGTACTCCAGTACGTATAGTATCTGATAACGGTCCGCAGTTTAAAGCAAAAGAATTTAAGAATATGTGTTTCAAGTTAGGGATAGACCATATAACCACTACAGAGTATCGACCGCAAGGCAATATTGCTGAAAGGTATCTACGAAACCTCAAATCTGAGCTAGTCGCCTATCATGCGAACGATCACACGTCGTGGGACCAAAATCTATCCTGGATTCAATACGCTTTTAATTCAGCTTACCACGAAGGTCACAAGTCGACCCCGTTCGAGTTACTATACAAGTATCGACCAAACCACCCTTTGTCCACAAGATGAAATATACACGATCTGCTGCCTCCGCAAATAACGGATAAGCAGATAAAGCGAATATGGAACAAAGCCCGCTCTAACTTAAGAGCAAGCTTGGAAAAATCCAGAAGATACCACGAGAAAGGTAATCATAGCAACTCAGTCAGGTACCAAGTAGGTGACTTAGTAATGTACAAGACTCACCCCATTAGTAGTGCGATTGATAAGACCACCTCTAAACTATCCTTCCGATGGTGTGGCCCTTACCAAATCCAAAAGTACCTAACTCCAGTTACAGTAGCCCTGTGCGAACCTGCAACTCAGAAATATGTGCGGAGAACGCATATTTCGCAACTAAAGTTGTATAAGAAGAAGTGACGGTATAGTATAACCCAAAAAGAAAAGGGAATACTAGTCAGTAAAGAAAATTATATTTCTGAATCCACGTGAAAAATGTAAAACGTAGAGTTTGGAAACGAGGCCTGATCAACCTGAGTTCCAGTTCTGCGAAGCATGCATTAATGAATAATCATTAACTAGATGGGTACTAACACTCATTAACTACATGAGTTATATAGGACTCACAGAAGAAAAGATAGAATTCTAAATAGTAAAGATTTAGAAAGTTACTCTACAGAAGAGAGAGTAAGACAAACAAAAAACCGGTAGTAAAATTAAGTGATAGAGATAAGAAAAAGTTTTGTGTTTTAATTGTGTAAATATTAAGTGTAAATAGTATGTAAAAAAAAAAAGGTAGTTTATAAGAATATAAAGTATACTGTGTTGTAACTATAGGTAATAACTATGTGGACAACGTTGTAAAGTGTCCAACAACTATGTGAAAGAAATTGCACACACTAACCCCATTCAATATCCCAGTGCCCAATTGTGAGTTAGACTCAAAAAGCTTAACCGTAGCGTGCAAATTAAGCGGTGGAGTATGTGACGATTTAAATAAAAGAAATAATCAAAATAATAAAAAATTTTTAAAATTAAGGTTGCGAGCTATTAAACCATTTAAATCTCACTGTATTAATATAAAATACCTGTATGTACTCAGTATGAGAGGAAGCAGTAATTAGTTAGTAAGAAGATACTCTAATAAAAAGATAAATTGTAAAGAGTTATTAATATCGTATTTAACCCTTTGCTTGTGAGCAGGCGCTGTCCTGTTGATTCCAGACTCGACATGTTTTCCGAGTCTTGTGTAAGTTAGAATAAGATAAAAAACCTAATGTTAATAATTAAAAATCTGAAGACACAGATAGTCGCAAAAACAACTGATTTACATTATGTATATTTGTTTAGGGATAGTTTGTATAAATTAAAATGTTAACTTAAATATAGTTAGGAACTATATTCTCGCGCGGTAATTGCCCCACTACCGTTTTGTCCAGTACCAGGCGAAGGGAGCAGAATTTCTCTCTCTCGAAATGGTGACTTCGTACAGTATAGACGTAAGAGCTGTGCTCTTAAAATATGTTACCTATACTTTGTTTTACCTTAAGATGGTATACCAGAAATAGCTGCTTAAAGCATCTGGATGTGTTAACTAATATAGTTATGTAAATAAACAAGAGATTTAAAGTGTAAAACTCGAAACGTAAAAAAGGTGTAACACAAGATGACTTCGAACTTCAAGAAATAACAACACTTCCAACGTCATACCTGGAGATGTGAACTATCAGAAGCCACAAACTCTAGTACACGCGACAGAATATGCAGATCAGGACATCCGAGAATCTACAAGATCATCGTAGAAAGTTCAACCTGCGCACTTTGGAGCCCTTTACTGACGAAGACCAGACCGAGATGACGACGTAGCTGTTCCTGTTTCCCAAGACGGATACCCCAGGACGAGTCTTCTGCATACCAATTAAAAGGTGACTTTAACGATAGCCTGTCTATCGAGGGTTACTAATACTTGTTACACAACACATCTTGAAAGAGACTTTTCAGAAACTATTAACTTTGTAAAGATTTATAAATTAAATCTAAGAATTCATGTAACTATTCTAACTTCATACGTTGTAACAGTTTATATGCTAATGTAGAGTAATATAATTCAAGCAATAATACCATTCTTCCAATGGTTGAATAAAAGAAAGTCTTGCAAGCTAATATCATGAATTGATTATGACTAAAAGTTTTAATGAATAAATACCGAAGGTTACCCGGATCCGCGGTATAGCTATATAGAATCAATTTTGATCCCAAAGTTTAAAGAAACCTTTCAAATAACTTAATAATTGAATTAGTGATGTCATGGGATCTGTCAGTAAATGTTTTTAAATGTTAAATAAAGAGAAGTCTTCTTGTTACACACATATGAGGAGTGCTTAAATCAATTGTATACCTTGCCATTGTTTCCTTACACAGTTAGTAAGTAATTTGTTATATTAATTATTTGTGATACATTCTGTTACAACGTAGGCAGCCCATCTAATTAACGGAGTTTAATTACGATGGGTTCCCTGGATTTGTAACGCGGCGAAAAGACGTTACAAATTCTGGTAATTAACATTTCTCACCATTTACAGTTTGCTAAGAGATGTGTCGGCTAAGTTTCCTTTTTCTTTTTTATTCTTTACATGTCGCTTCACGCACTACATTATAATTTTGTTTTTATTATTATTATTATACTACATAGGTCAAATCGAACTCATTATAAACTTGATTAAATATTGTTTAACGGTATACACCTATGTGTATGTTCACAACACAGCAGCTACATCCTTACATCTCGGTGTCTATCGGGCGAGTGAGTGCAATGTTCAGGGCAAGGGGTCAGTAGCTGGCGTGGTTTTACGCACTGAGAAAATAGTTCGTTCTTTTAAGTTATATTAATTATTTACTAATCAAGTCGTAATACATTATTTTACCTTTTGGTTACGAATTATGAATTTCTTTATTTATTTTGTATATATTTTATTTAATTAAAGTAATTATTATTATTAGCTAAATAACACCGTTCTTAACGTGTTGGTACGGGACAATTTGCACGTTGTTGCATGAATAAGGAGTGGATAGGTATAGGTAATGAGTGGATAATACTCTTACTTATATTGAAAGCAATTTTTTATTTGTGCGATTTAAATATTTTTTTAAAATCGTCACAAAAGGACGTTCATGCATTGACGTGTATATATACTAAAGCAAAACATTGAAAAACGTCGGGAATTCAATTTAGAAACACACATAGCTTTTATAGATTACGAAAAAAGCCTTTGATAGAGTTAAAACTTTATGGGGATTTCTATAAGCCAGATGTATTTTGAGACACTCATTGATGCAATTACGAGCCTATAGGCCTACTTGAACATTAGTACAGTATTGCAAAAGGATCAGTGTCACAACTGTCAAGAGAAATTGCGACGAATTAAGGTGTTTAGTAGGTATAATGAAAATAACAATTACCATAATCATAATAACAGTAAACGTCGCAGTCTATCACAGCCTACTTCTTCTAACTCTTCGCTGACATTTTCTTAATTCGCAATCTGGGTATCAAGCAAATTTCATTCATAACAATTTCTTTTGAGACGCTGTTGTTTAATACAGCACTAGTGTTCTGGAAAGTATAGCTACAACCTTTGTTTACAATGTACAGTAAATTATGAAGGACAGCAACAACGAGATGCTTAGTATACGCATTCCATTGTGATGTCGACAGGAACAAGATAAAACTTACATATTAGCGTAGTCGTCTCGGTAAAACAGTGGACAGCGTCATTCAAAGAAACGTTATCAGTCTCATTTTTTGCCACACGCTCGTTCGTTATCTCATCTTTCTTCTAAGCGTGCCCATACCAGTGCGATAGAATTTAACTTACAGCTGTAGTCGGGGGGGAGCAGTCTTAGGACTTCATGTCCGTACTTTTGTGCTATTTCATCAATAAGAAATACTCTCTTTAATATTAGAATCTTTGATAATTAGTAGTAATGCTGGAAAGAGTGAGAGAGAGAGAGAGAGAGAGAGAGAGAGAGAGAGAGAGAGAGAGAGAGAAGGAAAGAAATAAAATGTGTGTTTGTGTCAGTTTCATAAAATAATGGCTTTCCCGGGCAAATATTTTAATTACGTTATTACACAAAATGAAAATTACGTGCACACACCACACAAACCTCGCTCAGTCAGAAGGTTAATATTCGGAAGCATTTGTTGTCACAATTTGCTCTTAATTGCGTAGCACTTTTCGAACCTGCCTCTGTACACTAATCAGATTCCTCTGTTAGTAAGATGAGATTGGTGTTTAAAATACACAGTTATCGCTTATCGCTTTCAATGAAACCGACCAGTTCATGTGCAGAAACAACGTAACTACACTGACGTCAGATTAAAAAAATTATTTACCATTTATAACAGTTGCTTTAATGCCGACTGTCATTTTTTTTAACGGGGATGTAATAGATGGTACTAACCTGGTATTACCGTTAATCTCTGTTATATTAACAGGAAGAAAGCTAAAAATGAACCAAAACAAAGGAACTATGCAGTAACATATACCAGACAAATTATACAATGTTTTAAAAATACGGAGTAGATGTAGCAATTAAAAATGTGAAAGAGTATTTGATAAGATAAGGAATAAAAACATAGAAAAATGCCAATCTTACAAAGAAGCGGAGTTTTTCTTAATATAAAATGCAAAAAAATGTAACAAAGTGTACCTAAGCGAGACAGAACGGAAATTTGAATGCAGGTTATATAACCATAAACGAGGAGACGGTAATAGAACAACAAATTCTTTATATGCAAGACATTTTTTAAAAGAGAATCACAAATTTCTTAATCCTCTTGAAAACTATGAGTCAAAAGTAGTTAATAATATAGCTGAAAGACGACACTTGATAGGAGGAGAGGGGAAACACAAGTACAAAACAATATACTAAAACACGAAACGTACTGCAGAGCCTTTGACCACAGACATCACTGCACAAAGAATCATACCAATGTGGCAAAACACACAAACAGCCGCATAGACTTCAAAAAGGCTCTGGAATTTGCACATCATAAATATGTCAGACTATTATAGATATACTACATTAGCAGTGACAGGCGTAACAAGAGAGTAACGCCTGCTACCGCAGGTAATTAACTTTCACCGTAAGGGGCTGGAAATTGTTGGCCAACCACTTGGTTCTGTCTGTAACAAGTGAGTCTAAGAATTTCTTTATTTAGGCTATTATTGACACAGTTTCCTCTGTGCAACAATAAGTCTCTTCTGAGCAGCAATTGGTGTCAATTCTTTCTCGCAAAACAACGCAGTGGACCATAATGCCCGCACCACTGACATTAGGCAACGCCAAGGTCACACGCAATACACAGCTAACGGACTACACTCATACGCAAATTTTTGTTTTGAATCTTAGTTGATTGCTCTATAAAGTGGATTGCACTGCCCCGTCACTTGTTTCCCTTATCCTATATGATTTTGTATTTCTGCTACACGTGTGCTGTCGTTTGTAACCATGCAAATGAAGAGCTTTTCATCTTTGATAGTATTCCATGTTGCGACAGGTGCGTCGCTAACGTTCCAAAGCTGAATAAATAAATAAAACTGTCCTTTAAGTACAACTTAAATAAAGTGGGTGATATAGCACAACCTTGTCGCAATTCCTTGGTGACTAGTTCATCAGATAGTCTTGACCCTATCTTTGTGGCGCATAGTAATATTTGTGTATAGCGCTTCCACAGCTCTAACGTATACAGCATCTACACCACATTTAATAACACCGACATAGCTTATTCCGTGGAACACTCGCATAAATATGTTCTTGAAGTCTATAAGTAGTAAATTGGTGTTTACATATTTTGTCATTCTTTTTTGAAGAAGCTGTTTCAATGTGGAGGAATAATCTATACAAGACTGACCTGCACGAAATCCATATTCTCATATTGGTTTTCAAATCTTGCTTTGCAAATTTTTGCATATAAATTCCAGATGGAATTGGTTGCACTTGCTCCAATACTGTAATTCGACAGTATCGTTTTGCTGCCTTTTTTTGTGGAGATTGGAAATACACGCAGTCTTCCATTCAAAACGGAGCTGTTCACTTTTTAAAAAGTGATTGAAACATATCCCAAAAGGTCCAAAAGAAGATCTGCCTCATTTTTAAAGAGCTTATACGGAGTCCATTTGGGCCTCGTGCCCGTCCATTTTTCACGGTTTTTAGAGCATTCTTAACCTCGGTAACAGGAAATTTGTCTTCCTCAAACAACAACACATCAGAGAGATCAATCTTGTGGTCATTTAATGTGAAAGTTAATTTCTAAATTTGTGTTATTATTTTATAAAAAGCAAATTATTTCGTACGTATTCCATAAACCGCGCTCAGGGCAAAATAGGTAGGTAGGGGGAAATTTATGAATCTAGTACAACGAAGTGTTTTTTAATCTTTGTGTAACATATTTATAATCTGATTAAAATTATTTTTGACTTGGCAGACTGCCATGGGCCGCTCACTCAGCGGTAAATCACTTAGAATTTATAATACCGACATATTAATTAAAGGGTGGAAATTTTTTAGGACAGGCACTGTTACCTTCAGTGACAAACGGTTGTTTAGGCCGTGATTGTTAATGTATATTAATAAAAAGCATAATTTTTTAGTGAACATAACACAACAGAAATTAAACGAATAACAAAAATATTTAGATGCCAAAAGGCATTCGTTTATACTGTTCGGAACGGTCGTTCCGAAACGCGTGACAAAGCTACTAGAAGAAGTTACAAGACGAAATGAAATAAGAGAATATATTAAGTAAATAAAATGTTGCCTGGCGCGCACCTTGCATAGACCCCAAAAAGTTGCCTCCATGCGCACCTTGTAGGCTATAAACCTTTTTGAGGTTGTAAAGTGTCCTTTCAAAATCCCTTGACCGCGCCGCGCGCACCTTGTATAAACCCTGTAACGCAGTCAACGTGTTAAAAGAAATTATTCTCTATACCGTATAATGAAATGGAAATGAAAACCAAACTAACCTTAAATTTCTCATGGGATGGATTTAATGACAGGTTTACTACTTACGAAGGTGCCTGGACACCAAACATAAACAAACTATTACAAGACAAATAACGAAAAGTTGAGCTGTACTACAAAATAAGTAGACTAACTTAAAACTGTTTGATACTTTATTGTGTGCCATGTAAGAAGTTTTTAAACACTGAAGCAATTTAATCTGTGACAATGATTGCACTCAATTTAAATGATTTTGTAAGATTTCAGTTAAATACCTATCCGTAATCTTTAATTTACTTGGTACAGGCCTACAGTATGTGTACACGTGTTGAATACTATGTAACGATGATGTAACAGAAAGCAAGGACCAGTTTTATAGTTTACCATTATCATTTCAAATTAAGACCAATACAATTTATTTTCTTTTATTTCGACACTCAAAGGCGTATTTTATCAGACGGAGGTTTAGCTATTTTCGTATGTCATAATGTCTTCTTATTTTGAAGTGTGTAACTCAGAGTACGGTACTCTTAAAGCATCTAACCCGTGACGACTACCTTCTGCTCGTATTGCCTTGTTACAACCAACGTCTTTAGAACGTACGTTGCTACTAGAATATTTGTTACTTTGTACAGTTTTAACGCTTTTTATGCTTAAAACGTCTTACGTAATGTTCCACATATGCTTTAACCTTTTTCTATAAAATTGCCCGATTTTATCGAGTAATTTGTTTCCAGTAAAATATTTTTTCTTTAAAGATATTTATCTAACACGCCATTTGTTTCCATTTTGGAACAGATACCCATAACCCAAATTGAGCTAAAATATTTGAATTAATATAACAACCGCTTTTGTAATTATTCCCGTTTGCCTACAAGATAACGTTATTATCTCCATGAAGCTGATGAAGTTGAAAAGTGAAAAATACTCCTCCCTATAGTTGAATTTGGAACTCTACTTTATATTTACGTACTCTAAATACTTGATCAATACAATAATTTAAAAACGTAGATGACATTTGGCGCTCTCATCGCACCCTTTTGTTATTAGAAATGTTTCTCATCACTTTAATAGCCTATTATGATTTAAGTAAGCAGTCCTTCCATCATACAAACAACAAATATACTCATAAATGCTCATACTTTTCTTGTAGCCCCTATATGTATTTTATATTATTTTATTTATTTATTTATTTTTTTTTACACGAACAGGCTAGCCGTGGACCACGCGAATATCATTTCCTTTTCATCTCCTCCAGAAGGCCCTCATTTGCACACTATGCGCCGCCTTCCTTTCCACTGTCCACCCCTTTCTCGTCTTCTTCTCACCGCAGAGAACGTCAAGATTTTGAATTTTGTTTCTGCATGTATTTCTATCCACATAGTCGTTCAAAGAGATACCCAGTTTCATCATTTCCTCCTTGAGTTGTTTGGTATATCTCCGTTTAGACTGGAAAGTTGGCAAATACAGTTGAAAATTTTTTATTTAATTTGGACCGATCCATCCAAACCATATGTAAAAGGAATCTCAGTCTTTTGCTCCGGAAAGCCGTTTCCAGATCTTCCAGATCGCTTTACAGCTCTTCTTTGGGGCTTTCCCTGTACCCATTCTCCATTTTCTTGGGGCTATTAATTTTTTGAAGAATTCTTCGTTCAATTTTAAGAAGAGGTTCCAAGTTTTGAAAGCACTTTGTTTCCACTCCATACATGATCACCGGCCTGGTCACAATGCTATAATGGCGGACTTTTACACTTCTAGAAAGGTTTTGCTTTCCGTTTATATTATTAATAATAATAACAAAATTTTTACAAGAATATACTTTTTTATTATTTTGTGGATTACTATGATTAGTTAGTATTCAACTATCATCATCTGATATAAAATTATAGGCCTATATAATATTTTATATCACTATCAATATAATTTTATATCCGATTATGTTAGTTGAATACTATCAGAACACTGTAATTCACAAAATAGTAAAAAAATTTGTTATTATTAATAATAATATAAAACAGTAAATAATAGACATTAAATTGCCCAAAAATGCTCTCTGTTCTAAAATCTTTATAAGACAGGTCCACTTATACTGTTAAATACTTTGCCTATGTCTGTAAAAATCTAAGTGGGTCTTGAATTTATGCTAAGTTTACAACCTTTTCTCCATTACTTGTTATGACATAAAAATTCCGTTTGTACAATATTTTTATTTCTTAAAGCCAGTCTAATTACTGATATGAAAACATACGAAACTTATTTTAATCTTCTAGACTATTTACTATTTTAGTATAAAGTTTGTGTTACGTTTGTGGATGGAAGACTGATTCCTCTACAGTATTGGTTTCATTGGATCCCCATTTTGTACAATCAAAACAGTAATCCGTAGAAATATTTTTGTGTGGATTTCTTGTGTTCAGTAGTACATATTGATAAAATGGAGTATTAGCATAGAACTAGTTTCTTATACTTCAACAGCTTCAAATTGATATCACTTAAACAAGGAGCACTATGATTTTTTGTGTCATCTACAGGCATCAACTCTTCCAAATTAACACTATGTAAACATACTAGGTACATTTTGCTTTGTTAAAACTCTCTTCATATCCGTTATGTCAGCGTTGAGTCTAAGGATTTTATCATTCTTTCTCGTATATACGTGTACTTAAATGTTACTCTCGCCTTCACATCCGTGATAATTGTCTTCATTACACTATGGATAGCTGACTGATGACTATGAATGTAGGCCTAATTTTCAGAAGTTACAAAAGACCTCTTCTTTGCCTTTGCCTCTTCTTTGTGTTTCAACCTAAGAATTTTATTTGCAGCAGTAATGGGTTTGCCACATATTCAATATATTTGCTGCCTCTTCTTTCACATTCGTAAGCTTTAAACTTGTTTACTTTGATCTTAGTTACTACACTTAAAATTTCTTAATAGCGATTATAATTTTAAAGGTAGAATTTTTTTCGACTTTAAATGAGAATAAATTATCAAGATAAGCCTGTGAATAAGTTGCTGAAGGTACCCAATCAACGTAAGCTATACTATCAATCGGCAAAGAAATCGAACTTTGTTTACTTTAATCGGATTAATCAATTTCAAGTAGTTTCAAATTCTACGACAGCGAATAGTCGTTTCAGGATATCTTTTATTAGTAAATTTTTTTAGAGTTTGTGTTTTATTTAAACTGAACAACGTAGATAGGCCTACACATATTACATAAATTACTTATATATTATATATAAACTATTACGTTTGCTCCAGCGGTATCGCTAATGTGTAATTTTGTAATCACTCTGCTACACTAAAATAAAAAAAAAAACTTTATGTGACGACTGTGGGTTCTAAAACGTTTAGCAAAAAAAAAAAAAAAAAATAGATACAATTAGGTGGAAATAGAGCCATGTTTTAGTGTCTCAAACCTTGTACAGGTCACAAAAATTTCGTATGTTTTAAACTCAAATAATAACCTTCTGTATAATAAATTAATAACCATATTTTGATACTGCAGTATTGTATGGTTTATTGATTACATATTATATATTTTTATTGACTTTTACAAAACTTACAAAGTAAATCAGACTGTTATATCTCCAATATTTGCGTTTTGAAGAAACAGTAGAAGTGTAAAATTAGCAGCTGTTATTCAGTAGAGCAGTTCAGATAAACATGGAACGTTCTCAGTATATACACAAAACATTCAATGCCAGCAGCAATTCAAGTAGACGTAAACACAGTCTACTTTTTGGCGGGATTTTTAGCTGATTTCAGAGAATGAGATTTAGTCCAAACAAATGAGTTGTTATGAAGAGTTTATAAATTGTGTAATTTCTAATGGAAGTAAACGTATGTTGAAATGATAAATAAAACGCGTTACTAGCGTTTTCAAACTACACAAAATATTATTTAAATATTTTCTGCCACCATATGCTGTTTGATAATAGAATTCAGTAAATCTGCTTAGTAGCTCTATTATGTAATCTTGCGGACAATTATGAATTACTGTATACACCGCAAATGACTAAATTGGTCATCTCATTTAGTCAGTCTTACACAATCATCACAGAGTCATTACAGGAAAATAAAGGGTTAGTAACCTGTCCTATTCACGAACAACCTTTTTATTTTAGTTTTGTAACCTTTCATCTATCTGCTAGTCGTGTTCGCTCAACATACTCGTGCGATTGATTGCTTCTCTCACGCTTGTGTCCAGTGCATATTTAATTATTGTACGCTGCACTATTGTGACTCCATAATTTTCACTACGTTGCCTTGACTTGTTCCTAAATTTCTTTAACAAATTGTTGCCGTCTTTGATTTGTTTCCACTAATTGAATTTTATGTATCATTTGCAATTCCGACCTTTATTCCGCAGGTTTTGGTCCTCGCGCTCGTATCGCTCAGCTCACATATCGCATGCACACCTCCTCTCCCAACATTAACTAAATTCGTTGGCTACATTACAGTTTTTAAAAACGTTTAATATACGCTATACTTTTCTTTTGAACTTTTTAAAGTTAGAAGAATGAAGACACGGTTGTGTATAAACAAAGATTTAAGGTCAACGGATTGTCTTTAGTCACGAGTCAGCTGTTGAAACAAAGACAGTTCATTCAGTGTATCTGGTGTCATGTAGAAATTGAGATAATACGCAGATGACTTTTGTAATCGCTGCTGTTAAGTGATAGGCCTACGTACGAATTTGTTGTTGTGGCGGCAAGTTCCTTTTAGTTGACAACTGAGTGTTGCTGAGGTTTTGTAATCTTTATCGTTAGCGATAAATGTACTGTAATTATTGTTGTGGCGAGTATTTTTTGTTTGCGTTTGCTAACTGACAGTTGAGTGTGTTTGAGATTGTGTGATTTTTGCAGTAACTGACGCTTATAATTGTTGTTGTGGCCCGTTTTGTGTCACTTCCCCAGCCTGTGGAAACGTGCAAAAATCGCCACGATTCCCAAACCTCGTAAGCTGCGTATAGGCCTACTTACCGAGAATCATCGCCCAATATCTATATTGCCAGTCATCTCGAAAGCGTTCGAACGGCACCTGCACAGCCGATATGCGCCCCTGTTGGGTGGTTTCATTCGGCAGTAGCAATTCGGCTTTCGCAGAGAGCACTCGACGACCCTTCAACTCGTCAGGGTTGTTACCCAACTGACGGACGCCGAGAACAAGCGTCAGTCCTCCGTCCCTGTATTGCTCGACGTGAGTAAACCCTTCTATCGAGTCTGGCACGAAGGCCTTCTCTACAAACTAGCCCAATCCCCTCTCCCTGTCTCTTTCGTTCATCTTCTGCGATCGTATCATTGCGACCGCGTCTGTATAGTACGCGTCGTACCCATCCGTTCGACAGATCGTCGCAGGCGTTCTTCAGGGATCTGTCCTAGGCCACGTTCTGTACCTTCTGTACACGAACGACCTGTCTGTACAGCCTGGAGACATTTATCGTTCTATGCGATGACGTCATGTTTCATGCTAGCCCAGCGAACCTTAGTTTTGCCTGGTGCAACGTCAGCTCGTCCAACTTCCAGACTGGCTTTGGAAGTGGAGAATGGCGATCAATGTGGAGAAAACCGAGGCGATCGCCTTTTCTCGTAAATTTACTTCCCGCTTCCAGTCTCTCTCCCTAGAAGGAAGTCCAATCGTATGGAAACGGTCTGTAAAATACTTGGACGTCACTGTTGACTGGCGCCTAAGCTTTGAAACCCACGTCTCCCTGAGTCTCCAGTGTGCCTGCGGCGTCAAACCCAAAATATATCCCTTTCTCACTCATCGGAGTTCAGTGCCTGTGCGCACTAAACTCACCATCTATTTGCTCTTTCTCAGAGCAATACTAACATCTGCAGCCTCTACCTTTTGGGCATAACTCAGCCCAAACATTGTCGCCTGTTTGGAAGCTTTCCAATCCCAGGTCCTCTGGTACATCTCAAACTCTCCCTGGTTTGTCAGACATGATCCTATCAGGCGAGAGTTGAAGGTTCCTTCTCTCACCGAATTCGTTTGGTCCCTAGCCTTCAATATCTTTACCCGAGCCTCTGTCTTCATTTCAAGGCGGGAACTTTCATAAATTTTTAAATAAACTTTTAACTTGATTTCAAGGCCTTGTTTTCTGAGTTACTGCGATCCATTAATCTCTTGTACCAATGAGAATTAGAATTGAGATTACCGAAAAAGATCTGTAACGCTGTTTACCAGCTGACTGGAATAAAGTCTACACACCTTGTGATATTGACACAGCAGCTTACTAGGGGAGAGTAAGGCAAAATGACATATAAGGCAAAACGACATACCAACTGTTTCTTGGCGCTTTTTTAAGGAATATGTTTTCTGCGCGTGGCAACACTGCGACTGTACTCTTTTCCGTGCCATGCGCCACGTTAGACACGTTGAAAGTGATTTCCGTTGTTATTATAGCAATTTGTTTAAAATATACGTTTCAAGATCAAGGTAAGTTGAAAATTGACGTAATAATTTTGTTACTAATTGTGGTAGTAAGTTATTCCTTTGTTGTCTGCAACACCTGTTATTGTTTGCCTTTCTATTGCCGTTAAATACGATCGCCTGCATAAACATTCTAACCTACAAATTGACGTAACCGTATCTACAACGTATTTGGGCAAAATGACACATGGAGTGTGTCATTTTGCCTTACATAAATACAAAGTGTGTTGTTTTGCCTTACGTTAATTTCATAACTTTCTTTTTGCTTCAGATGGTTTCTAATTATAAGAAAAAATCGAATCGACAATCCTGGTCGAGTGAAGACATGCAGAAGGCGATAGAAGCGGTTAATGATAAGAGGATGGGATGGAAAAAAGCATCTATTACGTTCAACGTTCCTCAGGCGACATTGCGGAGACGCGCTCAGGGAAAGAATATTCATGCCCGTGGTGTAACAAAATGTCTCGGTCGCTTCAAGAAATCACTCAGTGGTGATCTGGAACAAAGATTAATCACACATATATTAGACTTAGAGTCATGACTTTTTGGCCTGACTACCTATGACTTGAGGGAACTTGCATACAAACTTGCTGAGCGCAGTGGATGTGAACATCAATTTAATAAAAATAAAAAACTGGCTAGTAGGCAATGGGTTCATAGCTTTATTTCTCGGCATCCGAACATATCCTTAAGAGTTCCTGAAGCTACCTCAGCTGCAAGAGCCCAAGCCTTCGATAGACCTCAGGTTCAGAATTATTTTAAAAAGTTGGAAGAAACAGTTCAAACTAATAACATACAGGCAACAATGATTTTTAACATGGATGAGACTAAACTTACAACTGTACAAAAAGCTCAAAAAATAATCGCCAAGAGAGGTAAAAAGCAAGTTGGTGCAATTACTAGTGCCGAAAGGGGTATTCATACTACAGGAGTGGCGTGTGTGAGCAGCGCTGGAACTTTTATTCCACCAGCATTGATTTTTCCGAGGAAAAAATTCAATCAAGATTTGTATGATGGAGCTCCACCAGGTACCCTCCCATTGTATAATGAATCAGCATATATGACTGGAGACCTCTTTCTTAAATGGATTAAACACTTCGTGAAGTTTGTAAGACCTACGAATGAAAATAAGGCGTTATTAATTTTAGATGGCCACGCAAGCCACAAAAACCTGGATTCTCTTGAATTTGCTAAAAAAAATCACGTTATTCTGTTTTGTCTCCCAGCCCATTGCACGCACCGACTCCAGCCCCTAGATGTCGCATTTTTTGGACCTTTAGCAACCTACTATGACCAAGAAGTCACGACATGGCTGAAGGCACATCCAGGGAGAACTGTGTCAATATACCAAATCTCTTCATTATTTACAAGAGCCTACAATAAAGCTGCTACCGTCGGAATAGCACTTAGTGGATTTAAAGCCACCGGCATTTCTCCATTAAACCCCAATATATTCCCTGACCACTTATATCTACCCAGCGCTGCTACTGATATCCCTGAAGATGACACAATTTACGAGAAGCAGTCAAAAAATGAGAAAAAAATGCTCACTAACCCATTAAATTGCGATGCTGTTGCTTCAACTTCTGGTAACGTTTTCGTAGAGGCTTATTCCGAAAATGAGAAAACTGATGTGTCTGAATTGCTGAACGAATTGTCTCCAGTTCCGATAGCAAGTGTATCATCATCATCACGTCACAAGAAGAAAAATACATATCAAAGTGTTCTCACCGAGAGTCCGTTTTTAAATGAATTAAAAGAAAAAGAAGCTGAAAAGAAAGATAAAGAAAGAAGAAAGAGTGAGAGGGCTAAAGTTAAAAGACGTATTGCTATAGACTCTTCCGATGATGAACCAACATTTGATAATGACGATACTGATTCTGATGTTGGTTGTTTGTATTGCAACGAACTGTTCAGCCAATCTAGACACCGAGAGCAATGGATCCAGTGCCAGCAATGTCGTCAGTGGGCTCATGCTGAGTGTGCTGGAGTAACTAAAAAGATCAAACAGTTCATTTGTGAAGCGTGCCGGGACTAGTGTTTCAGCTATGTTAAAGAAAAAATATAAATAAAATAAGTATGTCATTTTGCCCACCATGTTATGCAAAATGACACACTTGGTGTTTTTTTTGTAAAATTTGTGTTATTTAAATATAGTTTTTTTTTTTGTAAGTTGAACCATGTACTTTGTTTCGCAAGTAAATAAAGCATTAGAAAAACCCAAAGCCGCATTTTTAATGTAATCCACAGTAAATATTTACAGGCGATTTTTAGAAAGTATGTCATTTTGCCTTACTCTCCCCTATCTAAACAAGAAATTGTCTGCTATTATTACAAAGCACGTATCAGTAAGGAAATTATTGTAAAAGAAGGATCCAGCTTGGTTTTCTAACTAGACCTTAGCCCCTGACGCATACCGACTGCTTCGTTTACTTCCGTATCTCTTCGTAGAGCTGAGTAAGGAGCGAATATCCAATTTTTACCCAATGCTATGAGCAGGTACGAAAGCCTCCGATGTTGAATTAGGCGGGAAATGTACAGTAAAAGACACAACGTGCCGTTTAATATAGGCCTACTGTACGTGTGTTAAGTAATAGTGTGTCGATAATTGTAGTACAGTAACACCAGCATGACAATAGTTCACTTTTAAAATATTACTTTACTGCTTCAGTTTAATTATCTGTGCGTGTGTTAATTAACAGTGTGCGACGATCATCTATTAATTATAATTTTATTAAATATCACTATAGTATTGACGACTCGGAACACTAAGTTTTTTATAAGTAAAAACGTAAAGTTTTACCTTTACAGCCTAAACCGGCTTTCACCTATAGAAGGCTTCATCACAGGCTGTCGTAGGTAGCGCTGTTCGTCTTGTTGTTGGCGACGAGATAGTTTTTCGAAAGATCGAAGCTGTGTGTGTGTGGTGAGATGTGTTCGAATAATGCCTGCGATTTGAATTGTGTCTGTTCGTTTAGGATGTCGTTTTTATTTGTTTTTGTGTGTTTGTATATTTCTAATTGTTCTAGAGTGTCTAGTTTTCGGCCTTTTTGTGTACGTGTAGTATGTTCATGTTATTGTCGATGTTTTTATGTGTGGTTTGCTTCAACGAGGTGGTTTGCAAAGGTAGATTCTGTAGTGGTGTGGAGTGCTTTTGTGTGTTCAATGTATCTCTGTTTGAAGCTACGTCCTGTCTGGCCTATGTAGAATTTATTGCAATTTGAAAAATTTAGCTTATATACACCGGGTAGATCGAATTTGTTTTGTGCTTTGGCCATGCGTTTTGATTGTGTGTGTTCTGTTTTGTTAGTAGTTTTGTAAGCGATTCTGTATCCTGCTTTTTTGAATTTGTGGGCAATTTTTTCTGTTTGTTTGTTGATGTATGTTAGTGTTATGAATTTGTTGTTTTCTGTCTTTGTCTGTTGTTTGTTTTGTGTTTTGTGTAGGAGTTTACTGACTATTGTTCTGTCATAACCGTTAGATTCTGCTAGATATTTTATCGTGTTTAGTTCGTCTTTGTAGTCTATTTCATCTAAGGGGATGTTGTTAAGTCTATGCATCATGGTTCTAAAAGCAGCTAGTTTGTGTTGTATTGGGTGATTGGAGGTGTTGTGTATTAGTGTGTCAGTTGTAGTTGGTTTTCTGTATATACTGAATTTGTGCCTGTGTTCTAGTTTTGTGATGGAGAGGTCTAAGAAGTTTATGGTATTGTTGTGTTCGTATTCGGCAGTGAAGGTTATGTTTTTATGTATTTTGTTTATGTGCGTTAGTAACTGTTCACATTGTCTTTTGTTTCCCCTAGCAACAATACCATAAACGTCTTAGACCTCTCCATCACAAAACTAGAACACAGGCACAAATTCAGTATATACAGAAAACCAACTACAACTGACACACTAATACACAACACCTCCAATCACCCAATATAACACAAACTAGCTGCTTTTAGAACCATGATGCATAGACTTAACAACATCCCCTTAGATGAAATAGACTACAAAGACGAACTAAACACGATAAAATATCTAGCAGAATCTAACGGTTATGACAGAACAATAGTCAGTAAACTCCTACACAAAACACAAAACATACAACAGACAAAGACAGAAAACAACAAATTCATAACACTAACATACATCAACAAACAAACAGAAAAAATTGCCCACAAATTCAAAAAAGCAGGATACAGAATCGCTTACAAAACTACTAACAAAACAGAACACACACTATCAAAACGCATGCCCAAAGCACAAAACAAATTCGATCTACCCGGTGTATATAAGCTAAATTTTTCAAATTGCAATAAATTCTACATAGGCCAGACAGGACGTAGCTTCAAACAGAGATACATTGAACACACAAAAGCACTCCACACCACTACAGAATCTACCTTTGCAAACCACCTCATTGAAGCAAACCACACATATAAAAACATCGACAATAACATGAACATACTACACGTACACACAAAAGGCCGAAAACTAGACACTCTAGAACAATTAGAAATATACAAACACACAAAAACAAATAAAAACGACATCCTAAACGAACAGACACAATTCAAATCGCAGGCATTATTCGAACACATCTCACCACACACACACACAGCTTCGATCTTTCGAAAAACTATCTCGTCGCCAACAACAAGACGAACAGCGCTACCTACGACAGCCTCTGATGAAGCCTTCTATAGGTGAAAGCCGGTTTAGGCTGTAAGGTAAAACTTTACGTTTTTACTTATAAAAAACCTAGTGTTCCGAGTCGTCAATACTATAGTGATATTTAGTTAAGTAACGGACACGTCATGGACAACGAAATCCAAGAAAATAATTTTATTCTTTAATATCACTGTAAGTATCAAATGTCTTCGTAGTTCGTTTTATAATATACATTTTTATTTCATTTACATTATCCGTGCGTGTGTTTATCGAGTTTGTTGTGTGATATTCATTTGTTAATTTGTTTTGATTTTTTTTAGATTTTCATAATCTAGTTTTTATACCCTTTTTATTTTTGGTTTATTAAAATCAGTGAGCTTAACAATACTTATGTTCGTAATGCGGTAAGGATTGTGAAAATGTAGATAATCTTAACCAGCATTCAAAATTACATCCCGAAGAAGTAAACAGTGAAATGCCGGTTTTGAGCAACTTGAAGTCACGTACACAAGAATGTAACATCTGTGATAAACAGTTTAAGCACGGTGTTGCGCCTTAGACGCTCTCGATGAATCTTAAGTTGGTCTTAGAACGCTTATTGAGGTGCTTGTGTGAAATGAAATGATGAAGTGGACTGTATATTCATAAGATAATAGTTTATTGAAAAATTAACACGAAATAATTGCTGGCGCGTGCAGTTTTAGAGCGGCATAATGCCGAGAATTAATATAGAATTAAATATTGGAAACCCATAACCAAGTGTAGAGGCCGAGATCGCCCAAGTAAAATTATCGCATGATGATCATGCTCAATTATAAAATATTGAAAACTTCTGTAGCCGCGGCTTGCGAACAAGGCTTGTTGCCTGTACGGAGTCTTGCAAGGAACTAACTTAAATTTGGCTGCTGTCGGACTTGAGTCTGCAGACTGACAGCGTGAAGCCACTCGGGCAACTTCGTTACTGTTCGTCCGCCGCTATTGTCTACTCTCTCGTCAACCTACACTCCACACTTACGTGTATAATGAAATCCACGTATTTTTATCCAATCGGGGTTTTCCTGTGTGCATAGCGGATGAATTGAATATTAAAATGAATATTGATTGTGGTCACAGTTAAATATTAAAACATAATATAGAATTCATTTAACCATATCGTTGTACTCCATTTATTACCCTGAATTGTAGTTTTTGTTTTAACGTTTGTTTCCTCCAGAAACAAACACAATTTCACTGGCTCCCCAGATAAATATGAACCTTTTGACTACATCGTCGCATTAGTATATGAAATATACGTTTATTAAGAAAACTTATTTTACACTGTGAAACCCCCCTTTTATTTTATAAGTTTTTTGTAATTTTTTTTTATTTTATTTTTTTGATTTTAATTAATTTTTATTTATTATATTTTTGTAAAGGGGAGAGACATAATATTTAGAACTAGGTGGTGAGCCTAGAGGAAGCATAAAGTGTGCAAAGGCCCAAGCTACAATTACAGACATGTCTCCCGGTGAATGACAGGACTTGCAAATGAAAAAAAAATCTATTAACAAACAAGCGTGAACTTTATTGAGCATGCAAACATTTACATGACATTACAAGTTGTAAACTCAACAATGAGTAAAATTGAACTTCAGGATTCTATATATATGTCAGTATTCTTTACAGCATAAGATTGTGAGTGAAGTTAAGTTTAAATATAAATTGTATAGATCCTGCCACGCTATGTCCAAGTTAATTCTTGCAAGAATATTATTCACAAGTAAAATTGAAATTTACTAATCTTTGAGTGCTATAAAAATGAAATTAAAGAGGCTAGCCTTTTAGTAATTTTTGTAAGCATTTTGATATCATAATTTCACACACATTCCCCTCCAAAAGTGAAAATTACACACAAACACATACACAACATATATAGCACATATCCACCATTTCTGTACTAAACCTCTCACAAAAACCCCTTGCAATAAAGAACCAATAAATATACAAACACATATAACAAGGCGCATTTAGTAATTCTCAGTTAAACCTCATTAATATGCCGATAGAAATAACACGGGAATGGAAATGCCCCCAACCAAACCAGAGACTCAAAATATGAATCAACTACCACATCAATAATAATAAGCAATTCCGCGTATATAATCATGAAAATAGTTTAAACACTTAAAGAAATCAGACAGCCCCCTTTTAGTCCGGAATTCTGCCCTGACCGTGTGACATGAACAAGCAGAAAATAACTAACTCTCAAATAGATTTAACTCAATAAAAAATTAACTTAGAGCAGAGCCTGCGGATACCTGTGTGTGTGTGCAATTTCATTACATAGTATAAGAAGATATAATAATTTGCATAAGACTTAATTATACTAGGTCCACACATGTAGGCACAGAACTAAACATGAGAGTATTTGCAGAACTTGAGCAATTAAACGCGGCCTGATGAGTCTGCTTCTGGGAGCTTCTGTGGATTCACAGTGTAGTGGTAGTTGAGATAGTATTAAATAAATAGAATGGTCCCACCTGGATCGTCCGGTGTACTTAAGTAAACCGTGGTTAATCGGTAGAGTCTTGGTCGCACCAATAAGTCCTGGGGCAGAGTACCTCCACGGGTGTTTCTGTGTGCGTGAATCTCGACTGACGGCGTGTCATGGCTTAAGGGTTATCTCTGCCAGAAGGGTGGACAGCTGGACGTCTACACTCGATACCCATCTCGCCCTTGTTCGAGCACCTGGAGCAAAACTTTAATTTAGCCTCTCATAGAAAAGAGCAACTGAGTCTGAACCGATGAGTGCCGTCAGCCGAGAGCAGGCTACCTAGTTGAGGGTTCAAACAGAAATGAGGACGATTTGATGGTAATGTCTAACCACGAAAGCTTGGCCGATGCAGGCACACGCAGATCACAGCTGAGCCAGCCAACCGAATATCATTGCTACACAACAAACCGTCTGCATACGCAAAGACGACGAGATGCAGTGCCACTGCGTGATGTCAAGAACCCGCTCGTTTTAAAAACACATCACCCGTCTCGGCTACCGCCTTCCATGGGCCGAACAAAGTACGGTACACCCTCACCCCAAAAGGGCAACATGGTTGACCCAAATCAAAAACCAGTACTGGACCTCGACTGCTGTAGAGATCCTGGAAAATCTCAGACCCTTATTCGCACTTGGTGGGTTCAGTGCCTCAGGAAAACGAAAGAAGCAGAAGGAAGGAGTGTAAGTATGCCAGTGTGTGTCTGAAAGAGAAGGTGTAAGTGTGCGTCCTGCATGCTCGCCGGGCCCTGGTCCGCATGCAGAGATAAGGAACAGAGAAGAGAAGGAGAAAGAGAAGAATCGCTGGCGCCAGCTCTGAGTACTGACCACCAAGGCCTCCTAAATCTAACAACTGAGATCCAGGAACCCAAATGGCATCCCCCCCCCCACGGGACAAAATTGTCACCACTCGCTTATGCCTTATGGCAAAACTTTAGTTTTGAGATATGAGTGGTTACTCTTTCAACATCCCCACCGGGATCACCCAACTTCACAGTGACGGGCGACACAAACCGAAGAATGCGGTATGGTCCCGACCAACGATAACATAGTTTAGCGGCCCTTCTGTCTATGGCTGAGCTTATCGGGTGGCTCTGGCAGTAGACCAGGTCGGCAACCTTAAAAGGGTTTGGAATTCGCCCCTGATTATAGCGACTACGGACGCGTTCGTGCGCACGAAGCAAATTCCTCCGGACCTCCCTCCATCTATCCACAGTCTTGACCTCCGGATCGCTAGGTAGAAGATCGTCGATGTGCCACAAGTTGTCCAATGGCAGACTCGGCGAGAAACCAAACATAACCTCAAAGGGTACGGCCTTGTGACTCTCATGTAAGGCCGTATGAAATGCCAATTGCAACCACTTTAAATTTAGATCCCAACAATCTTGTTCAGCATGGTAGGCGATAAGAGCTGAACGGAGATTCCGGTTGAATCTCTCCGCGTGGGACGGTTGAGGGTAGTATGGGGAAGTGGTCACATGTTTGATGCCGTTAGCGAAACACATTCGCCGGAAATCATTCGAGATGAACTGCGGTCCATTGTCCGAGACAATGGTGGACGGAAAACCGAAATGCTGAAAAACATGGGTCTGTAGCACAAGGATGGTTGATCGAGCGTTTGCCTGTCGTAAGGGCAGCAGCCAGACAAACTTGGAAAAAGCATCCACACAAACAAGTAGGTATGCGTTACCTGACTTGCTACGAGGGAAGGTCCCACGTAGTCGATGAATAACTTCTCCATCGGTTTGCTCGCCACATCGGATGACAATAAACCCATTTTGGTGTTTTGTGCAGGCTTACTCAAGCCACAGAGATGACATGCTTTCACACGAGCCGCAATGTCCCTATCCATGCCCTTCCAGATAAAATGTCTTCTAATACTGGAAATGGTCTTCGAAATTCCCTTATGGCCACCTACTGGGGAATCATGATAGTAGCTGAAGACCATGGGCACGAGCTTGCTAGGCAGCACAATCTTCGGGGCACGTCCTTTTCGTTCTCGGCAGCACAGGACGCCCTTGGACAAGAAATATGGGGCCTGTACGTTACCCTCTTTAGATGTTGGATGATCGGACTCAACTCTTCATCATTTAACTGATGGGGTAACACATCAGTAAAAGCCAAAGGAAAGTCCAGCAGAACAGAACAGGGTTGCTCAGAATGGGCTTCACTGGGTTGGGAGAACATACGTGACAAGGCGTCTGCAACTACATTTTGCGTTCCCCTAATGTGTTGCACTTTGAATTTAAAGGATGAGATCTTGACCACCCAACGTCCTATTTTACCCAGTTGCCGGGGATGAGCGAGAAGCCAAGAGAGAGCCTGATTATCGGTCTCGAGCAGGAACTCGGCATGTTCCAGGAAACGCCTGAACTTATCTAGAGCGTACACGACAGCTAGACACTCTAGTTCATACACTGATGACTTCCTCTCTTGTTGGGTCAACGTCCTGGATATAAACGCCACCGGCTGCCTAGCACCATCAACCTCCTGGGACAGAACCGCCCCGAGCGCAACAGAACTCGCGTCCGTTTGCAGAATGAAAGGTTTGGAAAAGTCCGGCATTCGCAACACAGGGGGGGAGACGATCGCCTCCTTGAGGGTATCAAAGGCCCGCTGTTGCCTCTCACCCCATACAAATTTGGTACCTTTTTTCCTTAGTTCGTTTAAGGGGACAGCAATCTCCGCGGCATTAGGGATGAACCTACGATAAAAATTAACCATGCCTACAAATCTGGCAATACCCTTCGCATCCCTAGGGGGAGGAAAATCTCGGAAGCCCTGCGTCCTCTCCGGGTCGACCGTCACACCCCCACGTGAGACCAGATGCCCCAAAAACGAAATACTCTGTTGAGCAAATTTTACCTTCTCCGGATTGACAGTGAGGCCAGCACTCCTCAACCGACACATCACCTCTCTCAGATGACACAAATGCTCCTCGTACATTTTACTGTAGACTAAAAGGTCGTCCAGATAATTGAAGATAAATTTAAATTTCACATCATGGAATACAGTGTCAAGAAGTCGCGTGAGGGTTTGGGCCCCCACAGCCAGACCCATGGGTACTCTAGTATACTGGTACAGATTCCATGGCACGCAGAATGCCGTATAAGGACGGCTTTCCTTAGACAGAGGAATCTGATGATAGGCGGCATTGAGGTCAAAGATGGTGAAGTATCTGGCCCCACTGAACCAATCAAAAGCAGAATGTAAGTCCGGAAGAGGAACAGAATCTACCTCGATGTTAGCATTTAATTTACGATAGTCAATAACCATACGCTGTTTACCCCCCAGGCTTGGGCACCAGAAATGCTGGACTAGCATAGCTAGAATTAGAAGACTCAATCACCCCTTGCTTAAGCAATTCCTGAACCTTCTCTCTTAGAACAGCCATCTTCGGGGGAGCGAACTTGTATGGGTGTGAACGTACAGCGGTGGAGTCCGTTAAGCGGATCTTATACTCCAAAAGATACGTGAGCCCCAAGGTGGGAGTTAATACAGTAGGGAATTGCTCACACAACTGATCTAGGGCATGCTTCTGGGACGGAGTGAGATGGTCTCTTCCTGAATCGGGACACACAACCTCCTGGATACCTCCCTTAGCTCCCTGGTACCCAAGGAAAGGAATGACAACTTCCCGATTAAACTTAAAATAACAGTGGTGCCCTTGAATATCTAAAACGAGACCACTCTTGGAGATGAAATCGGCACCCACGATACAGTCGACTCCCAGAGCCGGAGAAACCAAAAATCGCCACACCCATGAAAAACACTCGATTTTAATTTTTAAGGAAACCACCCGGGAGATGGGCAGAATTTCCCGCGATGCAGTCCAGCATACCACCGAAGACCGATCCGACCCTATTACTAAGCCCTGTTTTTCAAGGTCCGCACATACTCTTGATGAAATTATAGATCGGGCTGATCCAGAGTCAACTAAGGCTCTGAGCTGACCCTTTTTCAACTCGACCAACAGGAAGGGGCATACCGAACTGTAGTTGGAGACAGTTTGCAGGACCTTGGAGCCCGACGATCCGGGACCTACTACCCGCCTGGGGTTAAGTGAAACAGGAGCAGAGTGACCTAACGGGGAAGACCACTTCCGACTTATCTTCCCCGGGTACTTACGTTTTTTGGGTTGTTTACCTTTCGGGAAGTCACCGGACGCTGTCTAAAATCAGAACAATAACGCGCAACATGACCGGGTCTGTGACACCTGTAACAAAACGAATCAGGCACCTCACAGCTCTGAATAGGCGCAGACCGAGAACCCCGAGACCCGGGCTGCCCAACACGTCGCTCTACAGCCTGGCGATCTGCGCTACTCCTAGCCTCGTGACATCTAGTGTCGTCATTACCTTGGATTGTCTTGGACATGGCACATAGCCGGTCCAGATCGATAAAACTTTGGGGACGTACAGCAAATACTAAGCGTGACCGTTCTTGAGGCGTCACGCCTTCCAGAATAGTTTGAATAATTTCAGGTTCAGGCAACCCCAGCCTAAGGATCCTGGCCGCGTCTTTAATGCTAGAAATGAAATGAGCGAGGGCCTCCCCACTTGCTTGGACCCTATAAAAATGTTTATGTCGTAGCTGATCGCGCAGCCTTCCCGCTATAAAAGCGTCCAGCACTTCCCGATGAAAATGGTCAATGCCACCACCATCCCGAAGGGTGCTCGTCAGCCGCTCAGCCATAGATCCCCGGCAGTACGGGTAGATGAGCTCAAGCAAGGTCCGCTCCGACAGCCCCGGAAAATCCGCCAGTTGAAAAAGAATACGCAAGAATTTCAAAAGCGTCTCAAGATCCAATCCATCCACGACCAGGGGGCGCTGAATGACCTCCGACAGTGGGTTACGGAGCTTGTGATAGCTCGCGGCAGCCATCCCCGAAAAGGCAGGAACATGCGCAGGGGGTTCCAACTTGGCCGCCGTCTCAAAAGAAGAAGATCCGGAATTCGCATCCACAGGACGACGCTGGCCGAGAGAAAACTCTTGCAATGCCATCGCCACTTGTTCCCTAAGGGGGATAACGTTTTTTCTAATTCCGAGGTGGTAGCTTGTGATTCAGCGTTCTGTAACCGGCACAAAACATGTTGTAACCGCTGGCGCACCCTCTGTCTGGCCGTAGAGGCTGGTGCCGCCGACTGCAGGCCTTCGGCCAAATCTCGAAGTTCCGAGAACTTCTCCATACACAGCTCCACCTCGGCCGTGACATCTGTGAGCAACACTCTACCACTCGGTGCCTCACCGGAGGCAAGAGCCTCCCGCAGTTGCTTCCTTAATGAAACAACCGTCTCCTGCGGCTTCCGACCCCGGAACCGGACCTCCCACTCGAGCTCATCTTTTACAAATAAATCCACATTCACTGAACTAGTCATGACCGCGCAACCGTAACACACCGCAACGTAAAAGCAACAAGTAAAGAAAACGACAGGAAGAACTTGATCATTCAAGTGGCTCCAGAATGCTCTAGCGATACGACGAGATGGGTGTATAAGAATGGCAGAGAAACAGCCAGTCAAAATGCCCAGAAGAGAACACAACACAAAACAACAAAACTGACTCACTATACACAATCCACAAAATATACATAACATCCAACATGATTCGAGAATATATATCTATCAACACCACGACATCTGATCGGACCATAACCGCATTCATAATCCACAATACCGCAATGGAATGCCCTCAATAAGCAAATACTACATAATGGGGGTGCTATAAAACACGTAGTCTCTTTCACTCAACAAGTCCCAATCAAAATCAACAAGTACCGACGGCTCCCATCATGTTCAAAATTTGTCTAAGCTCCTCCAGAGTATGACAAAGTAAAATCAATTAGCTCCCATTCATATTGAAAACTGTCAACCACATGCTTATAACCCCTTTCCAACACCTACCTTACACTCAACATCACAGAATAATTACTTAAACTGTAACTCATATTAAATCATTTTAAACTTAATCAACCCCTTATTCATTTCTTCTAAAATATCTCATTATTTAAATTATTTATTTTATTAAACTGTTACATTCCAATTAACTTTTCTTTAAACACTTGGACTCAGATCAAAAATAATAATTTGAAATAATTTGCAAGTCCCAACACCAGCTGACATGCCTGTAGCCACACCAAGTGTCATTTAAGATAAATAAATGCAAGACTCCAGATTCTAAAACTTCCAAAGTTCAAAAAAATAATGCAGAAATAATGTCTACTACATCCATAGAATCATAACCACGCTCTGATCTACCATTTGAAACCCCCCTTTTATTTTATAAGTTTTTTTGTAATTTTTTTTTAATTTTATTTTATTTTTTTAATTTTATTTTTATTTTTTTTATTTTTATTACATTTTTGTAAAGGGGAGAGACATAATATTTAGAACTAGGTGGTGAGCCTAGAGGAAGCATAAAGTGTGCAAAGGCCCAAGCTACAATTACAGACATGTCTCCCAGTGAATGACAGGACTTGCAAATGAAAAAAAAATCTATTAACAAACAAGCGTGAACTTTATTGAGCATGCAAACATTTACATGACATTACAAGTTGTAAACTCAACAATGAGTAAAATTGAACTTCAGGATTCTATATATATGTCAGTATTCTTTACAGCATAAGATTGTGAGTGAAGTTAAGTTTAAATATAAATTGTATAGATCCTGCCACGCTATGTCCAAGTTAATTCTTGCAAGAATATTATTCACAAGTAAAATTGAAATTTACTAATCTTTGAGTGCTATAAAAATGAAATTAAAGAGGCTAGCCTTTTAGTAATTTTTGTAAGCATTTTGATACCATAATTTCAGACACATTCCCCTCCAAAAGTGAAAATTACACACAAACACATACACAACATATATAACACATATCCACCATTTCTGTACTAAACCTCTCACAAAAACCCCTTGCAATAAAGAACAAATAAATATACAAACACATATAACAAGGCGCATTTAGTAATTCTCAGTTAAACCTCATTAATATGCCGATAGAAATAACACGGGAATGGAAATGCCCCCAACCAAACCAGAGACTCAAAATATGAATCAACTACCACATCAATAATAATAAGCAATTCCGCGTATATAATCATGAAAATAGTTTAAACACTTAAAGAAATCAGACAGCCCCCTTTTAGTCCGGAATTCTGCCCTGACCGTGTGACATGAACAAGCAGAAAATAACTAACTCTCAAATAGATTTAACTCAATAAAAAATTAACTTAGAGCAGAGCCTGCGGATACCTGTGTGTGTGTGCAATTTCATTACATAGTATAAGAAGATATAATAATTTGCATAAGACTTAATTATACTAGGTCCACACATGTAGGCACAGAACTAAACATGAGAGTATTTGCAGAACTTGAGCAATTAAACGCGGCCTGATGAGTCTGCTTCTGGGAGCTTCTGTGGATTCACAGTGTAGTGGTAGTTGAGATAGTATTAAATAAATAGAATGGTCCCACCTGGATCGTCCGGTGTACTTAAGTAAACCGTGGTTAATCGGTAGAGTCTTGGTCGCACCAATAAGTCCTGGGGCAGAGTACCTCCACGGGTGTTTCTGTGTGCGTGAATCTCGACTGACGGCGTGTCATGGCTTAAGGGTTATCTCTGCCAGGAGGGTGGACAGCTGGACGTCTACACACGACACCCATCTCGCCCTTGTTCGAGCACCTGGAGCAAAACTTTAATTTAGCCTCTCATAGAAAAGAGCAACAGAGTCTGAACCGATGAGTGCCGTCAGCCGAGAGCAGGCTACCTAGTTGAGGGTTCAAACAGAAATGAGGACGATTTGATGGTAATGTCTAACCACGAAAGCTTGGCCGATGCAGGCACACGCAGATCACAGCTGAGCCAGCCAACCGAATATCATTGCTACACAACAAACCGTCTGTATACGCAAAGACGACGAGATGCAGTGGCACTGCGTGCCGTCAAGAACACGCTCGTTTTAAAAACACATCACCCGTCTCGGCTACCGCCTTCCATGGGCCGAACAAAGTACG
The DNA here is from genome assembly GCA_034769895.1 of Magicicada septendecula. Lineage (NCBI taxonomy): Eukaryota > Metazoa > Arthropoda > Insecta > Hemiptera > Cicadidae > Magicicada > Magicicada septendecula. The sequence continues at coordinate 218,470,480 of CM068372.1, forward strand.
GCACAACTGTTTTGCCGGTTTTTAAGTTCAGTTTTTTGTACTGACAATGTTAGTTTTGATATACTGTATATTGCTGTAATCAGTTGTGGTAAAACTCCTTTTTACCTGTGCACTAACTTCGCAGGTTGGTTTCGTATTTATCTGGAGTCAATTTAATCAATTATTTTTGTTTCTGGAGTGATAAACGCTGAAACAAAACATACAATTAAGTTCTAGGATTTCGTTGTCCATGATGTGTCTGTTACTTAACTAAATACAACTATTTCACTAACGACTCCGAACACAAAGTTTTGTGTTCCGAGTCGTTAGTGAAATAGTTGTATTTATACAATTAAGGTTATAAATGTAAGAAATGATATATGAATTTATTCTCAATTGTGTTTATTATTTATCTTCGAGAATACTTACAGCGCGTGTACCTAATAAAAACTGTTACACTAAAAATAAAATGACAAAACTTTAAAATGAAACATCGAAATGCTTACAGGACATGTATAGGTAGGTTATACACGAATACACACAGACACTTGAATACACGAAAAATTTACTCTTGATTGTATTTGAAGCCGTGAACTTAATAAAATTATTGTGCTAAAATAAATACACAAACTTTAACCAAACGTTTACCTAACTCACATCTGACAACAGAATATAGGCGGGCATAGATGAGAAAGAAGGTTGCCGAAGTTGCCCGAGTGGCTTCACGCTGTCAGTCTGCAGACTCAAGTGCTGTCGGCCTGTCTCAAACCGGCAGCAGATAACAGATATAAAAATGACGTCACTACACGCACCTGCAATGCAGCATTTTAAAGTACAAAGTTTTTATAGGTACAAAGTTTAACCATACTGCCCGCACAAAATCGGGGCGATTTTGCAACTTAAGTAATTGTGTGAATAGTACATGGTAATTGACATTACATGATAACAAATTCAATAATAAATAACAACTGCTAATACAATAACAACGACATAACAATTGACATGTATAACAGTAGAGCAATGACACCCAGAAAATTAATAGTAGATAACAATATGATTAACATACCAAATTCATGTACGGATACATAATACATAATGACATGGTAATGATACATGATAATACAACAATCAGGCAGACATAATAGTTGGCAGTACATAATAATAGGATAATGATCACAAAAAATTCAATAATATGTAACAGGTAATAATACAATGACAAAGACATAATAATTTACATGCAGGATATTGGAATAACAATCCCCAAAAAATTCAAAAATACATAACAATAGAATAGATACAATAGTGAAAGACATAATAATTGATACAATAATATTAGAATCATAGTCCCGAAAAAGTTCAAAAATACATAACCATAGAATAGATACAATAGTGAAAGACATAACAATTGATACAATAATATTAGAATCATAACAATATAAATCATGTGATTGCCCGGGGATTGTCCCGGGCATGAAGCACGATAATGCTATAAAGTTCACATTACTGACACGTGTCGCATGAATGCTCATGCGCTTAGTCTAATGCCACCGGAAGTGGACATAATTTATGAATGGGTCGACGTAGGATACCATTAGCGGTGCGAACATCCGCGACGCGCACTATTGAATCCTGACCAGAATAGACGTTCGTGACTACCCCGCGTTTCCACTGCAGTGGGGGGGAACTGTCATCTAGAATAAGGACGAGTTGTCCGGGAGTCAAATTTTTTGACGGGATGCGCCATTTATTGCGTTGTTGTAACTTTAGACCACCTGTTCCATATAGATTGGGTGAATCTTTGGAGCAGCTGCCATCTGCCCAGACGGCTGATATTGACTTGGGAATAGTCAGGTTCCGGGAGTGCAGTGGGTCCCTAGAGTTATTGGAGATGGCGAACAAAGGGCGTGAGTTGAGGCAGGATTCTATTTGAGTTAGGATAGTGTAATATTCCTCAAACGTAAGAATGGTTCCGCCGACAACGCGCCGCAAATGGCATTTGACGCTCTTGACTCCGCTTTCCCACAGGCCACCGAAATGAGGTGCTGAGGGGGGAATAAAGGACCATTTGATGCCTTGGGCAGTGGTAAAATCCTAGGTGGTCTGTTCAAAACCATTAGAATGAAAAAGTTTGTACAATTCGTGAAGTGAGTTACTAGCACGACGAAAATTTGTACCGTTGTCGGAAAATATCTGATCAGGGATACCTCGACGCGCTATAAACCGTTTTAATGGTGCTATAAAGGCGTCCAAGGTAAGGTCTGAGACTAGTTCCAGGTGAATAGCCTTAGTGATCATGCATATAAATAGAGCAATATAAGCCTTTGGCGTCGATTTTGAACGCTGCCCACCATGACCTATAAGTACGGGACCGACGTAGTCGACTAAAGATTGAGAAAATGGCTTAGCAGGAGTTAACCCGCGAAGGGGGGTAATTGTCCTAATAATTGGTTTGCGCCCCTAGCACGAAAACGAAAACAAGTGATACATTTGTGTATTACTGATCTTATATATGATCTATCATTAATTATCCAATATTTTTTGCCGTAGAGAGTGCTGAGTCAATTGTACCCCAGCATGTAGTAGACGAAGATGCTCGCCCTCTATGATTAATTTACTGAGGTGAGAATGCGGGTGGAGTATGATCTGGTGTTTGCTGTCATAGGTAAGCTGAGAGTGCTGAAGACGTCCGCCCACGCGTAATATCCCCGCATTATCTAGAAAGGGATTGAGTGAAAGAATTTTACTATTATTAGGGATGCAGCGTTGTGCCTCAAATTCCTTAATTTCGATGCTAAAGTGCGATCGCTGAGACTGGCGAATAAAAACCAAAAGTGTATCATGCAACTCCTGGGCAGTTAAAAAGGAAGTGTCCCTATCAGCTATGGGGAGCCTAGCGTTCCGAATGAATCGACGGCAATACGAAAATACACGAAGGAGCCTTGAGAGCGATGAGTAGTTTTCAAAATAACTAGACGTAGATGAAGCGACAATCAATGAGGTTTGGACCTGCTTACGTTGTTCCTGCTCAAGATCGGGATGAGTGCAGGGTGAATGTGCATCGAAAGCACAGATGGGCCATGATGATGACTCATGGGACAACCAGGATGGACCATGCCACCATTGTGGGTGACTGTGTAAAACCCGAGGTAGACAACCACGCGATAATATGTCGGCAGGGTTGTCCAGTGACGAGACATGATGCCAGGTACCCCTTGTAGTGAGACGCTGTATCTCCGCAACACGGTTGGCGACAAATACCTTCCATCTGGAAGATTGCTGGTGGATCCAGTGTAAGGCTATCATTGAGTCCGAGTAAAAATATAAGTTGTCGAATTTGTAACTCACGGCGTCTATAACCTTGGAAACCAACTGAGCCAATAAGAGACAGGCGCAAAGTTCAAGTCTGGGTAATGTTATCTGCTTCAAGGGAGCGACTCTAGATTTAGAACATAACAACAAGTTTGATGAGATGACGTAGTTTGAATAGACCGTACGCACATAAATACAACACGCGTAACCCTTTGCTGACGCGTCGGCAAATCCATGGAGCTGGAATGAAATGATTTGCGAATTATTCAAACTCTTTACAGGCCTTGAATTTTAAAGTAAGTGCCTGAAATCAGCTGAGAATAAAGTTCTACCCACTGATTGGATAATGAATCTGATAAGGGTTCGTCCAAACTTGTACCTGTCAACCACAATATCCGCATAAAATGCTTACACCAGAACGTAACCGGGACAATGAGTCCCATAGGGTCGTAAATTCCTGCGATAATTGATAATACCCTTCTCTTGTTGAATACCTCTACATTGACATGTCTCTGGACACTATATACGAAACTATCTTCGTCAATGTTCCATAGAATACCTAAAGTACGCACAGTTTGATTTTTGCTAAGGTCAAGGGAAGAATGAGCGTGCGAAGCTATAATGGTATGATTATTTGAAAACCATTTGTGCAAGGTAAAACCGTATTGGCTTAATAAATCTGTGATGTCGGATTTCATTTTAGATAGGACGTGCGGTTTATCTGAACCGGTGATGAGATCGTCCACATAAAAATCGTTTGCGATGGCTGAGCAAGCTAGAGGGTGTTTAGTTTTATTTTCCTGGGCTATTTGAGCCAGACATCTTGTAGCAAGAAATGACGAACTTGCAGTCCCCTATGTGACTGTCCTCAAGGCGTAATGTTGGAGTTCCCTATGGGGGGCGTCGCGCCAGACAATACGCTGCAAATTGGAATCCTTGGGATTAACTAAAATTTGCCGATACATCTTCTCAATGTCCGAAATGAGGACATATCGGTGAGTGCGAAATCGAGTCATAATAGAGAACAGATCCTGCTGGACCGTAGGACCAACCATCAATGTGTCGTTCAAGGACAAATTATTTGTCGTTTTGGCGGAGCCGTCGAACACAACTCGCAATCTGGTAGTTATACTAGAGCCTTTAAAACCTTAGTGGTGCGGCAAGTAAAAAGTGTCTGACTGGTTAACTGACAAATCGTAAGCATCAAGCAGAGACATGTGACCAAGAGTTAAATATTCATGCATGAACGCGCTATAGTCTTTGTGAAGAGCAGGGTTCTGCTTGAATTTGAGTTCCAGTGCTTGAAACCTGCGGATAGCTCCGTGAAGAGAATCGCCCAAATGAGAATTGTATGACCTGCGAGGTAGGGATACCACAAATCTGCCATCATTATTACGGAAAGTATTAGATACAAAATGACTTTCGCATTCCGTGTCCTCAGCGGAGGGAGCACGAATAGCAACGTCCTCTAACTTCCAAAAGTCCCTTAGTTGCGAGGAAATAGCATTATTATCCTCACATGCTATGAATGATGAGACAGGTTTTGTCATGTCGACATTAAATGGCAAGTTACCCGCGAGAATGAATCCCAATTTTGTCTCCTGTATTATGGGAAAATGTGGGCTACGGATGAATTTGACAGGTTCAATTAATTGTAAGTAATACTGAGCACCAAGCAATAGGTCGATTTGCGAAGAGAAGTTCAGTTGTGGGTCGGCTAGGAATATGCCTTTGGGTAAATTTAAGGATGAGATATCAAATGATTCCGCAGGGAGATTATTCGTGATACTGGGAAGCACAGCGCAATGTATGTTTAAACCAAAATTCTTATAACGTGAATGCAACCTTACCCTAGTACTGAAGTCAGCTTGAGATAATGAGTTATTTATACCGGTGATGGGTAATTGAGATTTAATTAGTTTTAGACCCATGCGACGTGCGAAATTCATGGTGCAGAAGTTAGCTTGCGATCCTGAGTCCAATAAAATCCTAACTGGGTGCTTCCTACCTGCATGGTCAGTTGTCATGCAGACAGCTGTGGATAATAATATAGATTTGTTAGTTTGCAGTTTTAGTGAAAACTGATTGTTACTGCACGAAGCGTTATTGCCTGATACGTAGATCATTGTGTGGTGGCGTTTAGCGTATGTCTTGCAAGCAAATTTGGAAGGACAGTGTGCGAGATCATGGCCTGGACGTATGCAATTTAAGCAGAGTTTATTTTTAATTAAAATGTTTTTTCGTTCCATGGGAGATATAGCCATGAATTTTGGACAGTCAGAAAGGCGATGTTTACCACGACACAGCTGACAGACGTTGTTATCGATATGAGAATGGAATGTAGACCTTGTTATCTCAACCGGTTTAATAGCCTTGCGATAGTGATTCTTATCGCCAACGTATATTCTGCTTACTGCGCCGTTGACGTTTTGCAATAACTGCCTTCTATTATTTAAAAATTTAATAAAATTATCGAAATTAGGAAATCGCTCATCTGAAAGACTTTCTTTCCAGAGCCGACACGTCTGGTTATCGAGTTTTTGCGTTAAGTATTGAACGAAAATGATTTCAAATGTACTTACCGTTAAATTCAATAAATTGAAAGCATTTATATTCGTGGTGATCTCGTCAATGAACCTGGAAATGCCAACCATGGACTCTTGTTGAATGGACTTCACACCCAAGACATTCCCTATGTGATAGGCTGAGACAATTAATTTGCTGTCGTACCTGGACCTTAACAGATCAATAGCTACCGCATAATTTTCATGTGTGATTGGAAGAGATTTTATTACATTTAAGGCCTCGTCCCTTAATGAAGAGTGCAAATATTGTAATTTCTGAATGTCCGTCAGGTCAGTTCTGACGTGCACTAATTCCACAAATATACTATAATAATGTTGCCAATCAATAATGCTGCCTGAGAAGCAGGGCAGTTTAATCGGTTCTAACTGTATGGGGGGGGGGGTTTAATTGGTGTAACTTGAGCTTGAATAACGGTTTCTTGTTCGCTTCCTCTACTTGCTCTAATAAATGGTGTAACTTGCACTCAATATTACAGAGATCATCCTTAATAGTCTATAGTTCTGTTTGGGATTGAGATTGGTAAATAGATAGATAGATAGACAGACAGATAGATAGGTAGATAGGTGGAGAGAAAGAGAGAGAGGGGGAGAGAGAGAATAGTAAAAGGATAAAAGTGCGTAATTAAGAGAGTAAGAGAGTAGGGGAGAGAGAGAGAGAGAGAGAGAGAGAGAGAGAGAGAGAGAGAGAGAGAGAGAGAGAGAAATGGGAGTCAAGAGTTAGACACACAGACAATGGCAGAAAGCTACTGTACGTATTTTTTTGATAATAAGAGTTCTATTTTTATTAGTAATAGATATAAATAAGGGGGAGAAAAGAGAGAGAGATAGAAGAAAGCAGAGCGATCAAATGTGCAAAAATGTACATAAAAATAATTACTTCTTGTGTTAGAGACAGACGGAGAGGAGGAAGACAGAGGGTTGTGAGATAGGATAAAAGTTTGTATTATATTAGTTCTATTTGTGTTAGAGATAACAGCAAGATGACGCGAGACGCAGGCAGGGAAAGAGAGAGAGACACACACAATATTAAAATGTTTTGGGTTGAGGGTACTAGAAGTCGTCGGATACCTGCTTTACATCTATTTTTATTTTTTTAATTTTATTTATTTTTTAGATTTTTTCTAATTTACTTGTACTATAGCTAAATTTATTGACCACAAATTACTGTATATTCAATTTAAAAATTGCGTGTAAAAATAATGAATAGCCGCTAAAAATTCATTAAACCATTCTTCTGCAGAAAAACACTTTTCTCCAAATATATTCAATCAAATACATCTGAAATGTACTAATAGACATTCTGCTGACTCTTCTCCGCGTATCACGCTTAATTTTGGACCATTAGTTCTCGATCGTTTGTGTGTGAACAGCAGAATTGCGAGGACATACAAAATTAAGCGAATGGTTCACAGACAGAAGTAGGCCTCTATACCCATACATTTGGGTACGTATGGGTACTCGCGAGTTGTACCCGTGCCACATATCTGCAACTGTAGTGGTTCCTGGTTCCATATTATTTAAAATTACACAATTTAGTGAGTTTGCATCACGTTTATCCACCACCTTTAGGAACAACTTCTTTATTCTCCTGCAAATGCTCCCAAGTACCCACCGTATTTTGGTTATTCGGCCTCTGTTGTACTTCCTTCAAGCAAACGCACTTTCATCAATTTCAGTATCTCCCGGGCCGCCAATTTTTGAGCTGTTGTCTATCAACCAGGCAGTAAGGATCTCCCTGAACTCATTTATTAATTTTTGCGTAGTTTTCCTGTTTATGTCGATCTGTTTTGAAATGACTGAAATTTGATATTTAAAAATCCAAGTACACACAAAGTACAGATAATGCAGGAACACAGGAACACGCGCTATTCCGAAAAAGTGTAATCATGTATGTTTTTTGTAGCTCTGCAATTCCTTCTACCACATCTGAAGGTGACGTTTCTTTATCCTTTTACATTTGTTAACATATTACCATCACACTTTACACATTGTATTGATAACGGAAGAATATTTTAGTCTCAAACACATTTTCTGATACCCTTTTTTTTAATGAAACACCGAAAATTATTAACACTTTTGTATTCCATTTCAGTAAGATACGGATGTGTACAACGTTGATGAATGAATGTTAATTCAAGTTTTTTCGTTTCCCTTTTATCCCTTAGTTTAAAGCGAAGGTCTTGTTTCATCGCAAATATCACACAATCTCAGGGCACTTTATATTTTATAATACTTCATAATTTATAACAAATGTGTTACATCGCGTTATAATCGTTCATTTAAGTACTAAGTAGGCCTGTAATGTGAGCGCTGATGTTGCTAGGTATAAGTCTATGTAGGCCTACTTGTGCTTCGTATTAGGTTACTAATTAATGATGGCTACATGTTCATAATAGTTATATTATATATTACAGTGTGTATTTTATAATCATTTAATGAATTTCGTATTCTGTTAAATAACCGTATTTAATTACTTTTGTACGCAAATTGTGTGTTAATGCTCGTACTCAAGTAAATATTACAAAAAAGTAATATAGTAGTTATCAAAAAGGAACTTATGTGAACTGTACAAACGTGACGTATTGTGTCGCATAAGTCGCATTATATATAGGATACGACGTTCTGGCCGCGCGTTTAATTGACGTTTTATACAAATTATGTCATGTGACTTCTAAACTAAATGAAGTATGGTAAAAAATGTATACAACTCCCCTCTGTCTGTGTGTGTCTCTCACTTTCTTGCTCTCTCTCTCTCTCTCACTCCCCCCCCCCTCTCTCTCTCTCTCTCTCTCTCTCTTTCTCTCTCTCTCTCTCTCTCTCTCTCTCTCTCTCTCTCTCTCTCTCTCTCTCTCTCTCTCTCTCCCTCCTTATTCGTTCTATTTCTTTCCCTCATTTTTATTAAAGAATGAGCCAAGGAGGTTATGTACATTTACACCTGCCGGACACCTCTAAGGGTGCCTCTGTTAGAAACAATAAAATTTCTCAAGTGTTTATGAAATATGAAGGACACTGGAATATGGTAAACTCATAGTAATGTTTATTTGGCTGAGACAAGATAAACGAGAAACGTGATTACATTTCTGGCGGGAACGATGATGCATTTTGCAAACTGGCGTCTACGTCACACACGTCCGTCTTTTCTACAAACATTGTGCACAGTTTAATCTGAGTTGTGGTATCGCGAACTCAGAAATGGTTAATACACGTCAGCCGCTGCTGTGTAGAGTGATAATGTGTTCTGTCTATTCAGCGTAACACCACAGGTCTCCATCACAGAGACAAGATTTCTCATTCATCAGAATCCTGCCAACATGAGTACCGACTCAAGGTCAAATAGCATTAGAATAGCATAGCATGTCCAATCACCTATCGCAGTGGTCTCAGGCCCCTTTCAGTTCCGAGTATATACTCTCTCTGCAGCTACTTCTTGGACTGCCTGGTATTCTTCCTTCCTTGTGTTTCTACTCTAACATGTGTTTTTGCAATCTCTGCTCATTTGTTGTACATGTCCGGAGTAGATTAGCAGTTTATTATGTGATCTGTCTACAGTCGCGTTACGTTGTCTTATATTTCTTTATTTTCAAACGCTACATCGTTGTTGGCTTTTTCATTCTACGGATAAATGAAATTCTTTATTTTGGCATCGTATATTCTTTTATTTGCTACAAATTTTCTTGTAATGTTTTAAGTTTGAACACATTATAATTGTTATTTTGTTTCTATGTGTTTTTAATCCTTTGAGATTTTATTTACGTATTTATTCGTGTCGTACCTACATTGCTGTATTTTGACTTTGCTTATTTAAGGATACTTGTCTCTTAATTGTGTAGTCCCGTTTTCTGTCTGTATTGTGTTACACGTATCTTTATTTATCTATTTCTACACTCTTTTACTGAAATCACTGTTTTAAAAATGTATTTATAACTTTTAATGTTAGTACATGACAAGCATACGAACAAATTGTTACAAAATATAAAGTCACAGATATATTTCCGATTATTTACCACTTCCTGGCGACAAACCTTATTCTTTGGCAGAATATGACATACGTATTCTTCGTAATGAAAATGAAGAGTTTCAACATTCGTTACTCACAATCCTGGCAGCTTTCTGGCTAATAATCCTTACGCACTGCACGGCCGAGGTTATCAAACATGAAGGAGCAGACTACGTAACATGACTCTTCGGTACCAGGATCTGATGGGGATCATACAGTACGCAAATCTGGAAAACTGGACAGGTTTTTAACCATGACCTGCAATTCGAAATGGACAGATATAACTTCTTAACTTGGTGAAAATGAAAAATCTGCCGATCGTCGTGATAGGTTTCTGGAGTGTTTGTTGCAAACTCAACTAGTGATAAAAATGACTTACTAAAAAATAACTCATTGTGAGCAGTTGTTGTCTACACATATTTATTATTGAATCCCAGAAACATGGATTAATACACTACCTTATGCTTCTCCCAAGTTTTGTGCAGAGAAATACCTGACCCAGTCAGTTTTCCAAGGATTCATAAAATTGTTATCTCGACTATGATACATGGATCTTGTAGAGCTCGTAATCCTAATGTTCCTTGCATGATTGATGGAATGTGTACACATAATAACCGAGCAACTTTTTCCATTAAACTACTGAAAATAACAATGGTTATCCAAAGTACCGGAGACGAGATGACGGAATTGTTGAACTAAAAGGAATATATCATTTGATAATCGTGATTCGTTCTCTACAATCGCTTCCTAATTCTACAGTACAATGCTCACATCAATATTGAAAACCTATTCCAATACATGTATAAATAATGTGACTCAACATGTATGCAATTCGTAAGAAGCATCAGTGACGATCATTAACTGGATATGTTGTAACTTATCTTGGTACATCCTCTTCATTCACTTTTATAAATATTATATATATATATTAAACTTTCACTGTGAACACTTACTTTTTGGTTTTGTTTCCCAGACGTTTCAACGTGGTGTTCGTCTTCCTCAGTAGGATTTAAAATACTGAATGTCTGTACAAAGTAACGGTTATGGGTTGTAGGTGTGTGTGGTGGGGGTTGCTGGTGGGAGGGAATTGGCGCTGGGATTCAAAGTGTGTGTTTGAATCAGTGTATCGAAAAGTATGTGTGATCTATAATGTAATTGTTCATTTAATGTGTTGTTTGGTTGTAGTGTGTGATATCTGTATATTTCAAATTGTTCTGCTGTGACTATAACATACGCGAATATGCCATACTTTAGCTCTCATCAGATATTCTGTGCCTTCATTCAAAATAAATGCATGATCAGTCACATACAATCGTTCGCTTAGCTATGCTTGAAGATGGATATTATAATGTGTATTAGGGCAGGGGATGAGAATGCAATCCAAGGACCTGCAACAAAACGCACAAAATTGATGAAATCATGGTTTGATTTTAATCAATGCGATCCCTGTGCTTGTCAATTCCTGTATAGTGGCATTTCAGGACTTTACGGATTCGCTGATAATAAATGGATTCCAGGAAAGAGAGATGGTTGCAAAATGATAGGGAGAATGTACACTGTCGCACCAAACGATCATAACAGATTTTACATACGATATGTTACTACTTCATATTAAAGGAGGAACATCATTCGCATGTCCACGCAGCTACAGCAATACATACGCAACTTATAAGCCATACAAAGAGCGGCTCTTGCATGTGGGTTACTTGAAATTGACAAAGATTGTCACAAATGTTGGGAGGAAATGCAGAGCACATACTGTACATGTCGTGTCAAATACAAGAGTTGTGCTCAATAATGTGCTACTTCTACAAACCAACATTACCGTTTCAAGTGTAAACGATTATCAAAACACTAATGTAGACGATACACAGGCCCTTGAAGGAAATGCAGCTGAAAATGCAGCATTGCAGGATATAGATTACATTCTAAGAAGTAACGGTTTGGAGTGCAGGAGCATCGGCTTGCCAATACCAAATAATCCAATGCTTATTAACCCTGTACGCAATGTGAATGAAGAGGCCAGTCATGGTGCTAATATACACAGCAAATAAAATGAAAAACAGAAATTAGTTGTAAATAAAATTATGTAGGCCATAGCAGGCGAGACAATTGAGAAGCTGTTCTTCTTAGAAGCCGCAGCAGAACAGAACGTAGCATGACCTACGTATTCGCAAATATTCTGAATATTGTTAGGGAACAGGCTCATTTAGCATTAGTAACAAAATGGACATGCAAACCTGCGCAATTTTTGGCTGCAGGAATTATACTCCATTAGTTATTTGGTCTTCTTGTTCCAGTGTTGCCTTCTTCAGTTTCCTCTATTAAGGCTATGTCAGGAAAAGTTACAGTTCTACACGAAGAGTCAGTTATTCTAATTGATGAGATGTCAACAATCTCTGCAGTAGCAGTATGGATCATTTACTTCGAAACATAATGAAGTGTATAGTTCGGTGTATACTTCGAGACATCCATTATTAAGTATAGTTCAGATGGATGGAAAAGTGATACTTTTAGTGGAGACTTCACACAGGTCTTAACGTTAGTCCCAAAGGCGGGACAAACAAACAAAACTTTGACCTTTATAACCATACTGTATTTGACCTAAAATATGTGTGCCAGTGCTAATGAACAGCAATTTGTGGAGTGGAAACTTCGATTGGGGAACAGAACTTTTCCTGTGATGGAAACACAGCACGATGGAAATATTTTTAATATTCCCAGCAGATTTATATGCAAGAAATATTCAGTTGTTAACCATATATTTGGCAAATTTAATTGGATGGAAATAATGCAAATTATTTCAAATAATAAGTTTATAAATAAAATAAAATGTTTAGAAACTCAAACCCGAATTATTGAGTGTCCGTTAAACGACAACTGCAACCTGATCAACCAGAGCTGAGCTGTGTTTACTTTCAGGGGATTTTGACAGAGTAGGCCTACTGCAGTGTAGACTCCATCTATGCCAAGATGGTGATACAGCATATACAAAGAACGTCGTATACACAGAAATACTGTTAAAGAACGATGCAACCACCTAGGCTACTTTTATCACCTACGACTAACAGCGCAAAACTGGTGGGAATAAAGTTTGTTTCTGAGTTTATTGAAATATTAAATAAAAGGAATTCTTAATAAATTTGTGTCTCATTTCATTGAAATAACTTTAAACATTCTCAATAAATTGGCGTTATTGCCCCACTAAACCACCAGTTAGTTACAAAATTTTACGCTCTTCATCTGAAAATCGCATATAACTTAAAGAATCTAAACTAAAGTGTAAATTTCTGGCAAGCTACTGTCGTTGTACCAATGAGTTTTCAATCATGAGAATATTTTTCTGTATTAGCGTTATAATAATGAAACAACGGGGACAAAAACACAATTGTTATTATATTATTCAAAAACTGCACAGACTTCTTTATACGGAAAACTATCTAAAAATATAGTTGTCATTGACACTCTAACTAAACAAAATTTGAAATAATTGCACCCTTTCCACTAAAATACGTTCTTCATTTGTACTTTAAAATATAAGCTTTTGTTATATTTAATACAAGATTAAATAATAAATAAAAATATGCAAAACACAATGCGCTTATTAATCAGTAATGTTCAGAATATTTTAAAACATTTGCTCTTATTCGTTGGAAAAAATTTAAGAAAATTAAGCGTAATGGTTATACCACGCAAACAACCCATATATATATATATATATTGTAACGTATACTATTGGAGCGTACCTGCAAAATGTGTACATAAAATAATGTGTTTTGGATGATTAGTGCGTTCGCCTCGCACCGGGTCGTTACAGTAATTTTGGTGGCTAGCGATGTTCGTAGCGTAGTTCTGATCACCTGTATATTTCGGCAGTAACCTTACCTGTTATTCTTAGGGGGTGTGATAATCCCGGGTGGCGCCAAGTCGTTTTACAAAACAACTAAAAACCGTATTTGAACAAGTTATCAGCGTAGCGGGTTGGTGTATTCGAATCGTTCCCGCTCGCACAGCCGTCTCAATCGTCGCTTCTGACGACTAACTGGCAACTAGCTTACTGCTACAATTTATTCTTCAATACAAGTAATTATTATATAGCACTCCCTAAGAAATGATAACGCTTGTTACTCCCTGTAATGAATATTTTTTTTAATGGTGATAACTGGAAACATTTACAATTACAACAAAATAATTATCGTTTGATTACATGAGATCTTGTTTTCAGGGCGGCGAATTAATTTAGAAACCATTTAACCTAGCGTCTGTTTACGTTAGGCGTATTACAATGTTTTGGTTTCAAAATCCGTGGATTCTTTTGACTATGAGTTAGAGAACTACAATGGTTACAATAAAAATACAAATTACCTTAATCTAAGAGTACAGGAAATATAAAGTGTGTTGTTACAATCTGTTGTGTGGTGTTGTAAAGGTGTTCTGTAAGTTCGTGTTCAATTCTTAGGTTATTTTATGTTAACAATGTTTCATTATGTTTTAATTTGCTTAAATACTCTATGAAAGAGAAATACTATCTTTATAGTGTGGTAATTTTACCTTTCAAAATTATTTAAAGTGATTAGGGTTGGTGGAAAATAAATAATTGGATATTACTTAACAATTCGACGTGTATAGGCCTCGGTAGTTGGTTCGAGATAGGAATTGGCTGCATAAAATCAGTTTTCTTGGATTTTGGGCTTCATTAAAATGTGGCGTCCTTTCGTCTTGTGTTTGGACGTTCTATTTATGGATAATTTCCGTTTATTCAGGTCTTGGGTCTTGTAATATTGGTTGTAGTGGTCATCTGCTTCTTTGACGATTAGTTTTCAGCAACTTTATACTATTATTTTCATGATTTACACTGAAAAAACTTTCTTCCGGACTTCTGCATCTGTATGGCTTGATGACGCTTCGCTTCTTTTTTTCTCTCTACTAATTTCTAACGGTATTTTTCTGTCAACAACCGCTGTTTCCATAGTAACGGTATTTTTCGAATAGGCTTATTTTGAGTTGATGTATTGTTATCGAAACTTCGAATCCTTCGTATATCTTCTGATTACTGTTATTCCTCCATCTTCCTTCCTGGTTAATAAATATTGTCACTATAGTATTTATTCTCGTTCATAGATTATTTTGATACCCCACAAGCTTGGGTATTTTCAGATTTTAAGTTTTTACAATTATGTTAATGCTTGTTAATTACATTTCTTTTTATATAATAATGCCTATTACAATATTTTGTGTTATAAATGATCTACAATTTATCCTTGGTGATTCCTTCACCTCAGATTTTCTAAATTCTGATTCAATTTGTTATAATCTTTGTATGTTTGGTTCTGACAGTTATGTTTTTTCTAGGCCTAAGTAGCCATTATAATAATTTACTTATTTAGTTCAAATCACATTTTGTTTCAGCCTATTGGGCTTACTTTGTTATTTTTTATTAGTTGTGTTGTGTTTTGAGTCTGTAGGTGTTTTGTTTATTATTCAATATTGCTCTCCTTATTTCAATCTTAAAAATATAACATTAGGTTTATGGACTGCACATTGCATTCAGCCATATCCTCTTCTAACAATAACATGAACACAATTTTTTATTAAGTTATTAGAGTTATTGTTTTGATTAAGAGATATCATCACTCACTCCTAACTTATCCTTATTTGCTAATTTTTTAGTTTATAACACATATTATCTGTGTTGTGATAAACAACATCACTTGTTATTAAATTAATAATAGTCCTTTATAAATTAGGTATCTTTGTTAGTTTTTTGACTTCTCAATCTCTAAACAATTTTTATATTCCCTCCATGGTAACACCTTCAATTTATTCTATTCTGGAATCCTCCCTTTTTACTTACTACTGGCTATAGTTAACTTAACTCTATTGAACATCTTTTTAAATAAAAAGTCATTATCACTTCTAGTGTTTTTCTATCCCTTATACTATAATTCACTCTTAATACTACTTATTTATCAGTTATCTATGCACTGTTTATTTCCAACTTTTACCTTACCTTCACTTGTAAATCACTTATTGTTAATTACAATTTCCCTAGTGTCACACTTCACTTTGGGGTTCTTACACCTACACTATTACACTATATCACTGTTTATATCATTTGTTTGATAGTGGGTGACCCCTATACTTATTTCTCTTTCATGACTTAATCCTAATGACAATTAATACTTAATAACTAATACTTACTGACTAATAACAATTCTAATTTGTGGTTTCTGGTTGCCTTTTTAATGGGTAGTAACCGTTATCTCTTCTTCCTCCTGGTAACCCTTGTTTTGGTTTCAATGTTCTTGGTGAGTGCTATTTTACTTATTTTGGTGAACCATTCTTGGTTTTCACTTTTGCTCGTCTCCCTCCTTCTTCATTTTCCTTGTTTGTTTATTATATTGGGTTTTTTCATCCGTTTCTTGGGACATTTTGGGGTCATTTAAACCCATAAACTTGTTTCCTTGTGGCTTACGTTTATTATTTCCTCATTCTCGTTGTTTATTTGTGGTTCCCTTCTTTATGTTTGGGTTGTTGTCTCAATCACTTTAAAATATTTACATTTTACTAAGTATGTTCCGTGGTTCCCTTCTTTATGTTTGTGTTTTTGTCTCAATCACTTGGGTTGGGTTATAGTCGTTGTATTGTCGTGTCATATTCCTTATATTTTTATTTAAAATCAATCATTTCATTTGATAAGAAGTATTTTTTACAATTATAAATATTTTTTTTTTTTATCTCTGGTACGGGGTTGGCTATTTGTGGCTATTTGCCTCTCCTTTAAAATTGATCATTTTGATAAAACACTAGTATAGTTTTTTATGAAATTATCAGTTATACATAACCTTTTTCCTTTTCTTTCTTGGTCGTTTCTCCATTCTTTATTTCTCTTCTTACTGAATTCATTCCATTTTATTTGGATCTGTTTTTCTTTTTATTTCCATTGGTGTGTTCTCCCTTATACACAATTTTTTCCCTAACTTTAGTAGCTGGTTTCTCCCATTACTACTCATTTTTCTGAGACCAGAGGCACGTCATCTCTGCTCAGTTTGTTTGATTGCTGGACTTTTCAACAGTCAATCATAAATACCTTTTTTGTCAACTTGTGACTTAATAATAATAATATATTTTGGGATTGTCCACCTTGTGGTTTGTTTTTAGATCACTTTGGCCTTTTACTCATTCTTCCTTCCGCTGTACCTTGACTATATACTATCATTTGCTCATACATTGATTGTTTTTTATTTATTTATATGTTAATTTCATCATTAACTTTTCATTTTTCGGTTTTCAATTCTCATTGTGATCATTTTAATTATCTTAGACATTGGTATACCTTTCTCAGTTAATTAGCAATATTTTGCTTTAGCCATAGCTTGTATATTTGATTCATACATAACTTCTCTCTTTCTTTGTACCAGTTTAGATTTTTTATTTTACAGATAAATATCTTTGATTCATTATTATAATTTCATGTACTTATCTTATCAGGTTTGGTCTGATTTTATTTTTGTATATTTTAGTTTGTATTAATTCTTTGTAAGTTAATTTTCTTACACCATAGGAATTTGTGTAGCGTATTCCTATTTTGGTACATTTTGTTTAATTATTTCATATACTTCACACATCAACTTTTAATATATTGTAAGTTGATTTCACTTAGTAGGAATTTATGTATCTCATTCCTTTGTTTTGATATTTTTTTATTTTAGACCTCATAAGTCATCGATCTGTTGTTGCAAGTTGTGTACACATAATTTTTAAATTTTGGTATCTGTATTTTATTTACAGTTACTTGTCCTTCGTGATGACATATGGCCGTACATTTTATAATATATAATTTTATTTTGGTATCAATTCAATTCTCATGGTTGTGGATTTATTATATTATCATTTCCATTCCATATTATAGCCTTCTCCTTTTTGTTCGACACTTCGTTATTATGCACCTCTTCTCCTTCAAGTGTATGATAGTCACACTTATTCTGGATGAACGTATTCCAGTTATTTAGTTTTCTTCATAGAACTTCTTTATGGAAGCTTGGTTGTACACTCCTTTTACTTTTTTGGTGGTTATATTACTTATCTCGTAAGTGTTGTTTCCATTGTCCTTTGTGATGACATATGGTTCATTTATTATTATACGTTGGACCTTGTTAATTATATGTTGATCTACTCCTTTTCTCTTTCCTTCATTATTGCCTTCTCTTTCTTATTACACTCTTTGTTGTCTTGCTCCTCTTCTCCTTCAAATGTCTGATGGATGACATTTATTCTGGATAATTCCATGGCATTATTATGCGTTCCATCGATCAGCCATTTCTTCTTCTTCATCTTCTATGGTGATTGATGGTTGATATGTCTGGCAATAATAGCTCTTTAACCCCTTATGATGATTTAGGGTTGGTTGTGTTGGGTTACTGTTGATTATATTGGCTGTCCACACTCCCTTCTCAGAAGTAAGCACTACTATTCCCTTCTGCATGTCAATAATTGCTGAGTGTTGTCTCAGTGCGTCGCATCCAATTAACATGTTAAATGGTAATCCATTTGCGACAAGAAAAATAATGGGTATGATTGTGTTTTGACTGTTCAGCTCTAAAGAGACCTGTTTTCTGATGGTCTTATTTTGTTTGCCTGTGGCACCAATTATGACGATATTATTTATGGGTAAAGTCGGGATAGGTATATTGGAGTTGGCCTGGATCCGCTCCAATTCAGGTTGGTTTATGAGAGATACATTTGACCCAGTATCGATCATTATGACAGTGTTGATTCCATTAATAATGGCTTTTATATGCACTATTTCACTATTTGTTGTTGACAAGGGGTTATTCTTCTCCTCCAGAAGTTCTTCCCTGATGTCCTTCAAATAATTGTTTGATATTATGGTTATCTTCTTTGTTTCACTTTCCGTCGTGGTTTGTCGATTTAACCCAAGTGATTGGTCATGTGAAGGGTCCTGGTGGTTTCTCACTGACCTTTTTAGTTTACCTGCGCTGTCCGGTGTCCTTCGTCATTACTTGCCATATCACGCAATATTGAAAAACCCGGATTCTCATGGACTGTCACCCAATTCTCGCTATTATTTTGGTTGGTGTTGGGTTCCTGTCGGCGGTTATTTTCATTTCGAGGTGGTTCTATTGTTCTTGTTCCTGTAGCTTGCTGGTCGTCATTTTGGGAATCGTTGTACACTGTGCTGGTTCTAATGGGACAATATCGTCGATGGTTGTTTTGTCTCCTCCCGCTGATAAAATTGACTTGACGCCTCATGTCACCCCTATTTTGGTTACTCCCGTTTCCTCTGTTATATGGGTAATTCGGGTCGTACCGGTTGCCATAGTAATTGTGATTATTTGGGTGGCCATTTGTATTCCTACCTTGTTCTATCCCCCTGTTGTGATTATTCGGTGCACTAGGGTTTTGTGCATTTCTGTTATTTGGTTGGTTCCCCTGGTTGTAACTCGGATGATCTCTGTTGGTTGGTTGGTTACCTTGATTGTAGTTGGGTTGATTCCGATGGAATGGTTGGTCCCCTGGGTAATTATTTGGGTTACGATTCATTATGTTCCGGTAGTTGTTCTGGGTATTACTATAGGGTAAGTTGTGGCTTGGCACGTTGTAACTTTCATTCCCCCGATTGTACCTTTGGTTAATCACACGATTCTTCTTGTACTGGCTATCGTTTTCATGGTCTTCCAGCAAGTTGGCCATTCCCTGTATGGTCTTTATTTGTCCCTGTCTCCTGGCCCTCTGTATGGCGTCTTCGTAGTGATATCCCAGTTGGATGACTAGGGATTCTTCGGGTATCCTTGGTTCGAGATTTCGGGCTAGGCAGACCTTGCCCAAGAAGTAAGACGTTAATGTATGCCCAGCCTGTGGCTCATATCTTCCGTTGCTTATATCGTTCCTTACCACATTTTGGGTCGATTCCGACCAGTACTTTTCACGAAACAACGTTTTAAATTCTTGTGTACTGCTGATTTCTGGTCGTGTGGCTGTCCACCAATTGTCATTTGTGTCTCGAAACATCTCGTCGATGAGACTTCTCACCGTTGTCCATCTGGTATCTCTGTTCCTCTCGATGAGTTCCTCCACCCTTTTTAGAAATTCTATGGGGTTTCTTCGGTAACTCTTGAAGTTGATCACTTCCCTATTTTCATTCGTAAATATATGAGTGCTACTGCAAGGCTTCTCCCTCAAAGCGTCCAGTTCCTCTTGCATCTGCTTCTCTTTCTGACTGATTTCTCTAATTTTTTCTTTATTTTCTTGCGTTTTCTCGTCAATCTTGTTGATGGTGGTGTATACCCTTTCAACGCGTTCACTGACATCAGTCTGGATTTCCTTGTGCCTCTCCTTCAGCTCTTGAAGCACCTCCTGTTTATTTTTGTTACACTCATCGGTGGTGGTCTTCTGTATTTCTTGGATCCTGAGAGTTCCTTCCTCTTGGACGTGATTTATTTTTTCTGTCAACTCTTCCTGGACGTGTATTATTGTTTCGTTCGTCTCAGTGATAGTCTGTTTGATTTCATTTTTGCACTCCGCCAACTGTTGCCTCCATTCATCTTTTGATTTCTCACCTTCTTCCTTCAATTGTTTTTGGAGTGTTTCCCAGTTGTTTTCAATCTTGTCATTTAACACTCCAAGATCCTTTGTTATTTGTCTCTTCAACTCCTCACTCTTCTCTTCTAACGCCTCTCGGTTGTTTTCCATTTTGTTATTCAGGATCTCTAAGTCCTCCTTGAATTGCTTCTTCAATTCTTCCTTATTTTGGTCCAGTTTGTTATTCAATTCTTCCTTGTTTGACTATAATCTCTTATTCAATTCTTCATTGTTTTGGTCCAGTTTTTCGTTCAGGAATTCCCTGTCTTCCCTTCTCAATGACTCTAATTTTTTATTCAATTCTTCTTTGTCTTGTCTTCTCTCTTCCTTGTCTTCTCTCCTTCCTGCTTGCAATGACTCTAATTTTTTATTCAATTCTTCCTTCAATTCTTCCTTGTCTTGGTACATTTGTTCCATCATCCTCCTGAGCATTTCCTGCGTGCTCAGGTCTTCTTTCTGAGTGGGTTTGCTAGGTTGGTCCCCTACCATTACTTCCACTTCCGGTTCTGGTTGAACTGGATTTTCAGGTTGGTTTTCCTGAACGTCTTCGACTAACTCCCCGATTATTTCTTCCATCTCTTCTGGCTGGCCTTCACCTTCAATTTCTTTCTGTTTGTCCGTCCTAGTAAACATTGAGTGTCTCTTCATAGCCGCCGTTGACCTTCTTTTACGGCCTCACCGGTTGGTTGCCAATTTGTAACGTATACTATTGGAGCGTACCTGCAAAATGTGTACATAAAATAATGTGTTTTGGATGATTAGTGCGTTCGCCTCGCACCGGGTCGTTACAGTAATTTTGGTGGCTAGCGATGTTCGTAGCGTAGTTCTGATCACCTGTATATTTCGGCAGTAACCTTACCTGTTATTCTTAGGGGGTGTGATAATCCCGGGTGGCGCCAAGTCGTTTTACAAAACAACTAAAAACCGTATTTGAACAAGTTATCAGCGTAGCGGGTTGGTGTATTCGAATCGTTCCCGCTCGCACAGCCGTCTCAATCGTCGCTTCTGATGACTAACTGGCAACTAGCTTACTGCTACAATTTATTCTTCAATACAAGTAATTATTATATAGCACTCCCTAAGAAATGATAACGCTTGTTACTCCCTGTAATGAATATTTTTTTTAATGGTGATAACTGGAAACATTTACAATTACAACAAAATAATTATCGTTTGATTACATGAGATCTTGTTTTCAGGGCAGCGAATTAATTTAGAAACCATTTAACCTAGCGTCTGTTTACGTTAGGCGTATTACAATGTTTTGGTTTCAAAATCCGTGGATTCTTTTGACTATGAGTTAGAGAACTACAATGGTTACAATAAAAATACAAATTACCTTAATCTAAGAGTACAGGAAATATAAAGTGTGTTGTTACAATCTGTTGTGTGGTGTTGTAAAGGTGTTCTGTAAGTTCGTGTTCAATTCTTAGGTTATTTTATGTTAACAATGTTTCATTATGTTTTAATTTGCTTAAATACTCTATGAAAGAGAAATACTATCTTTATAGTGTGGTAATTTTACCTTTCAAAATTATTTAAAGTGATTAGGGTTGGTGGAAAATAAATAATTGGATATTACTTAATAATTCGACGTGTATAGGCCTCGGTAGTTGGTTCGAGATAGGAATTGGCTGCATAAAATCAGTTTTCTTGGATTTTGGGCTTCATTAAAATGTGGCGTCCTTTCGTCTTGTGTTTGGACGTTCTATTTATGGATAATTTCCGTTTATTCAGGTCTTGGGTCTTGTAATATTGGTTGTAGTGGTCATCTGCTTCTTTGACGATTAGTTTTCAGCAACTTTATACTATTATTTTCATGATTTACACTGAAAAAACTTTCTTCCGGACTTCTGCATCTGTATGGCTTGATGACGCTTCGCTTCTTTTTTCTCTCTACTAATTTCTAACGGTATTTTTCTGTCAACAACCGCTGTTTCCATAGTAACGGTATTTTTCGAATAGGCTTATTTTGAGTTGATGTATTGTTATCGAAACTTCGAATCCTTCGTATATCTTCTGATTACTGTTATTCCTCCATCTTCCTTCCTGGTTAATAAATATTGTCACTATAGTATTTATTCTCGTTCATAGATTATTTTGATACCCCACAAGCTTGGGTATTTTCAGATTTTAAGTTTTTACAATTATGTTAATGCTTGTTAATTACATTTCTTTTTATATAATAATGCCTATTACAATATTTTGTGTTATAAATGATCTACAATTTATCCTTGGTGATTCCTTCACCTCAGATTTTCTAAATTCTGATTCAATTTGTTATAATCTTTGTATGTTTGGTTCTGACAGTTATGTTTTTTCTAGGCCTAAGTAGCCATTATAATAATTTACTTATTTCGTTCAAATCACATTTTGTTTCAGCCTATTGGGCTTACTTTGTTATTTTTTATTAGTTGTGTTGTGTTTTGAGTCTGTAGGTGTTTTGTTTATTATTCAATATTGCTCTCCTTATTTCAATCTTAAAAATATAACATTAGGTTTATGGACTGCACATTGCATTCAGCCATATCCTCTTCTAACAATAACATGAACACAATTTTTTATAAGTTATTAGAGTTATTGTTTTGATTAAGAGATATCATCACTCACTCCTAACTTATCCTTATTTGCTAATTTTTTAGTTTATAACACATATTATCTGTGTTGTGATAAACAACATCACTTGTTATTAAATTAATAATAGTCCTTTATAAATTAGGTATCTTTGTTAGTTTTTTGACTTCTCAATCTCTAAACAATTTTTATATTCCCTCCATGGTAACACCTTCAATTTATTCTATTCTGGAATCCTCCCTTTTTACTTACTACTGGCTATAGTTAACTTAACTCTATTGAACATCTTTTTAAATAAAAAGTCATTATCACTTCTAGTGTTTTTCTATCCCTTATACTATAATTCACTCTTAATACTACTTATTTATCAGTTATCTATGCACTGTTTATTTCCAACTTTTACCTTACCTTCACTTGTAAATCACTTATTGTTAATTACAATTTCCCTAGTGTCACACTTCACTTTGGGGTTCTTACACCTACACTATTACACTATATCACTGTTTATATCATTTGTTTGATAGTGGGTGACCCCTATACTTATTTCTCTTTCATGACTTAATCCTAATGACAATTAATACTTAATAACTAATACTTACTGACTAATAACAATTCTAATTTGTGGTTTCTGGTTGCCTTTTTAAAGGGTAGTAACCGTTATCTCTTCTTCCTCCTGGTAACCCTTGTTTTGGTTTCAATGTTCTTGGTGAGTGCTATTTTACTTATTTTGGTGAACCATTCTTGGTTTTCACTTTTGCTCGTCTCCCTCCTTCTTCATTTTCCTTGTTTGTTTATTATATTGGGTTTTTTCATCCGTTTCTTGGGACATTTTGGGGTCATTTAAACCCATAAACTTGTTTCCTTGTGGCTTAGGTTTATTATTTCCTCATTCTCGTTGTTTATTGTGGTTCCCTTCTTTATGTTTGGGTTGTTGTCTCAATCACTTTAAAATATTTACATTTTACTAAGTATGTTCCGTGGTTCCCTTCTTTATGTTTGTGTTTTTGTCTCAATCACTTGGGTTGGGTTATAGTCGTTGTATTGTCGTGTCATATTCCTTATATTTTTATTTAAAATCAATCATTTCATTTGATAAGAAGTATTTTTTACAATTATAAATATTTTTTTTTTTTTATCTCTGGTACGGGGTTGGCTATTTGTGTCGTGACAATATATATATATATATATATATATATGGTTATACCCGCATGACAACGAGAAAAAAATTCTTGTAGACTGTCAACATAGTATCAGCAGTAAACAAGTTGCAAGTGTCTTGTTGCTATGAGTGAGTTTTGGCGCGCTTTGCCCGAAGAAAATTGGCAACCCTGTATACACACGACATGGATACGAACGTATTGTGGCAACATGTGTATGGAGTTCACGAATTATAATAAGCGTGGCACGGTTGCCACAACAATGGATATCGAGTGTATCTGTAATAAGTTGGTGTGTATACAAAAATTAATGAAATTGTCAAAATCAGAGGTAAAAGATCTATGTTGTAGCGTGTTTAACTCTGATGTTGCCACTTGTACGTGTGTATGAACTTGTGCCACTAATGCTGAGAGACGTGTGTGTGTGTGTGTGTGTGTGTGTGTGTGTGTGTGTGTGTGTGTGTGTGTGTGTGTGTGTGTGTGTGTGTGTGTGTGTGTGTGTGTGTGTGTGTGTGTGTGTGTGTGTGTGTGTGTGTGTGTGTGTGTGTGTGTGTGTGTGTGTGTGTGTGTGTGTGTGTGTGTGTGTGTGTGTGTGTGTGTGTGTGTGTGTGTGTGTGTGTGTGTGTGTGTGTGACAAGAAATGATGACAATTTTTTTTTATGTTCTGGCATTGACATATGTCAGTTGCTCCTGATAACAGTAAATTACTAGGCTTAAATTTATGTTGCCTATGTTGAAATAGCTAAACCTACTTTTGGTGATCAGTTATAAGTAAACAATACACCATCCACTTGTAAAAGCAAGTCATCTGTTACTCTAATACTTAGATCTCCAAAATTTGGCAATATTGAAAGTACTGAATGTAGTACATCCAGTGATACAGATCTAATGACCAATGATTGAACATTAGACAACTCAATTAGAGAAGCAGTCGCAGAATTTATCACTAATATTGTAGCATGACAGATTATCCACTAAATAAAGAATGCAAAGTGATCATAAATAAAAATCAAGTAAATTAACTATCAAAGAAAAATCCAAATGAAAACCAATAAGTATCACAATTAAAATACCATTATAACCGGAAGAAGTAAAAATACAGAAAAAGCAACTATGCATAAAAATGTGTAATGAAAACTAAATTAAAAAGGCTAACATAAAATGAGGAAATACCCAGGTAGGATAGGAGTAGTAAGGAAGATACCCAGAACAACCAACGTACATAAAAACTATTGGAGAATGAAGAAACGAAGAATAAATAAGGAAGATACCCAAAACCAACCAACGTACATAATAAAAAGGGAATGAGGTGGAAGATACAAAATAGTAGGAGGAGAAGACTACAATACATACTCAAGGGAAACCCAGCAAGGAAAAGGCAAAAACCCCCAAAAGAATTTTAATGTCACATATGAAAGTATAACACCCAAAAACAGAAATAATGTAAATTAAATGTAAACAAAACTGTTTAGAGTTATAAGTGGAAGTGCACCCATAAAAGTTATTTTATAATGAATAAAAAACAAATCTTAACAGTCCTTCATAAATAATATCTTGATAATATAAAACTATAAAACTGATTAGTGATAGTATCAAGAATTAACAGGGGGGTAAGTTATTATATTATAGTAAATAAACTTCAAGAAGGTGCATTGAATGCTTAAACTTAATAAAGGTGTACCCTTTAAACAACTTTAAAGTTTTAATTTAACTTCAGGAATACTATTTAATAAAATAGTATGATGAAAGGCAAAGACTAATATTTCTAATAAAGTGCCACTCTTTATGTAAGAACATTCATTGAAATGAGTAAAATAAATAGAGAGTAGGGAGTTAGTAAATAAAGTGACAAGGGATACATCCCTGAAATAAAATAAAAAAACAGAAAGAACTGTACCCTAGTAATTGTAAGATAGGTGTAAAGATGAAGAAACAAATGTGTTATGTTTCTAGTTAAACCAATGAACTCTATACATCAATGTTGAAAATAGAGAATCATGTTCTATAATTTTAAAATGTTTATTATGAATTACTAGAAATAATCAAAACTAGAATGTCTGAGATTAAATACCATGTTTTGATGACAAATAATTATTATATATTATTAGTTAGAATTCAATACTAAATGTTCTTATAGTAAAGTAAGGAATTGTTAATTAACATTGTGTTAGAATAGAAGGTCAGAAAGGGTATAAACAAACTATATTATTAAAAAACTTTGAATATAAAACCAGTTAAAATCTAGGCCAAATGGTAAATCTAAAATACTTTATAATTGATAAATCAAGTCCAGTAAACTATTAAACTGATGAGATTTATGTAAGGTAAATCAGTAACAGAATAATATAATGTAAATTATACTTTAAAAGAATATTGTAAAAAGATAGGAAGAAGGAGGAGAAAAAATGCAAATGTAATAACTGAGATTTCAAGGTAGGGATTATTGGATAATATTTAAAAGAATAACCAATTAACAAAATTAAGAGAAATTAAGGGAAGATAAACATATTATGTCAATCTTAGATTCAGTACAATCATAAATATAACATGTAAAATGGCAACATTTTGGGGAAGAACAGGAAGTGAAAGTTAAGCCTACTTTTTCAAAATGAAAGAAATATAGCATTTTTGATAAAAAACTTTGTAAAACTATCTTACTTAGTATCAAATCAAACAGAATGAACTAAAGAAAAAGATTATGTATGTAATCTTTCATAAAATTAAATAATAACAAAAATATATTCAGTAATATAATGTAACATTTCCGAATGCAGCGGTATAACATCTTAACTTGTGTTATAACGTAGGGAACCCGCGTTAATTGGTTATGCCAATTAAACAGGCTGCCTTTCGTTGTGACGAGCTGAAAATTAATCACAACAAATAAAACAATTCTTATATCAGGATATTGGGAAGGGGAGACTGTTGATTTATGCACTCAGTTTACTCGGTACTCAGATGACAACTCTTTATTACATTATGAGATAAGGTTCTCTATTTAAAGTTCTCAACATATATAGTTTACAGTATAATTATATATTTATTACTCTTTCATAAGGGCCCTCAAAATATGATGTACATCTATTTAATTTATTCCACGGATCCGGGATTGAATATATATTAAGTTAATAATGGTCACCTTGCCATATACAATATTGAAAATTGAGCCATTTGAAGAATGGACTTTATTAATCTTTCAAAACAAGAAAACTTTTAGTTTAAACATTTACTCTTTTGCTATAACCAGTGTTATTAGATTACAGACTACATGTTACATATATTGTCTGTCTTTTAAAGTCTTAAAAGTGGTGAGTTAAATTGTCTTTTGTGGGTAATAATTTTAGTAACTCATAACCATGGAAGACAAGCCTCCATGTCACCTGGTTTTCAGTATTTGCTGCAGAATTGGTTCTTCGGTCCTTGGTGTGTTTCCTGAAGGTCTGTCGTTGCCTTAGTATCCGGTGACGGTGAAGTTCCTGAAGTCTGTTATATCATTCGGGGTGAAGTACTCTCATCTTAGGCGACTGTAGTAATTCTTGTAGGATACTCTCATCTTAGACGACTGTTGTAATTCTTGTAGTTACAATAAATAAATAGAAAGTTTGTTTCACAGTAATACACTTCACATGATTATAGATTAGTTGAATATCACCTTCATGTTTGTAGTAATGTATGAATTACATAGTTTGTTATTTATTCATTGAGAGAGAGATGTCATCGCCGCACAAATTTAGTTATTTAAATATTCGTTGAACCAACCATTCACATAATTATACACGCGTCGCGAAACAACGCTGTACGCAGCTTACGGCGTGAGCGCTCCATTGCAAGTGGGCAAAAATAGTTAGGGGGAGAGTAGTAATCTCGCGACAATTACTAGTCAACATAAAAGTAGTTCCATGTTTCTAATTTAATTAAAGGACTAAAGTTTGATTAAATAATTAAATAGAGATATTCTTAGTTACAGACGTTATCAAAGTACATTACAGTGGTCTTATTTAATTATTTAAATAATAACAAAATTTACAATTATATTTAGTTTGTTTAGGGGTCAGAAAACAAGTTAATTCTGGTCAGTGCCTGTATGTGCAGGATTAATTAACAAGCTTTACCCTTTCTGTACAATTGTATTCCCTTTTATTTTATTATTAGACTTTTTATTAAATATTATTATTATTTAATGATAGCAATAAGATTTAGTTTAAAATGTGAGATTTTATTAAAATTTTAAAATTTCTCAGCTTATACATTAACAATTTAATTAATTAACATATTTTTATTAATGAAATCATCACATACTCCGCCGCTTAAGACACAGCCTCCGGCTTATTTGTTAGGAATGTACCGGGAGTATGTTTGGGGATTTCCGTGTGAAATTTCTCTCACCCGTTTTTCTCTGTATGTAATTACGAGTTGCACAAGTCAGTCTCGACTTGCTTATTCTTACTATCTACATATCATACTTTACAGACTAATTCTAATACTACATAAAATTCACACATTATAAAACATATTGTTAACATTCTAAATTTTCTTAACTCTACTACTTATGACTACTACCGGGTTTTTTTTTTTAGATGCGAGTTATTCTAGTTATAGAATTTCTCATTAAGTAATTGGTTACTTAATTATTCCTCATATTTGATGTCAGCTGACTTCTTACTTTGCTCTACTTTCGATGAATAGGATTCAAGGTTGATCAGGCCTCGTACCTATTTATACGATTAGCTAGCTAAATGTTACTCAAGTACTCCTTTGCAGTTGAGTACAAAACATATACCTTTTTTTTTTACATTTATTTAACTTGCACTCTACCATTTCCTTCTTCGTGATAACGTTTTATCTGCGAAATATGTGTCCTTCGTACATATTTTTGAGTAGAGGGTTCGTACAGGGCTACGGTTACTGGAGTTAAATATTTGTGAATTTGATAAGGACCGCACCATCGGTATGATAGCTTGGAAGTTGTCTTATCGATTGCACTACTCGTAGGGTGTGTTTTACACATAACTAAGTTACCGATTTGGTACTTTACTTCATTATTATTATTATTTCGCTCGTGATATTTCCTTGATTTCGCTAAGTTTGTTCGTAAATTAGCGCGCGCTTCATTCCATATTTTCCTAATATTTTTATCCCTAATTTCAAGGGGTAACAATTCATGTATTTTCCACTTAGTGGATAATGGGTGGTTAGGTTTATACTTGAACAATAATTCGAATGGGGTAGACTTATGTCCTTCATGATATGCTGAATTAAAGGCGAACTGTATCCAGGATAGGTTCTGGTCCCAAGAAGTATGATCGTTAGCATGGTAGGCTATTAAAGCAGATTTTAGGTTTCGCAAATACCTCTCAGCTATATTACCTTGCGGACGATACTCTGTAGTGGTAATGTGGTCTATTCCTAGTTTGAAACACATGTTCCTGAATTCCTTGGACTTAAACTGTGGTCCGTTATCCGACACTAGATGGACAGGAATACCGAATTCTTTAAATAATCTATGCTGTAAAATACTTACTGTGGTTGTAGCTAAGCCTCGCCGCATGGGGTACATCCAGACGAATTTGCTAAAAGAGACTACACAAATTAGTAACATTGTATTTCCTGATTTAGAATGCGGGTAGGGTCCTGAAAAGTCTAAATAAATTTTGGAGAACGGGGTAGCAGGAATCTCTGAGATTAATTGACTTATTTGACTGTTTCTCGCTGGTTTGCTGAGTGCACACAACTTACACCTTTTCACAAAATTGGCGATCTCACTGTTCATATTTTCCCAGTGATATTCTTTACGAATTCGATGTATGGTTTTATTTATTCCCATATGAGCTCCAATGGTGGAAGAGTGATAATAGCAGAGTGGCGCAATTTATAACATCTTAACTTGTGTTATAACGTAGGGAACCCGCGTTAATTGTTTATGCCAATTAAACAGGCTGCCTTTCGTTGTGACGAGCTGAAAATTAATCACAACAAATAAAACAATTCTTATATCAGGATATTGGGAAGGGGAGACTGTTGATTTATGCACTCAGTTTACTCGGTACTCAGATGACATCTCTTTATTACATTATGAGATAAAGTTCTATATTTAAAGTTCTCAACATAAATAGTTTACAGTATAATTATATATATTAGTCTTTCATAAGGGCCCCTCAAAATATGATGTACATCTATTTAATTTATTCCACGGATCCGGGATTGAATATATATTAAGTTAATAATGGTCACCTTGCCATATACAATATTGAAAATTGAGCCATTTGAAGAATGTACTTTATTAATCTTTCAAAATAAGAAAACTTTTAGTTTAAACATTTACTCTTTTGCTATAACCAGTGTTATTAGATTACAGACTACATGTTACATATAATGTCTGTCTTTTAAAATCTTAAAAGTGGTGAGTTAAATTGTCTTTTGTGGGTAATAATTTTAGTAACTCATAACCATGGAAGACAAGCCTCCATGTCACCTGGTTTTCAGTATTTGCTGCAGAATTGGTTCTTCGGTCCTCGTCGGTTTCCTGAAGGTCTGTCGTTGCCTTAGTATCCGGTGACGGTGAAGTTCCTGAAGTCTGTTATATCATTCGGGGTGAAGTACTCTCATCTTAGGCGACTGTAGTAATTCTTGTAGGATACTCTCATCTTAGACGACTGTTGTAATTCTTGTAGTTATAATAAATAAATAGAAAGTTTGTTTCACAGTAATACACTTCACATGATTATTGATTAGTTGAATATCACCTTCATGTCTGTAGTAATGTATGAATTACGTAGTTTGTTATTTATTCCTAGAGAGAGAGATGTCATCGCCGCACAAATTTAGTTATTTAAATATTCATTGAACCAACCATTCACATAATTATACACGCGTCACGAAACAACGCTGTACGCAGCTTACGGCGTGAGCGCTCCATTGCAAGTGGGCAAAAATAGTTAGGGGGAGAGTAGTAATCTCGCGACAGTTACTAGTCAACATAAAAGTAGTTCCATGTTTCTAATTTAATTAAAGGACTAAAGTTTGCTTAAATAATTAAATAGAGATATTCTTAGTTACAGACGTTATCAAAGTACATTACAGTGGTCTTATTTAATTATTTAAATAATAACAAAATTTACAATTATATTTAGTTTGATTAGGGGTCAGAAAACAAGTTACTTCTGGTCAGCGCCTGTATATGCAGGATTAATTAACAAGCTTTACCCTTTTATTTTATTATTAGACTTTTTATTAAATATTATTATTATTTAATGATAGCAATAAGATTTAATTTAAAATGTGAGATTTTATTAAAATTTTAAAATTTCTCAGCTTATACATTAACAATTTAATTAATTAACATATTTTTATTAATGAAATCGTCACATACTCCGCCGCTTAAGACACAGCCTCCGGCTTATTTGTTAGGAATGTACCGGGAGTATGTTTGGGGGATTTCCGCGTGAAATTATTTATTATTAGTGCACGGTTTGTTTTTTCCTATTTCTGTTTAAATGATCTTGTTCATTTAAATGATCGCCTTCGTGAAATTCCATTTTTCTCACTTACAATACTAACTTATATTTTAATCTTAATACTAATTTCCAAACCTTAGATTGGAAAGATCCCTACTTATCCGTAACCCACAACATCGTGGCCCGACTGACATCAGCTGTATAGTTACGTTATTTTTGAATTTATAAATACGATATATCTCACAAATGTGGTTATGTATACAAAAACTAAGACGCCATCTATGCAATTAACTAAGTCATGGGCCAGAAGTTCGTTACGCGAAGTCATAGGAAACGGAAATTGCTTGAAATAACAAAACAGCTGCTCTAATTGTTACCAATGAAATACCCCTTTTTATTCTTTACTTTGTTACATAACATTTTTTAAAACCAACTGCAACCCTTCCAAAAACATAATGTGTAATAATAAATTTGATTAAGTTTAATGATTATATGATTAAATGATTATACAATAATAACATGTATATATTTATATTTATATAGTGGTGCTCAACCCAGCACTTAGAATAATTATGCACGCACACAACCACTCACCCTTTCATTATCATGGTACAACTTATTTAAATTTTGGAGCTCCTTAAATTTAGATTGAAATTTTGAATAATTTGTTAAATGATTGATTTCTACAATAACATATATTGGGAAATAAAGGATTCAAAATATATAAGGAACGCTCTCACCAATTTCCGTGTTGGCTTCCTCGCACTGCCAGTCTTGTTCGTATATCGGCACAATCGGTGTATTTTACTGCGCTTGACGGGACACCTTTGGTCAACCCACGTAACCCACCGTCGTGGGACCGATTCTATACGTCGATCTTGTTTACGAACGATTTAATCGGTCGAGGACGCCTACACCAAACCGAACTATTACTTTCCTTAATACATTTTGATAGTAGATATTATACTGTTTATTAACCACCTACAGTGGTCTAAAAAGTTAAAATTCACTCGTAAGTGAATGGGCGGCCGGCCGGCTCAAATCAGAGCTGCAGATGAAATGACGGCAATTTCTGGTTGAAATCTCCGGAAGTGGGGTGTATTGACGTCACATTCCTTTGTCTAAGTTGTTGACATCGCCGTTTGTAGTTGTCAACACATTCTCCGCCTCTGACGTAACGAAGGCTTGGCTCTGCTTATCTCAATAACTGCACACTGTTTTTGTGATGTGACACCGTTTTTTGTCATGAATTAGTTCAAATCCTGGCAAATACTGTAATATAGTCCACTCACCGTAAATTCTATATCGGGTGTTTGAGGTTGGATTGGGTATGTCAAAAAATAGGAAAATACAATATTTATGATCTCTTTACCATATTTTAGGTAATTATGAAATGTACCATGATTGTACCATCACAAAACCCCCTCAATGAAAGATGGTGTGACGAAGCACACAAACTTTCATTGACCCTTTCATACTTCCTAAAGGGATCAGTCAGGACAAGTCGCCACAACCCCCTTACAATTTTATATAAAAAATAACAATAACTCACCCTTGGTCTGGTGATGAGGACCGTACCTTCATGACCTTACTGGACTTCTCCTGCGAGATCCCAACACCATAAGGCCACTTAGGCTCTTAACGCCCCTGCTCTGACGAGTTAGCCAGCTCAGGACCGCTGTCACACCCCAAACACTGAAACAATTTATAAAAAATATGAATATAGTGGCTTATTGAATCACTCCATCCTCAACTGATATGGTTCCCTTTAGCTAAGTGCTGGTTTGTGCCAATAAGCACTGGGTTGGCTTACTATTTATAAAATTATAAATTAGAAAGTATAAAAATTATAAAAATAATAAATCTCAAGGATTAAAAAGAATATCTTGCCTGCATATTACAAACCCTAGCTTGAATAATAGTTTCGATTCCTATCGATAATAATTATCTTCGTTCTATAATTACTATAATTGTAACATAAGCACAAAATTATAAAAAATTGAATAAAATATATTTGAAAATATAAAATATATATAATATAAAATATAATTATCTATCTCCCAAACTTGGAGAAAAACAAATCAAGAAATTTAATGAATCGATTTATTTACTTATAACTTTTAAAATAAACTTTTATTATGATTATTAGTATTATTATTATTATTATTATTAACAGTTAATCATCTGGCTGATAAATATTATTAACAGCGCCATTTAAAATTTTTTTCTCTTCCTACACATATTATAAAATCATGTTGAAAAGTTTTCAAATAAATACATAATACATTAATAATTAACACTGATATATTAATAATACAGTTAATACATTTTAAATACTCAATCATATTTAATCATATCTTAATAAATAATTAAGATATATAAAAATTGAAATATCATTTAAAAATGTTAATTTTTTCATTAGTTACATTAATAAATTTGTAGACACTTTCCAAGTCCAAAACATCACTTTTCTAACACTCCAGGAAAACAATGGATCTTCGGATATACTTAGTTACATAAAAAAAAATATACAACTCCTTAATGAGTTAACCTCTTAAGTTACACAAATTTCAACTTTTCTATTCTATAAAATTTTAGAATAAAACAAGATTCAAGGGATCAATGCCAAAATATAGATTTTTTTTTTTTTTTTTTTTTTTATATCCCAAGAATTAGGGGTCCCCCTCCCCGTTCAATAATAAGATTAAATTTTCAAATTTCTACCAATTTTGTGTGGAGGAAGACCATCGTTGCTTTTACTTCCTTACGTCAGTTCCGCCAACCATGGTCCGCCTCCCAAACTCCAAAATCCACGATCAGAGGTGGTGAATCTGTGATCGCCCGAAAATGGGGGAGAGTCCCTTCTGTAAATCAATAACTAAATTAATACTCATATACTCCAAATATAAAACATCAATATAAAATAACTAAGACGACCAGTACAATTTTAAATTTGTAGCATTGTGTGTTCCTACTATCTCTCCAGTTACGTTGTTCTGTAATACATAAGAATTTTGCATCTTAACTTCTATGATCTCATATGGCCCTTCGTATAAGAGAAAGAATTTCTTAATTTCTTTGTCTTGTGCACTCGATAAGTCATGTCTTTTAACTAATACCATTTGTCCTACATTATACTTAATCCACTTACCTCTTGCGTCGTGTCTACGTTTTCTCTGTTCACCCTTACTAATTAAATTTTCATTCGCCAACCGGATTTTAATGTTTATATCAGTTGTTCTACCTTCAGGTGGATAGTCGAATAATTGTTCTAAGATTCTTGGGGGGCGTGTTCCCCTAACTAATTCATAAGGTGTATAGCCAGTAGACTCGTGGGTGGTACTGTTCAGCCAGGTTTCCACCTTTCGTACATACAACGGCCACTCGCTGTGTTTAGCATGACAATAGGCTCTGAAGATCCTGCCTATTTCTCTCATTACACGCTCAGCCTGGTTGGACTGGGGATGATACACAGCCGTATGCTTCGTGAGGATGCCTTCCCATCCTAAGGTCTGACGCCATCTCCCGCTGATGAACTGCGGCCCATGGTCGGATAAAATTACTTTTGGCTTACCCACGTTAATCATATAGTCTTTGGTTATTTTTTCACTCAATACCTTAGTGGTAGCTCTTTTTACGCTATACAATTTTATATATTTTGAGAAAGTGTCAAGCATTACGAATATATAAACTACTCCGCCTCTACCCTTTGGCAATGGTCCAAACAAATCCACAGCAACTAAATCAAAAGGTCGATCTACCTTAATATAATTTAACTCACCTTCTACTCTGTAGTTAACCACCTTCGACTTTTGACACAAATCACAACTCCTCAGCAACTGTCTCACTCGCCTCTCCATATTCCTGAAAATACATGATTCTTTTAAAACATTTACACACTTTTTAGCCCCAAAATGACCATATCGTATATGACAATCCCAAATGATTTTCTCTTCCAACACTGCTGGTACCACTAATTTCCAGTCACGCTCACCCCCTACTACCTTCTTAAACAATAACCCTTTGTAGATTTTAAAATATTGATTGTACTCAGACTCATCCAGCTCCGTCTCTAAACTGTGTATTATTTTTCCAGACTTACCATCTGCTCTCTGCATGGTGTTAATATCCTTCAGCTCCTCTCCAAAGATTCTGTCTTCTCTACTAATCTGAAAAATTTCAATTTCTTTTAAGTCCCTACCTGTTTTGTTATTTTCACAATCTACTCTGGATAGAGTGTCGGGTACCTTATTTTCTGTTCCTTTAATGTACTCCCACTCGAAGTTGTACTCCTGTAAAACAAGTACCCACCTGGTTAATCGACTATGAGCAAGTTTACAAGTGTTGAGGAATGACAATGCTTTATGATCAGTTCTAATAATCGTTTTGTTTCCTAAGATATACGTTCAAAATTTACCAACTGCAAACACAATACTGAGTAATTCCTTCTCGGTGGTCGTATAATTCTTTTCAGCCGGCAGTAAAGATCGACTAGCGAATGCAATTGTCTTATGTTCCTTCTCCTCATCTTCCTGATACAGCTCTGCTCCTACAGCGACATTGCTGGCGTCCGTCTGTAAATAAAACATCTTATCAAAATCCGGGTGGTTCATCATAATCATGTCACTAAATTTTCGTTTTATTTCTTCAAAGGCTCCACGCTCCACTTCTCCCCATTTCCATTGTCGGTTTTTCTGTAATACCGCACTTAACTTAGCGGTTAGGTAGGCGTAGTTCCTCTGAAATTTCCTATAAAAGTTGCACAGCCCAAGAAAACTCTGAAGTTGTTTGATGTTTCGCGGTTCAGGGAAACGCATAATAGATTCGACCTTGTCCGGGTTTGCGGAAATTCCTTCCGATGTAATAATGAATCCTAAAAAATTAATCTTCGTTTGTAGAAATTTGGACTTATCCCAATTTACGGTTAATCCTCCCGCTTCTAATTTTCCTAACACATATTTTAAATGTTCTAAATGGTCTTCAAATGTACGTGAAGCTATTAAAATATCATCTACATAAACTGTGAGAAAATCTAAATCTTTTGGTCTCAATATTCTATCCAAACATTTAATGAAACTAGCTACGCTGGTATTTAGCCCAAATGGTAGTCGCTTAAACTGATAATTTTTTCCATTAAATAAAAATGCTGTGTATTGCCTACTTACCTCGGCTAAAGGTACCTGCCAATATCCAGCAGTCAGATCTAAGGACGTCATAAATCTTACGCCACTAAACTTTTGAAAGATCTCATTTATAGATTCTGGTGATTCTCGGTCTGGTATAATAATTTGGTTAATTTTCCTTGCGTCTAGGCATAATCTTACTCCTCCTTCCTTCTTGATTACCACCACTAACGGATTTGAGTAGTGAGACACTGACCTCTCTATGATACCATTATCTAACATCTTATCCAACTCCTCTTGCACCGCTCGTCTTTTAGAGTAAGGCACTGGATAACTCCGCTGCATGAATGGTGTGTGTTCCCTTATCTGTAACATACATTCATAATTTTTTGCCCTTCCTGGAATATCGGCAAACACTCCCTTAAACTGCTCTATTACCTGCCATAACGCTCTACGTTGGCCACTCCTTATCACCTCACCCCCACTACAGAATTCATCCGCCCTTATCTCCCATACTGCATTATTAATATTACTCATTTCATTATCAACATCTTCTAAATACTCACCCTCTATACAAAAATTTACTTTAGTATCTAAGTGATTCTCAACTACTTGTTTCTGTAACAATTTCATACCAGTTGTTCTAACTTTATTTATCACGTTTTCAAAATTAATTTTCACAGACCGCTCACCCCCATCTAACTCCAAGATTTTTTCTTTAAAATTTATTACAGCTTTATTTCTTTGTAAAAAATCATTTCCCAAAATGATGTCTAAACTTAACCCCTTGACTACCAAAAATGTATTATCAAAATTAATACCTCCAATTGAGAAACTTAAATGTATCTGTTTTGTCACCCTTTTACTACGTACCCCCGTGACTCCTATTACTGTAACCCCTGCTACGGGTAAAACTGGAATATTCTTATTCAATTCTTTCAATTCACTTAAAATGTTCTCGGCTATTACTGAAATTTCGCTCCCTGTATCGACAAGTGTTTTAAAGTTTCTATTATCTATTGTTACCTGTATTTCCGTGAGTCCAGCTCTCACCTCCAATGTCGTGTTACACTCCTCCTCCAATAAATCTGCAACGATGTCTGCTTTTATAACGTTGGATTTTAAGTTCTTGATGGGTCGGACCTCATGAGTTTCCCTGAACAGTGGTCGGGTCCTACTTACCACTGTTGACTTCAGTTTTCCGGCTGTGTCCTATTATGACTTGTTGATGGCACAGGGTGTCCGCGTGTTGGTCCCTGATGGTGGTACGGTGCTCCTCTGTTACTCGGGGCTCCTCTCTTCGCAGGTATGAATTGTTTTACTTGGTTATTTCTTGGTGCTTTACAGAAATAACAATGCTGCATGTGACCCCGATTCTCCTTCCTGCAACTAGAACAACTCCAACCGCCTGGTGTCTGTAAATCATTTCTAACATTATATTTATTGCCAGTATGATTAAAATAAGGCCTTGGCCGATTAAACTCATTGTTATTATTGTTATGGTTATACGTATTTGGTTGTATAGGGCGTCTACCCATTTCACGATCATTTATACTTTGTAGTATATCTAATACCCTTTCCAGTTCATCAAGATTTTCTATTTCTTTAGTCATCAGAGTGACCTGCACTTCTCTAGGTAAGTGCTTACTAACATACCTAACAAATGACTTAAATGGTATAGGAGGCTCTAAATATTTAGCTTCGTTGTACAATTTTGTTACATAAATAGTAATGTTATTATTACTAACGTTACGTCCCATGAAATTACCCGTTCCCATAATACGGCTTCTTAAAGTCTCCTGCTCTTCTTCTGTCCAATATTTACCCTTAAAAGCTTTCTCAAAAGTATTATAACAATCCCATTCTAACCTATGAGCTTCAGCCCATATGACTGAGTTACCCTTGAAACATTTAATAATTTTATTTAATTTCACTTCCCAGCTACTACTACTAAAATGATTATAATCCCTAGTCTGATTAAGGAATCGCATGGGATGTATTACTCTGTTTTCATGGCTAAAATTCTCTAGTTCTATTTCATTATAGAAATCTCTAGTTACTACTACTCTATCAGTTATGCTTGAAACATTTTTATTTATTTCTCCCTGTAATTCGTTTTTTACACTGGTCAAATTATTTGCAATCATATCATATTTATCATGCACGTCCATACTATTTTGTACAGTTAAGTCATCAATTTCTTTAATCTTACTTTGTAACAAATTAAATCTACTCTTGGTATTTTTCTCATGTTCAGTCATAGTACTATCTATAGCTTCTAAATTTTTAGTAATATCTATCACGTTTATTTCAATGTTTTCTAAATGATTTTGCAACACATTGGTTTTAACTTCTACTTGACTTTCTACAAAATGTAAACATTTCTGTTGTATTTCTGTACTGCTTGTCTCTAATTGACTTTTAATCGTGTTATTTACTGTGCCATAAACTAGATCGATTTTCGTGTCTAAATCATTTATGGTACTACTGAACTTGTCATCAACAATGGCTAGTGTGGTTTTCTGTTTGTTATCACAACGTGTTTCTACTGTGTTAATTCTCTCCTCAAATTGACAATTTTGTCTTTTTATTTCATTCTTTAATTCATTGAATTTAATATTAGAATCGATTTTCTGTTCATCTAGTTTTTTATCAAAACTGTCAAATTTATTTAATAAAAGTTGCATCATTGCATTAGTTTCATCCTGCTTACTATCTAAACTAGTTGAAATGGATGTATTGACTTTCGTTATTTCTACAGATACAGGCGTATGCACCTCGTCAATCTGACTAGTTTGAGGTGTTTGTACATCCATCTCGCCAGTCAAATTTACATTAGTTGTACCTATTTCTAACGTAATATTGTCATTAGTACTCATTTTGGCAATTGTGTAATGCACGCATGCATACAATTGTATAACCTAATTGTGGGGTTATGTTTACGAATTATAAAATTTTGTGTCCGTTACCTCAAGCAATTTGTTCCGTTCTTTCTAGGCGTATCCCATGTAATAATATATATACATAATATTACATAAGGTCCCTGTTCCAGAAGCCACCTGTATAGTTACGTTATTTTTGAATTTATAAATACGATATATCTCACAAATGTGGTTATGTATACAAAAACTAAGACGCCATCTATGCAATTAACTAAGTCATGGGCCAGAAGTTCGTTACGCGAAGTCATAGGAAATGGAAATTGCTTGAAATAACAAAACAGCTGTTCTAATTGTTACCAATGAAATACCCCTTTTTATTCTTTACTTTGTTACATAACATTTTTTAAAACCAACTGTAACCCTTCCAAAAACATAATGTGTAATAATAAATTTGATTAAGTTTAATGATTATATGATTAAATGATTATACAATAATAACATGTATATATTTATATTTATATAGTGGTGCTCAACCCAGCACTTAGAATAATTATGCACGCACACAACCACTCACCCTTTCATTATCATGGTACAACTTATTTAAATTTTGGAGCTCCTTAAATTTAGATTGAAATTTTGAATAATTTGTTAAATGATTGATTTCTACAATAACATATATTGGGAAATAAAGGATTCAAAATATATAAGGAACGCTCTCACCAATTTCCGTGTTGGCTTCCTCGCACTGCCAGTCTCGTTCGTATATCGGCACAATCGGTGTATTTTACTGCGCT
Source organism: Magicicada septendecula (assembly GCA_034769895.1). Classification (NCBI taxonomy): domain Eukaryota; kingdom Metazoa; phylum Arthropoda; class Insecta; order Hemiptera; family Cicadidae; genus Magicicada; species Magicicada septendecula. Next base: position 218,510,936 of record CM068372.1, read on the forward strand.
TGACGGGACACCTTTGGTCAACCCACGTAACCCACCGTCGTGGGACCGATTCTATACGTCGATCTTGTTTACGAACGATTTAATCGGTCGAGGACGCCTACACCAAACCGAACTATTACTTTCCTTAATACATTTTGATAGTAGATATTATACTGTTTATTAACCACCTACAGTGGTCTAAAAAGTTAAAATTCACTCGTAAGTGAATGGGCGGCCGGCCGGCTCAAATCAGAGCTGCAGATGAAATGACGGCAATTTCTGGTTGAAATCTGCGGAAGTGGGGTGTATTGACGTCACATTCCTTTGTCTAAGTTGTTGACATCGCCGTTTGTAGTTGTCAACACATTCTCCGCCTCTGACGTAACGAAGGCTTGGCTCTGCTTATCTCAATAACTGCACACTGTTTTTGTGATGTGACACCGTTTTTTGTCATGAATTAGTTCAAATCCTGGCAAATACTGTAATATAGTCCACTCACCGTAAATTCTATATCGGGTGTTTGAGGTTGGATTGGGTATGTCAAAAAATAGGAAAATACAATATTTATGATCTCTTTACCATATTTTAGGTAATTATGAAAAGTACCATGATTGTACCATCACACAGCCTACTCTAACTACAAGTTAGCTTTCAGCATTCATTAATGATTAACTTGGCACCTTTCTGCCCCATCATTACAACTTTCAGTCGGCGCCGTTGTGACTTGTTACATTACATATATATAATTCTTTCTTGATTATATACCATAAACTTATTTCTAATGTAATCTAAAGAGGATCCCATACTCCACTTTAGATCACTGTTACTTGAGAGAAGCGGAATCTCACGAAGATAATTCTCTTTTATCTCTTTAACAATAACTAAACAAACTATGCGGAAGGGGAGACACTTTACACAATTCATTGTAATACACAGGGGTGGTTTTCAATTGTTTACACTAGCACCGGTTTATCACAATAGGGAGGGTGGCTGCTTACTACATTTCTTAACACGCTTTTTGTTCTCTTAAAGGCCACAACTGGTTGTTCACTATTCAACTATACTTTTATTATTATTTACCTTTCTCTTACTGCTACACGTTACACAAATTTGTTTAACTTAAGATTTATTCAGCCTTATTATTCAAGCAATTATTATTCACTTATTATTACTTTGAGGGGTTTAAAAAACTTACCTAGAATTATTTCCTATCGACTTACCATATTTATTTAGGACACTTTATTTACTTTGTTTTTTTTATTTGGCTCAGTTTACAAGTTTACTGTTTTGGGACATGGGGTTTAATACTTTATCTAACAAGGGAGGGTTAACTGAGTCATTTATTTATTTAAATTTTAAGTCACAATATAATTTGCTCTACTATACTATACACAATTATCGCCTACACACCTTAGTACATGGTAAATATTTATTAACAGTGATTATTAAACATTTGCATTAGTTACTATTTAAACAATCAGCTGTTACGCTGGAATGTAGGTCAGACTAGTTTTAAACAAAGGCATTGTTTTGCTTACAAAGGGGGAATCCTCGGTTACTAAACACAGGAACAGACACGCTTCTATTAACAATAGACCAAACAAAGAGGGTGGCGTATTGTCTAACTTAACTTGAGGGAGAGCAACTATGACAGTTTTAAACAATCGGCAACAGGAAATTTACATGTCCGAGTTTGTCGTCAAATTGACACGTTGAAGAATGAAACTTTTAGACAAGCACCTACATGGTTTTGTTTACATGGGACAATATGTTAATATTACTCTACACATATTATATTTACAAATAAAGTTACCTCTACTATATTACTATAATAATAATTATTATTTTTATCTTATTTAAAATTCTGACACATATTAAAATACATGAGTGAATAGATCAACAGCTTGTGTGTGTGGGAAATCGGGACACAATTACTTCTTTCTTTTCTCTTAAGCAAATTAGCAAATTAATTAGCAGAGTAGCAGAGTGGCGCAATTTATAACATCTTAACTTGTGTTATAACGTAGGGAACCCGCGTTAATTGGTTATGCCAATTAAACAGGCTGCCTTTCGTTGTGACGAGCTGAAAATTAATCACAACAAATAAAACAATTCTTATATCAGGATATTGGGAAGGGGAGACTGTTGATTTATGCACTCAGTTTACTCGGTACTCAGATTACATCTCTTTATTACATTATGAGATAAGGTTCTCTATTTAAAGTTCTCAACATATATAGTTTACAGTATAATTATATATTTATTACTCTTTCATAAGGGCCCTCAAAATATGATGTACATCTATTTAATTTATTCCACGGATCCGGGATTGAATATATATTAAGTTAATAATGGTCACCTTGCCATATACAATATTGAAAATTGAGCCATTTGAAGAATGGACTTTATTAATCTTTCAAAACAAGAAAACTTTTAGTTTAAACATTTACTCTTTTGCTATAACCAGTGTTATTAGATTACAGACTACATGTTACATATATTGTCTGTCTTTTAAAGTCTTAAAAGTGGTGAGTTAAATTGTCTTTTGTGGGTAATAATTTTAGTAACTCATAACCATGGAAGACAAGCCTCCATGTCACCTGGTTTTCAGTATTTGCTGCAGAATTGGTTCTTCGGTCCTTGGTGTGTTTCCTGAACGTCTGTCGTTGCCTTAGTATCCGGTGACGGTGAAGTTCCTGAAGTCTGTTATATCATTCGGGGTGAAGTACTCTCATCTTAGGCGACTGTAGTAATTCTTGTAGGATACTCTCATCTTAGACGACTGTTGTAATTCTTGTAGTTACAATAAATAAATAGAAAGTTTGTTTCACAGTAATACACTTCACATGATTATAGATTAGTTGAATATCACCTTCATGTCTGTAGTAATGTATGAATTATGTAGTTTGTTATTTATTCCTAGAGAGAGAGATGTCATCGCCGCACAAATTTAGTTATTTAAATATTCATTGAACCAACCATTCACATAATTATACACGCGTCGCGAAACAACGCTGTACGCAGCTTACGGCGTGAGCGCTCCATTGCAAGTGGGCAAAAATAGTTAGGGGGAGAGTAGTAATCTCGCGACAATTACTAGTCAACATAAAAGTAGTTCCATGTTTCTAATTTAATTAAAGGACTAAAGTTTGATTAAATAATTAAATAGAGATATTCTTAGTTACAGACGTTATCAAAATACATTACAGTGGTCTTATTTAATTATTTAAATAATAACAAAATTTACAATTATATTTAGTTTGTTTAGGGGTCAGAAAACAAGTTACTTCTGGTCAGCGCCTGTATATGCAGGATTAATTAACAAGCTTTACCCTTTTATTTTATTATTAGACTTTTTATTAAATATTATTATTATTTAATGATAGCAATAAGATTTAGTTTAAAATGTGAGATTTTATTAAAATTTTAAAATTTCTCAGCTTATACATTAACAATTTAATTAATTAACATATTTTTATTAATGAAATCGTCACATACTCCGCCGCTTAAGACACAGCCTCCGGCTTATTTGTTAGGAATGTACCGGGAGTATGGTTGGGGGATTTCCGCGTGAAATTATTTATTATTATTATTATTTATTATTAGTGCACGGTTTGTTTTTTCCTATTTCTGTTTAAATGATCTTGTTCATTTAAATGATCGCCTTCGTGAAATTCCCTTTTTCTTACTTACAATACTAACTTATATTTTAATCTTAATACTAATTTCCAAACCTTAGATTGGAAAGATCCCTACTTATCCGTAACCCACAACATCATGGCCTGACTGACATCAGCCTACTCTAACTACAAGTTAGCTTTCAGCATTCATTAATGATTAACTTGGCACCTTTCTGCCCCATCATTACAACTTTCAGTCGGCGCCGTTGTGACTTGTTACATTACATATATATAATTCTTTCTTGATTATATACCATAAACTTATTTCTAATGTAATCTAAAGAGGATCCCATACTCCACTTTAGATCACTGTTACTTGAGAGAAGCGGAATCTCACGAAGATAATTCTCTTTTATCTCTTTAACAATAACTAAACAAACTATGCGGAAGGGGAGACACTTTACACAATTCATTGTAATACACAGGGGTGGTTTTCAATTGTTTACACTAGCACCGGTTTATCACAATAGGGAGGGTGGCTGCTTACTACATTTCTTAACATGCTTTTTGTTCTCTTACAGGCCACAACTGGTTGTTCACTATTCAACTATACTTTTATTATTATTTACCTTCCTCTTACTTACTGCTACACGTTACAAAAATTTGTTTAACTTAAGATTTATTCAGCCTTATTATTCAAGCAATTATTATTCACTTATTATTACTTTGGGGGGTTTAAAAAAACTTACCTAGAATTATTTCCTATCGACTTACCATATTTATTTAGGACACTTTATTTACTTTGTTTTTTTTATTTAGCTGAGTTTACAAGTTTACTGTTTTGGGACATGGGGTTTAATACTTTATCTAACAAGGGAGGGTTAACTGAGTCATTTATTTATTTAAATTTTAAGTCACAATATAATTTTCTCTACTATACTATACACAATTATCGCCTACACACTTTAGTACATGGTAAACATTTATTAACAGTGATTATTAAACATTTGCATTAGTTACTATTTAAACAATCAGCTGTTACGCTGGAATGTAGGTCAGACTAGTTTTAAACAAAGGCATTGTTTTGCTTACAAAGGGGGAATCCTCGGTTACTAAACACAGGAACAGACACGCTTCTATTAACAATAGACCAAACAAAGAGGGTGGCGTATTGTCTAACTTAACTTGAGGGAGAGCAACTATGACAGTTTTAAACAATCGGCAACAGGAAATTTACATGTCCGAGTTTGTCGTCAAATTGACACGTTGAAGAATGAAACTTTTAGACAAGCACCTACATGGTTTTGTTTACATGGGACAATATGTTAATATTACTCTAAACATATTATATTTACAAATAAAGTTACCTCTACTATATTACTATAATAATAATTATTATTTTTATCTTATTTAAAATTCTGACACATATTAAAATACATGAGTGAATAGATCAACAGCTTGTGTGTGTGGGAAATTGGGACACAATTACTTCTTTCTTTCCTCTTAAGCAAATTAGCAAATTAATTAGCAGAGTAGCAGAGTGGCACAATTTATAACATCTTAACTTGTGTTATAACGTAGGGAACCCGCGTTAATTGGTTATGCCAATTAAACAGGCTGCCTTTCATTGTGACGAGCTGAAAATTAATCACAACAAATAAAACAATTCTTATATCAGGATATTGGGAAGGGGAGACTGTTGATTTATGCACTCAGTTTACTCGGTACTCAGATGACATCTCTTTATTACATTATGAGATAAGGTTCTCTATTTAAAGGTCTCAACATATATAGTTTACAGTATAATTATATATATATTACTCTTTCATAAGGGCCCTCAAAATATGATGTACATCTATTTAATTTATTCCACAGATCCGGGATTGAATATATATTAAGTTAATAATGGTCACCTTGCCATATACAATATTGAAAATTGAGCCATTTGAAGAATGGACTTTATTAATCTTACAAAAACAAGAAAAATTTTAGTTTAAACATTTACTCTTTTGCTATAACCAGTGTTATTAGATTACAGACTACATGTTACTTATATTGTCTGTCTTTTAAAGTCTTAAAAGTGGTGAGTTAAATTGTCTTTTGTGGGTAATAATTTTAGTAACTCATAACCATGGAAGACAAGCCTCCATGTCACCTGGTTTTCAGTATTTGCTGCAGAATTGGTTCTTCGGTCCTTGGTGTGTTTCCTGAAGGTCTGTCGTTGCCTTAGTATCCGGTGACGGTGAAGTTCCTGAAGTCTGTTATATCATTCGGGGTGAAGTACTCTCATCTTAGGCGACTGTAGTAATTCTTGTAGGATACTCTCATCTTAGACGACTGTTGTAATTCTTGTAGTTACAATAAATAAATAGAAAGTTTGTTTCACAGTAATACACTTCACATGATTATAGATTAGTTGAATATCACCTTCATGTCTGTAGTAATGTATGACTTACGTAGTTTGTTATTTATTCCTAGAGAGAGAGATGTCATCGCCGCACAAATTTAGTTATTTAAATATTCATTGAACCAACCATTCACATAATTATACACGCGTCGCGAAACAACGCTGTACGCAGCTTACGGCGTGAGCGCTCCATTGCAAGTGGGCAAAAATAGTTAGGGGGAGAGTAGTAATCTCGCGACAATTACTAGTCAACATAAAAGTAGTTCCATGTTTCTAATTTAATTAAAGGACTAAAGTTTGATTAAATAATTAAATAGAGATATTCTTAGTTACAGACGTTATCAAAGTACATTACAGTGGTCTTATTTAATTATTTAAATAATAACAAAATTTACAATTATATTTAGTTTGTTTAGGGGTCAGAAAACAAGTTAATTCTGGTCAGTGCCTGTATGTGCAGGATTAATTAACAAGCTTTACCCTTTCTGTACAATTGTATTCCCTTTTATTTTATTATTAGACTTTTTATTAAATATTGTTATTATTTAATGATAGCAATAAGATTTAGTTTAAAATGTGAGATTTTATTAAAATTTTAAAATTTCTCAGCTTATACATTAACAATTTAATTAATTAACATATTTTTATTAATGAAATCGTCACATACTCCGCCGCTTAAGACACAGCCTCCGGCTTATTTGTTAGGAATGTACCGGGAGTATGTTTGGGGATTTCCGTGTGAAATTTCTCTCACCCGTTTTTCTCTGTATGTAATTACGAGTTGCACAAGTCAGTCTCGACTTGCTTATTCTTACTATCTACATATCATACTTTACAGACTAATTCTAATACTACATAAAATTCACACATTATAAAACATATTGTTAACATTCTAAATTTTCTTAACTCTACTACTTATGACTACTACCGGGGGTTTTTTTTTTAGATGCGAGTTATTCTAGTTATAGAATTTCTCATTAAGTAATTGGTTACTTAATTATTCCTCATATTTGATGTCAGCTGACTTCTTACTTTGCTCTACTTTCGATGAATAGGATTCAAGGTTGATCAGGCCTCGTACCTATTTATACGATTAGCTAGCTAAATGTTACTCAAGTACTCCTTTGCAGTTGAGTACAAAACATATACCTTTTTTTTTTACATTTATTTAACTTGCACTCTACCATTTCCTTCTTTGTGATAACGTTTTATCTGCGAAATATGTGTCCTTCGTACATATTTTTGAGTAGAGGGTTCGTACAGGGCTACGGTTACTGGAGTTAAATATTTGTGAATTTGATAAGGACCGCACCATCGGTATGATAGCTTGGAAGTTGTCTTATCGATTGCACTACTCGTAGGGTGTGTTTTACACATAACTAAGTTACCGATTTGGTACTTTACTTCATTATTATTATTATTTCGCTCGTGATATTTCCTTGATTTCGCTAAGTTTGTTCGTAAATTAGCGCGCGCTTCATTCCATATTTTCCTAATATTTTTATCCCTAATTTCAAGGGGTAACAATTCATGTATTTTCCACTTAGTGGATAATGGGTGGTTAGGTTTATACTTGAACAATAATTCGAATGGGGTAGACTTATGTCCTTCATGATATGCTGAATTAAAGGCGAACTGTATCCAGGATAGGTTCTGGTCCCAAGAAGTATGATCGTTAGCATGGTAGGCTATTAAAGCAGATTTTAGGTTTTGCAAATACCTCTCAGCTATATTACCTTGCGGACGATACTCTGTAGTGGTAATGTGGTCTATTCCTAGTTTGAAACACATGTTCCTGAATTCCTTGGACTTAAACTGTGGTCCGTTATCCAACACTAGATGGACAGGAATACCGAATTCTTTAAATAATCTATGCTGTAAAATACTTACTGTGGTTGTAGCTAAGGCTCGCCGCATGGGGTACATCCAGACGAATTTGCTAAAAGAGTCTACACAAATTAGTAACATTGTATTTCCTGATTTAGAACGCGGGTAGGGTCCTGAAAAGTCTAAATAAATTTTGGAGAACGGGGTAGCAGGAATCTCTGAGATTAATTGACTTATTTGACTGTTTCTCGCTGGTTTGCTGAGTGCACACAACTTACACCTTTTCACAAAATTGGCGATCTCACTGTTCATATTTTCCCAGTGATATTCTTTACGAATTCGATGTATGGTTTTATTTATTCCCATATGAGCTCCAATGGTGGAAGAGTGATAATAGCAGAGTGGCGCAATTTATAACATCTTAACTTGTGTTATAACGTAGGGAACCCGCGTTAATTGTTTATGCCAATTAAACAGGCTGCCTTTCGTTGTGACGAGCTGAAAATTAATCACAACAAATAAAACAATTCTTATATCAGGATATTGGGAAGGGGAGACTGTTGATTTATGCACTCAGTTTACTCGGTACTCAGATGACATCTCTTTATTACATTATGAGATAAAGTTCTATATTTAAAGTTCTCAACATAAATAGTTTACAGTATAATTATATATATTAGTCTTTCATAAGGGCCCCTCAAAATATGATGTACATCTATTTAATTTATTCCACGGATCCGGGATTGAATATATATTAAGTTAATAATGGTCACCTTGCCATATACAATATTGAAAATTGAGCCATTTGAAGAATGGACTTTATTAATCTTTCAAAACAAGAAAACTTTTAGTTTAAACATTTACTCTTTTGCTATAACCAGTGTTATTAGATTACAGACTACATGTTACATATAATGTCTGTCTTTTAAAATCTTAAAAGTGGTGAGTTAAATTGTCTTTTTTGGGTAATAATTTTAGTAACTCATAACCATGGAAGACAAGCCTCCATGTCACCTGGTTTTCAGTATTTGCTGCAGAATTGGTTCTTCGGTCCTCGTGGGTTTCCTGAAGGTCTGTCGTTGCCTTAGTATCCGGTGACGGTGAAGTTCCTGAAGTCTGTTATATCATTCGGGGTGAAGTACTCTCATCTTAGGCGACTGTAGTAATTCTTGTAGGATACTCTCATCTTAGACGACTGTTGTAATTCTTGTAGTTGTAATAAATAAATAGAAAGTTTGTTTCACAGTAATACACTTCACATGATTATTGATTAGTTGAATATCACCTTCATGTCTGTAGTAATATATGAATTACGTAGTTTGTTATTTATTCCTAGAGAGAGAGATGTCATCGCCGCACAAATTTAGTTATTTAAATATTCATTGAACCAACCATTCACATAATTATACACGCGTCGCGAAACAACGCTGTACGCAGCTTACGGCGTGAGCGCTCCATTGCAAGTGGGCAAAAATAGTTAGGGGGAGAGTAGTAATCTCGCGACAATTACTAGTCAACATAAAAGTAGTTCCATGTTTCTAATTTAATTAAAGGACTAAAGTTTGATTAAATAATTAAATAGAGATATTCTTAGTTACAGACGTTATCAAAGTACATTACAGTGGTCTTATTTAATTATTTAAATAATAACAAAATTTACAATTATATTTAGTTTGATTAGGGGTCAGAAAACAAGTTACTTCTGGTCAGCGCCTGTATATGCAGGATTAATTAACAAGCTTTACCCTTTTATTTTATTATTAGACTTTTTATTAAATATTATTATTATTTAATGATAGCAATAAGATTTAGTTTAAAATGTGAGATTTTATTAAAATTTTAAAATTTCTCAGCTTATACATTAACAATTTAATTAATTAACATATTTTTATTAATGAAATCGTCACATACTCCGCTGCTTAAGACACAGCCTCCGGCTTATTTGTTAGGAATGTACCGGGAGTATGTTTGGGGGATTTCCGCGTGAAATTATTTATTATTATTATTATTTATTATTAGTGCACGGTTTGTTTTTTCGTATTTCTGTTTAAATGATCTTGTTCATTTAAATGATCACCTTCGTGAAATTCCCTTTTTCTCACTTACAATACTAACTTATATTTTAATCTTAATACTAATTTCCAAACCTTAGATTGGAAAGATCCCTACTTATCCGTAACCCACAACATCGTGGCCCGACTGACATCAGCCTACTCTAACTACAAGTTAGCTTTCAGCATTCATTAATGATTAACTTGGCACCTTTCTGCCCCATCATTACAACTTTCAGTCGGCGCCGTTGTGACTTGTTACATTACATATATATAATTCTTTTTTGATTATATACCATAAACTTATTTCTAATGTAATCTAAAGAGGATCCCATACTCCACTTTAGATCACTGTTACTTGAGAGAAGCGGAATCTCACGAAGATAATTCTCTTTTATCTCTTTAACAATAACTAAACAAACTATGCGGAAGGGGAGACACTTTACACAATTCATTGTAATACACAGGGGTGGTTTTCAATTGTTTACACTAGCACCGGTTTATCACAATAGGGAGGGTGGCTGCTTACTACATTTCTTAACACGCTTTTTGTTCTCTTACAGGCCACAACTGGTTGTTCACTATTCAACTATACTTTTATTATTATTTACCTTTCTCTTACTTACTGCTACACGTTACACAAATTTGTTTAACTTAAGATTTATTCAGCCTTATTATTCAAGCAATTATTATTCACTTATTATTACTTTGGGGGGTTTAAAAAAACTTACCTAGAATTATTTCCTATCGACTTACCGTATTTATTTAGGACACTTTATTTACTTTGTTTTTTTATTTGGCTCAGTTTACAAGTTTACTGTTTTGGGACATGGGGTTTAATACTTTATCTAACAAGGGAGGGTTAACTGAGTCATTTATTTATTTAAATTTTAAGTCACAATATAATTTGCTCTACTATACTATACACAATTATCGCCTACACACTTTAGTACATGGTAAACATTTATTAACAGTGATTATTAAACATTTGCATTAGTTACTATTTAAACAATCAGCTGTTACGCTGGAATGTAGGTCAGACTAGTTTTAAACAAAGGCATTGTTTTGCTTACAAAGGGGGAATCCTCGGTTACTAAACACAGGAACAGACACGCTTCTATTAACAATAGACCAAACAAAGAGGGTGGCGTATTGTCTAACTTAACTTGAGGGAGAGCAACTATGACAGTTTTAAACAATCAGCAACAGGAAATTTACATGTCCGAGTTTGTCGTCAAATTGACACGTTGAAGAATGAAACTTTTAGACAAGCACCTACATGGTTTTGTTTACATGGGACAATATGTTAATATTACTCTACACATATTATATTTACAAATAAAGTTACCTCTACTATATTACTATAATAATAATTATTATTTTTATCTTATTTAAAATTCTGACACATATTAAAATACATGAGTGAATAGATCAACAGCTTGTGTGTGTGGGAAATCGGGACACAATTACTTCTTTCTTTTCTCTTAAGCAAATTAGCAAATTAATTAGCAGAGTAGCAGAGTGGCGCAATTTATAACATCTTAACTTGTGTTATAACGTAGGGAACCCGCGTTAATTGGTTATGCCAATTAAACAGGCTGCCTTTCGTTGTGACGAGCTGAAAATTAATCACAACAAATAAAACAATTCTTATATCAGGATATTGGGAAGGGGAGACTGTTGATTTATGCACTCAGTTTACTCGGTACTCAGATGACATCTCTTTATTACATTATGAGATAAGGTTCTCTATTTAAAGTTCTCAACATATATAGTTTACAGTATAATTATATATATATTACTCTTTCATAAGGGCCCTCAAACTATGATGTACATCTATTTAATTTATTCCACGGATCCGGGATTGAATATATATTAAGTTAATAATGGTCACCTTGCCATATACAATATTGAAAATTGAGCCATTTGAAGAATGGACTTTATTAATCTTTCAAAACAAGAAAAATTTTAGTTTAAACATTTACTCTTTTGCTATAACCAGTGTTATTAGATTACAGACTACATGTTACATATATTGTCTGTGTTTTAAAGTCTTAAAAGTGGTGAGTTAAATTGTCTTTTGTGGGTAATAATTTTAGTAACTCATAACCATGGAAGACAAGCCTCCATGTCACCTGGTTTTCAGTATTTGCTGCAGAATTGGTTCTTCGGTCCTTGGTGTGTTTCCTGAAGGTCTGTCGTTGCCTTAGTATCCGGTGACGGTGAAGTTCCTGAAGTCTGTTATATCATTCGGGGTGAAGTACTCTCATCTTAGGCGACTGTAGTAATTCTTGTAGGATACTCTCATCTTAGACGACTGTTGTAATTCTTGTAGTTATAATAAATAAATAGAAAGTTTGTTTCACAGTAATACACTTCACATGATTATAGATTAGTTGAATATCACCTTCATGTTTGTAGTAATGTATGAATTACATAGTTTGTTATTTATTCATTGAGAGAGAGATGTCATCGCCGCACAAATTTAGTTATTTAAATATTCATTGAACCAACCATTCACATAATTATACACGCGTCGCGAAACAACGCTGTACGCAGCTTACGGCGTGAGCGCTCCATTGCAAGTGGGCAAAAATAGTTAGGGGGAGAGTAGTAATCTCGCGACAATTACTAGTCAACATAAAAGTAGTTCCATGTTTCTAATTTAATTAAAGGACTAAAGTTTGATTAAATAATTAAATAGAGATATTCTTAGTTACAGATGTTATCAAAGTACATTACAGTGGTCTTATTTAATTATTTAAATAATAACAAAATTTACAATTATATTTAGTTTGTTTAGGGGTCAGAAAACAAGTTAATTCTGGTCAGTGCCTGTATGTGCAGGATTAATTAACAAGCTTTACCCTTTCTGTACAATTGTATTCCCTTTTATTTTATTATTAGACTTTTTATTAAATATTATTATTATTTAATGATAGCAATAAGATTTAGTATAAAATGTGAGATTTTATTAAAATTTTAAAATTTCTCAGCTTATACATTAACAATTTAATTAATTAACATATTTTTATTAATGAAATCGTCACAGCGGAAGCCCAAGGAATTTAAAACAATGTATTGCTTATATTAAATTGGCTAAGACTTTGTCAGGAGACGAAGGAAATGAGAACAGTTAATTATTGGACCTTGTCGAGTACACTTGAACGTGATTTGTGCTATCATCCTATATAGCAAACTAATATGGCGATCGGTATGTAAGCCTAGCCTACAGAAAAAATAGTAAAGTACGAAATTTTGAACTTAAAATGTAAAATCAGTGAGAACTAGTAATACCACGATTCAAATCAAGTAAAAGGAACTGTAATTCAGTGATATAATAAATTAAACCGACTAACTAAATACTTCTTAATAACGAGAAGTGAAGTGCAAGATTCGACCTTATAGAACAACATAAATTAAACATAATCACACACATTTATTCAAAGTGAATCACCAGACACTAAACCAGAACCATATAACTAACACCAGAAAGGATAATCACAATTGCGGAGACGAGGAAACACTGAAAAGGAACCATTTATTGGAAGAAAATTTCGTCGAGCTGAATACATTTAACACATGCAATCCATGAGCCACCATCTTTGACTCCCAGCATTCAACGCGAGCAATTACCAACATAATTATCAAGACTTCGAGGGTTTGCATTTTTCTTTAATAAACATTATATAATATTTAATAACTTTGTCAATTTTAATTAGTAAGCTTTTTATTTGTAAGTGTTATACTTTCCTGACCTTACCCTTCTCTGACTATATAAAATAACCGTTCAAAGAACCAAATAATTATTATAAAATAAACAGATGTAAAAATTAATTGATGCCCTGAGATAAGAGTCGATACCAACTGTTGAATTATCGATTAATATCGATCTATTTAAGAATTGTTAAATAAATACTGGAATTTCATAATTTTTACTTATATTTATTTCAAAAAGTATTATTAGCGTAACATAAGAGAATATTTAACCAACGGACTACACGAAAAGCGGCAGATACCAAAAGGAAAGGAGAATCCTATCAGAAGAAGAAGAACTACTAATCGATCAGTGCCGTAGACAATCCTGTTAACGCGGAACTTAATGTCAGTTACCAAAGGGTGATATAATTGACAAAACAGTAATAACAGAGTTAAAATTTTTACACCAACACATCACGAAAATTAATTACTAAATAATAACAACAAAAATAATATTTTCAAAAAATTTCAAAAACACCAAAATTTTTATTTTTTGGTAACAAACAAAATTTTTATTTTGTAAACATAGAAGATTTTATTGATACAATACAAAATTGGCGTCCAACTAAGGGGCTTCAATTAGTGATTGATAGGCTACTATAACTTGCCCAATTCCTAATTCAAGCTTGGCAGCGGTTATACAGTTAGAGGAGTAAGCAAAATGCAACGACGAGCAACTTCAAAGAAAATGGCGGCGGATGCCGAAAAGGAAATGGATATGGAGGACAAAGAGGCGACGCCGGTGGAAGACATGGAAATGTTATTACCCCCAATGGAACCTAAACAACCCGCACCACAAGAGGAACAACCTGAGATACCCAAACAAACAGAGGAGGTCAATTTCCAAGAAACCATAATGAGAATGATGATGGAAATGAGCAAGAAAATAGTAAAGAAAGGAAGGAAGACAACCAGTCCTTGAAGGAAGAATTGAGTGAAATAAATAAAAACATAGAATCCAAAATGGAAGAGAATAGTAAGAAGTTAGAAGAATTGAAGGAGGACAATCAATCCACAAAGGAAGAATTGGGTAATAAAATTGAAAACACCAATAAGAGAATTGAGGAAAACAGTAAGAAGATGGAAGATGACAACCAACAGTTAAGGGAAGAGTTAAGGGAGAATAGTAGGAAGATGGAGAGCGACAACCTAGAATTGAAGGAAGAATTAAGGGAAAATAACAAGAAAATGGAGGAGAAGATGAGGGAGAAGTTGGAAGAATTGAGAGAGGATAACCAACTACTAAGAGAAGAATTAATGGAGGTTAACCAGGAGAATCTGGACAAGTTAGACGAGAGGATGGAATTGTTAAGAGAAGAAATGAGCAAGGAACTCAACGATAATAAGGAGTACACCAACAAGAAAATAGAAGAAGAAACCATGGTAATAAAACAACAGATCATGGAAGTTGACGAAAAATGTAACCGAACCGAGAGGGAAGTACAGGAATTCAAGGAAGCGGTAAACACCAAGTTCACTAATATCGAAGAGCACAGTCGCAGGAAGGCGGAAGAACACCGGAAGGAAACTCAGGAAGAATTAGGGAAGGTACGGAACCAAGTTATGGAAAGGTGCGACGGAATGGAAGTAGCGATGACGAATATCACCGGTCAAGTGCGACAGAGCCAGGAAGAGATGGAAGTAATCAGAAACCGACCAACTAACTTCACAAATATCCCCATAAACGAGAATAGGGAATGGCTGAACATCCGCCAATATAAAAGGAAGCCGATGGAGTTCTTGGCCCGAATCGAGGAATACATTGCCAAACATAGGGGCAACAGATGGATTAATAACCGAGTGCTGTTGGACGAATCATTCCGTGAAATGACGGACAATTGGTGGATGGCAAACCGGAGCGAGATCGATGATTACCAGCATTTCAAAAACTTGTTCAAGGCCAAGTACTGGTTGGAGACCACCCAGAATTTAATACGAGACAACATCTGTCATGGCTGATACAAACCACAAATGGGTAACAGTATGACCGCATACTTCCTCGGAAAGGTATGTCTGGCGAAGCACTTGGAACCGGCCATACCAGAAGAATGCCTCGTGAATAAACTATCGTATCATTACGATGAGGAAGTAATAAGAGCAAGGAGAGGTAGCCAAATAAAAACAATACAGGCGATGACGGAACTGTTGGAGAACTACTAAAATGAGGAGTACTATCGGCAAAGCAGAAGGAGAAGTGATCGGCCGGAAATCCGAAATAATCCATACCCGAACAACGGTAATATCCAGAACAGCAATGGGTACCAAGGGAACTGGTACAATCCCAATTATAATAACTCCAACAATAATAATAATAACGGTCCTATTAACCAGATCGCCAATAGGAATAATAACGGTTACCCAGGTAATCGAAACAATTATTACCCGAATCCCAATGTTAATAGTCAGAGAAACCCAAACAATAATAATACCGAACGGTATTATAATAATAATAGGGGTTACCTGCCAAACAATAACTTTAATAACAACAGGTTTTCCCGGCCCAGGGTAAATTTCATAAGAGCTGAAGGAAACAGCCAACGAAGATACACCCACCAGCGGCGGAATAGTTTCCACGAATATGAGGATCGGCGGAGAAGCAGAGAACATGATAGTTCAAGGTACAATCCGCCTAGACGAAGTACCAGTCTAGATGACCCAGAACGGAACCCGAACCGAGATCAACCATTTGAACATCGCACGGAGCGACAGGAACCCACTCAAGGTTTCCCGACTGACGCCTCGGTTGGTCCTAACCTTACTACCAACGAAAATGAGAATTTAAACGGGAGGAGGCAGTGATGAATTATCAAGACCCTTCACTGCTCCTATCTCCTGGGTATCAACAAGAGTTGCAAAGAGCAACTAACTCTAATAATATTACAATCATTAGTTGCAACTATTTAAAAAATATTAGAAACGAACTATTAGAGGAGGACAACACTCGCCTCAATAGTCTAAACAATGACATAATCTATATAAACGTGGAAGTGGAAGGAGTCTCCGCCCAATTAATGATCGATACAGGTGCTAATGTGTCTATAATTAACACAACTGAATTGGAGAGAATCCAAAAGGAATGTGGTCAAATATTGCCAACTTTACCAATAAATAACATATTAATCGGTGCCACTGGTCGCCAAAACAAAACGATCAGAAGGCAAGTATCAGTAAACGTGGTTAGCAAGGGTATAGCTGTAAACATGGTATTCTTAATTGCGACAGGATTGCCCTTTAATATATTGGTGGGGTACGATGTGCTAAGAAGGAACTCTGCTATCATCGATTTATGCGCAGAAAAGATATCGCTGTTTGCAGAAGGGCTGACCTGGACGGCTGATTTAGTAGGTAGCGAGACTGTACTTCCCAGCAGTATCCACCAACAAATTCGAAACATCAACTATATCGAAAATAACTCCATCATTAACCCCATAGTATACGATAACACGGACGAGGATTTATGGTCCCAAAAGATACAGGAAATCAGGGATTTCCAGGGCGGAATCACAAGGGAGAAATTGCCAATACACCAAGCGAATCTGTTAATCAGAATATGTGAAAAGTACCGCTCAGTATTCTCCGACGAACCCGGTAAGGTAAAAAATTACCAATGTACCCTTCAATTTAGAGAAACAGTGGAGTTTAACAGAAAATCATACCCCATTGCACATTCACGAAAAGAGGCTGTAAGAGCAGAAATAAACCGGATGATTAACAGTGACATCATAGAGAGTAGCCAATCCCCATTCACCAGCCCTATAGTGGCTATTCCTAAGAAAAACGGTCAAGTCCGGCTTTGCTTGGATGCACGGGAAATAAACAAGATGATAATCAATGACAGAACATCGCCCGGTGAGATAGAAGAAATCTTAAAACGATTCCACGGTACCAAGTACTTTAGTACCTGGGACACGGTGTGCGGTTACTGGCAGGTGCAGTTACACCCACAGAGTTGTCAGTATCTGGCATTCACATTCGAAGGGCGCAATTACCAATTCAAGAGATTGCCCTTCGGACTCGTGAATTCAGTTGCCATCTTTGTGACATGCATGGACCAGATACTTGGACAGGAAGCACTTCAGTTTACCACCGTGTATGTAGATGATCTACTAATTACCTCAGAAACTTGGGAGGAACACTGCTACCGCGTGGAACACGTACTTGAGAAGTTGTCTGTCAGTAACATCACGCTTAAGTTAGAAAAATCCAAGTTCATTGCGAGAGAAGTTCAGTTCTTGGGTTTTAACTTGGATGACCGAGGAATCTCACCGTCAGCAGAAAAGGTGGAAGCGATCCAGAAATTCCCTGCACCCAAAAATAGAATGCAATTACAGTCATTCCTGGGACTCTGTAATTATTACCGCAAGTTCCAGGAACAATACTCGGAATTAACCACAAGGTTTCAACCACAGTTATCCTCAAAAAACAAATGGATCTGGGGTCAAGAGCAGGACGTGATTTTCAAACTTATTAAAGACAAATTTCTCGAAACAATAATACTTCGCCACTCAAATTTTAAACTACCTTTTTTCATGAACTGCGATGCCAGCAACATCAGCTTAGGAACTACGCTATATCAAGAAGATGTGAAGGGTCAACATCAAGTAATTAGCTTTGCGAGTAGATCTTTAAACCAGTGCGAAAAGAACTACACTGTAACTGAAAAGGAATTGCTGAGTGTAGTATTCGCTTGTGGTAAATTCCGCACCTACATCTTGGGTTACCCAGTTACCGTCCGAACAGACCATAAATCAATATCGTTCCTAAAAAGCTGCAAATTGAATCACGGCAGACTGACAAGGTGGATACTTGCCCTTCAAGAGTACAATCTAAAATGGGAATACATCCCAGGAAAAAAGAATGTCGTAGCCGATGTGTTATCACTTGTTAATGTGGAAGAGCAAACATTTGAGGGAGAGAAAGAAAGTGTACTCAAAATCTACCACATTATCAGCACCAGAGCCGATCTAGCCACATTATTAACGAACCTTAGCACCCACCAACAAGCAGACCCAAAATTGAGAAATATAAAAACTCGATTGGAAGAAGTGGACGAAACCGTCGCTCAGTATTATCAAATGAATAAAGAAATCTTGTTCATTAAAACCTCGTTAAAGCTGTATACCTGGAAGGTGATTATTCCAACCCATATTGAAAAAGAAATAATCATAAATTATCATATACGATATGGGCATATGGGCGCCTTAAAGGTGATTAAGGCTCTGGAGGAGAGCTGCCACATAAAAAACGTAAACCGGAAGGTCCGGATGTATATCAAATGTTGCCGTATCTGCCAACTAGTAAAATCAAATAACGAGAAGAAGGAAGGCATTATGATTCCTATAACATCCCAGGCGAAATTGGAGAAGGTATTCTTAGACATCAGCGGACCATTTCCCCGTAGTGGCGGTCGACACCGATACAAATACCTGATAATCGTAATGGACCATTTCACTAAGTTTGTTAAGCTATACCCTGCTAATTGAGCAACTACTAAGAAAATTCTGGGAATATTAACACAACAATATATCCCAAACATAGGGAAACCGGCTTCGATCATCACGGATCACGGAACCCAGTTTAAAGGGAGAAAATGGCGGGATACCCTATTATCAATGGGTGTTTGAACGTACAAAACCTCTGTCTACCACCCGAGCAGTAATCCGGCAGAGAGGGTGTTGCGAGAAGTGGGGAGGATATTAAGAACTTATTGTCAGCATCAACAGAGAAGGTGGCAAGACTATCTAGAAGCCACGGAGGAATTCCTCAACTTGGCATACCACCCAGCCATATGAGTTACCCCATAATCCGCCATGTACGAGAAACCACCCCCACGAGAGATCGAAGAAATCCTAGAGTTTCCTAGAAATAATATATATACCTTCAACAAGGTAAAATTCTACAACAAAGTGGCCGAAGACCAGGAGAAACGGCAAAAACAAGTATCAAAAGGCTAGTGGTAAAATAATAACTTACAAAATTGGAGGGAAAATATTATTGAAAAATCGTGAACTACCCAGCATGCTGGAAGGAATAACGAAGAAGTTGTTGCTACTATATACAGGACCATATATAGTCTCCAAAATAAAGAACAATAATACGTATGAATTAAAGGAGATGGGTTCAGATAGAATCAAAGGCGTATATAACCAGGCTTCCATGAAAAAATATTATGAGGAGTAGAATTTTGAAGTTAAAAAAATCACTAAATTCTAAAAACATAGTAAGCACATCTTACAACCAATTATTTATGAAGATAAATTTGGAAATAAAGAAAAAGAATTGTGAATTTATAAAAACTCACCAAATTCAAAAACATAGTAAGCACATCTTACAACCAATTATTTATGAAGATAAATTTGGAAATAAAGAAAAAGAATTGTGAATTTATAAAAATCACTAAATTCAAAAACATAGTAAGCACATCTTACAACCAATTATTTAGGAAGATAAATTTGGAAATAAAGAAAAAGAATTGTGAATTTATAAAAACCACTAAATTCTAAAATATCGTAAGATCACCTTACAAACAAACTATTTATGAAGCTAAATTTTGAAATAAAGAAAAAGAATTGTGAATTAATAAAAATCAAAAAAAATTCTAAAATATCGTAAGATCAACTTACAAACAAACTATTTATGAAGCTAAATTTGGAAATAAAGAAAAACAATTGTGAATTTATAAAAACTCACCAAATTCAAAAAAATAGTAAGCACATCTTACAACCAATTATTTATGAAGATAAATTTGGAAATAAAGAAAAAGAATTGTGAATTTATAAAAACTCACCAAATTCAAAAAGATAGTCAGCACATCTTACAACAAATTATTTATGAAGCTAAATTTGGAAATAAAGAAAAAGAATTGTGAATTTATAAAAACCCAAAAAATTCTAAAAACATAGTAAGCACATCTTACAACCAATTATTTATGAAGATAAATTTGGAAATAAAGAAAAAGAATTGTGAATTTATAAAAACCCACTAAATTCTAAAATATCGTAAGATCACCTTACAACCAATTATTTATGAAGATAAATTTGGAAATAAGGAAAAAGAATTGTGGATTTATAAAAACCCACTAAATTCTAAAATATCGTAAGATAACCTTACAACCAATTATTTATGAAGATAAATTTGGAAATAAAGAAAAAGAATTGTTAATTTATAAAAATCACTAAATTCAAAAACATAGTAAGCACATCTTACAACCAATTATTTATGAAGATAAATTTGGAAATAAAGAAAAAGAATTGTGAATTTATAAAAACCACTAAATTCTAAAATATCGTAAGATCACCTTACAAACAAACTATTTATGAAGCTAAATTTTGAAATAAAGAAAAAGAATTGTGAAATAATAAAAATCACCAAAAAATTCTAAAATATCGTAAGATCACCTTACAAACAAACTATTTATGAAGATAAATTTGGAATTAAAGAGAAAAAAAAATTGTGAATTTATAAAAACCACTAAATTCTAAAAATAAAGTAAGAACAACTTACTACCAACTATTTATGGATATAATTTTGGATATAAAGAAAAAGAATTAGAATTTATAAAAACCACTAAATTCTAAAAACATAGTAAGCACATCTTACAACCAATTATTTATGAAGATAAAATTGGAAATAAAGAAAGGAGAATTGTGGATTTATAAAAACCACTAAATTCTAAAATATCGTAAGATCACCTTACAAACAAACTATTTATGAAGCTAAATTTGGAAATAAAGAAAAAGAATTGTGAATTTTTAAAACCCACTAAATTCTAAAATATCGTAAGATCACCTTTCAAACCAATTATTTATGAAGATAAATTTGGAAATAAGGAAAAAGAATTGTGGATTTATAAAAACCCACTAAATTCTAAAATATCGTAAAGTCACCTTCCAACCAATTATTTATGAAGATAAATTTGGAAATAAAGAAAAGGAATTGTGAATTTATAAAAACCACAAAATTTAAAAACATAGTAAGCACATCTTACAACCAATTATTTATGAAGATAAATTTGGAATTAAAGAAAAAAGAATTGTGAATTTATAAAAACTGACTAAATTCTAAAAAGATAGTACGCACATCTTACAACCAATTATTTAGGAAGATAAATTTGGAAATAAAGAAAAAGAATTGTGAATTTATAAAAACCACTAAATTCTAAAAACATAGTAAGATCAACTTACAAGAGAATTTTGAATTTATAAAAACAAATAAATTTAAAAATAAAGTAAGAACAACTTACTACAAATTATGTGTGAAGCTATTTATGGAAATCAAGAAAGAGAACCAATTACAACCAATTATTTATGAATATAAATTTGGAAATAAAGAAAAAGAATTGTGAATTTATAAAAACCACTAAATTCTAAAATATCATAAGATCACCTTACAAACAATTTATGAAGCTAAATTTTGAAATAAAGAAAAAGAATTGTGAATTAATAAAAATCACCAAAAAATTCTAAAATATCGTAAGATCAACTTACAAACAAACTATTTATGATGATAAATTTGGAATTAAAGAGAAAAAAAAATTGTGAATTTATAAAAACCACTAAATTCTAAAAATAAAGTAAGAACAACTTACTACCAACTATTTATGGATATAATTTTGGAAATAAAGAAAAAGAATTGTGAATTTATAAAAACCCACTAAATTCTAAAATATCGTAAGATCACCTTACAAACCAATTATTTATGAAGATAAATTTGGAAATAAGGAAAAAGAATTGTGGATTTATAAAAACCCACTAAATTCTAAAATATCGTAAGATCACCTTACAATCAATTATTTATGAAGATAAATTTGGAAATAAAGAAAAAGAATTGTGAATTTATAAAAATCACTAAATTCAAAAACATAGTAAGCACATCTTACAACCAATTATTTATGAAGATAAATTTGGAAATAAAGAAAAAGAATTGTGAATTTATAAAAACCACTAAATTCTAAAATATCGTAAGATCACCTTACAAACAAACTATTTATGAAGCTAAATTTTGAAATAAAGAAAAAGAATTGTGAATTAATAAATTTCACCAAAAAATTCTAAAATATCATAAGATCAACTTACAAACAAACTATTTATGAAGATAAATTTGGAATTAAACAGAAAAAAAATTGTGAATTTATAAAAACCACTAAATTCTAAAAAATAAGTAAGAACAGCTTACTACCAACTATTTATGGATATAATTTTGGATATAAAGAAAAAGAATTAGAATTTATAAAAACCACTAAATTCTAAAAACATAGTAAGCACATCTTACAACCAATTATTTATGAAGATAAATTTGGAAATAAAGAAAGGAGAATTGTGGATTTATAAAAACCACTAAATTCTAAAATATCGTAAGATCACCTTACAAACAAACTATTTATGAAGCTAAATTTGGAAATAAAGAAAAAGAATTGTGAATTTATAAAAACCCACTAAATTCTAAAATATCGTAAGATGTCCTTTCAAACCAATTATTTATGAAGATAAATTTGGAAATAAGGAAAAAGAATTGTGGATTTATAAAAACCCACTAAATTCTAAAATATCGTAAAATCACCTTCCAACCAATTATTTATGAAGATAAATTTGGAAATAAAGAAAAGGAATTGTGAATTTATAAAAACCACAAAATTTAAAAACATAGTAAGCACATCTTACAACCAATTATTTATGAAGATAAATTTGGAATTAAAGAAAAAAGAATTGTGAATTTATAAAAACTGACTAAATTCTAAAAAGATAGTACGCACATCTTACAACCAATTATTTAGGAAGATAAATTTGGAAATAAAGAAAAAGAATTGTGAATTTATAAAAACCACTAAATTCTAAAAACATAGTAAGATCAACTTACAAGAGAATTTTGAATTTATAAAAACAAATAAATTTAAAAATAAAGTAAGAACAACTTACTACAAATTATGTGTGAAGCTATTTATGGAAATCAAGAAAGAGAACCAATTACAACCAATTATTTATGAATATAAATTTGGAAATAAAGAAAAAGAATTGTGAATTTATAAAAACCACTAAATTCTAAAATATCATAAGATCACCTTACAAACAATTTATGAAGCTAAATTTTGAAATAAAGAAAAAGAATTGTGAATTAATAAAAATCACCAAAAAATTCTAAAATATCGTAAGATCAACTTACAAACAAACTATTTATGATGATAAATTTGGAATTAAAGAGAAAAAAAAATTGTGAATTTATAAAAACCACTAAATTCTAAAAATAAAGTAAGAACAACTTACTACCAACTATTTATGGATATAATTTTGGAAATAAAGAAAAAGAATTGTGAATTTATAAAAACCCACTAAATTCTAAAATATCGTAAGATCACCTTACAAACCAATTATTTATGAAGATAAATTTGGAAATAAGGAAAAAGAATTGTGGATTTATAAAAACCCACTAAATTCTAAAATATCGTAAGATCACCTTACAATCAATTATTTATGAAGATAAATTTGGAAATAAAGAAAAAGAATTGTGAATTTATAAAAATCACTAAATTCAAAAACATAGTAAGCACATCTTACAACCAATTATTTATGAAGATAAATTTGGAAATAAAGAAAAAGAATTGTGAATTTATAAAAACCACTAAATTCTAAAATATCGTAAGATCACCTTACAAACAAACTATTTATGAAGCTAAATTTTGAAATAAAGAAAAAGAATTGTGAATTAATAAAAATCACCAAAAAATTCTAAAATATCATAAGATCAACTTACAAACAAACTATTTATGAAGATAAATTTGGAATTAAACAGAAAAAAAATTGTGAATTTATAAAAACCACTAAATTCTAAAAAATAAGTAAGAACAGCTTACTACCAACTATTTATGGATATAATTTTGGATATAAAGAAAAAGAATTAGAATTTATAAAAACCACTAAATTCTAAAAACATAGTAAGCACATCTTACAACCAATTATTTATGAAGATAAATTTGGAAATAAAGAAAGGAGAATTGTGGATTTATAAAAACCACTAAATTCTAAAATATCGTAAGATCACCTTACAAACAAACTATTTATGAAGCTAAATTTGGAAATAAAGAAAAAGAATTGTGAATTTATAAAAACCCACTAAATTCTAAAATATCGTAAGATGTCCTTTCAAACCAATTATTTATGAAGATAAATTTGGAAATAAGGAAAAAGAATTGTGGATTTATAAAAACCCACTAAATTCTAAAATATCGTAAAATCACCTTCCAACCAATTATTTATGAAGATAAATTTGGAAATAAAGAAAAGGAATTGTGAATTTATAAAAACCACAAAATTTAAAAACATAGTAAGCACATCTTACAACCAATTATTTATGAAGATAAATTTGGAATTAAAGAAAAAAGAGATGTGAATTTATAAAAACTGACTAAATTTCTAAAAAGATAGTACGCACATCTTACAACCAATTATTTAGGAAGATAAATTTGGAAATAAAGAAAAAGAATTGTGAATTTATAAAAACCCACTAAATTCTAAAATATCGTAAGATCACCTTACAAAACCAATTATTTATGAAGATAAATTTGGAAATAAGGAAAAAGAATTGTGGATTTATAAAAACCCACTAAATTCTAAAATATCGTAAGATCACCTTACAATCAATTATTTATGAAGATAAATTTGGAAATAAAGAAAAAGAATTGTGAATTTATAAAAATCACTAAATTCAAAAACATAGTAAGCAGTTATCTTACAACCAATTATTTATGAAGATAAATTTGGAAATAAAGAAAAAGAATTGTGAATTTATAAAAACCACTAAATTCTAAAATATCATAAGATCACCTTACAAACAAACTATTTATGAAGCTAAATTTTGAAATAAAGGAAAAGAATTGTGAATTAATAAAAATCACCAAAAAATTCTAAAATATCATAAGATCAACTTACAAACAAACTATTTATGAAGATAAATTTGGAATTAAACAGAAAAAAAATTGTGAATTTATAAAAACCACTAAATTCTAAAAATAAAGTAAGAACAACTTACTACCAACTATTTATGGATATAATTTTGGATATAAAGAAAAAGAATTAGAATTTATAAAAACCACTAAATTCTAAAAACATAGTAAGCACATCTTACAACCAATTATTTATGAAGATAAATTTGGAAATAAAGAAAGGAGAATTGTGGATTTATAAAAACCACTAAATTCTAAAATATCGTAAGATCGCCTTACAAACAAACTATTTATGAAGCTATTTATGGAAATAAAGAAAGAGAAATTTAAAAATTACCAAAATTTTAAAAATATAGTAAGAGCAACTTACAACAAACTATCTATGAAAAAATCGTGAAGAGAAACAAAAGGAAGTAAGAACCACTGATACAATTAAAATGAATAAATTTGCGTTGGAATAAATTAATAAAACCGTTACGCACTACAAGGAGAACCATGACCACATTCTAAGAAGTAATGGTTTGGAGTGCAGGAGCATCGGCTTGCCAATACCAAATAATCCAATGCTTATTAACCCTGTACGCAATGTGAATGAAGAGGCCAGTCATGGTGCTAATATACACAGCAAATAAAATGAAAAACAGAAATTAGTTGTAAATAAAATTATGTAGGCCATAGCAGGCGAGACAATTGAGAAGCTGTTCTTCTTAGAAGCCGCAGCAGAACAGAACGTAGCATGACCTACGTATTCGCAAATATTCTGAATATTGTTAGGGAACAGGCTCATTTAGCATTAGTAACAAAATGGACATGCAAACCTGCGCAATTTTTGGCTGCAGGAATTATACTCCATTAGTTATTTGGTCTTCTTGTTCCAGTGTTGCCTTCTTCAGTTTCCTCTATTAAGGCTATGTCAGGAAAAGTTACAGTTCTACACGAAGAGTCAGTTATTCTAATTGATGAGATGTCAACGATCTCTGCAGTAGCAGTATGGATCATTTACTTCGAAACATAATGAAGTGTATAGTTCGGTGTATACTTCGAGACATCCATTATTAAGTATAGTTCAGATGGATGGAAAAGTGATACTTTTAGTGGAGACTTCACACAGGTCTTAACGTTAGTCCCAAAGGCGGGACAAACAAACAAAACTTTGACCATTATAACCATACTGTATTTGACCTAAAATATGTGTGCCAGTGCTAATGAACAGCAATTTGTGGAGTGGAAACTTCGATTGGGGAACAGAACTTTTCCTGTGATGGAAACACAGCACGATGGAAATATTTTTAATATTCCCAGCAGATTTATATGCAAGAAATATTCAGTTGTTAACCATATATTTGGCAAATTTAATTGGATGGAAATAATGCAAATTATTTCAAATAATAAGTTTATAAATAAAATAAAATAATATGTTTAGAAACTCAAACCCGAATTATTGAGTGTCCGTTAAACGACAACTGCAACCTGATCAACCAGAGCTGAGCTGTGTTTACTTTCAGGGGATTTTGACAGAGTAGGCCTACTGCAGTGTAGACTCCATCTATGCCAAGATGGTGATACAGCATATACAAAGAACGTCGTATACACAGAAATACTGTTAAAGAACGATGCAACCACCTAGGCTACTTTTATCACCTACGACTAACAGCGCAAAACTGGTGGGAATAAAGTTTGTTTCTGAGTTTATTGAAATATTAAATAAAAGGAATTCTTAATAAATTTGTGTCTCATTTCATTGAAATAACTTTAAACATTCTCAATAAATTGGCGTTATTGCCCCACTAAACCACCAGTTAGTTACAAAATTTTACGCTCTTCATTTGAAAATCGCATATAACTTAAAGAATCTAAACTAAAGTGTAAATTTCTGGCAAGCTACTGTCGTTGTACCAATGAGTTTTCAATCATGAGAATATTTTTCTGTATTAGCGTTATAATAATGAAACAACGGGGACAAAAACACAATTGTTATTATATTATTCAAAAACTGCACAGACTTCTTTATACGGAAAACTATCTAAAAATATAGTTGTCATTGACACTCTAACTAAACAAAATTTGAAATAATTGCACCCTTTCCACTAAAATACGTTCTTCATTTGTACTTTAAAATATAAGCTTTTGTTATATTTAATACAAGATTAAATAATAAATAAAAATATGCAAAACACAATGCGCTTATTAATCAGTAATGTTCAGAATATTTTAATTCTTACACCTACACTATTACACTATATCACTGTTTATATCATTTGTTTGATAGTGGGTGACCCCTATACTTATTTCTCTTTCATGACTTAATCCTAATGACAATTAATACTTAATAACTAATACTTACTGACTAATAACAATTCTAATTTGTGGTTTCTGGTTGCCTTTTTAAAGGGTAGTAACCGTTATCTCTTCTTCCTCCTGGTAACCCTTGTTTTGGTTTCAATGTTCTTGGTGAGTGCTATTTTACTTATTTTGGTGAACCATTCTTGGTTTTCACTTTTGCTCGTCTCCCTCCTTCTTCATTTTCCTTGTTTGTTTATTATATTGGGTTTTTTCATCCGTTTCTTGGGACATTTTGGGGTCATTTAAACCCATAAACTTGTTTCCTTGTGGCTTAGGTTTATTATTTCCTCATTCTCGTTGTTTATTGTGGTTCCCTTCTTTATGTTTGGGTTGTTGTCTCAATCACTTTAAAATATTTACATTTTACTAAGTATGTTCCGTGGTTCCCTTCTTTATGTTTGTGTTTTTGTCTCAATCACTTGGGTTGGGTTATAGTCGTTGTATTGTCGTGTCATATTCCTTATATTTTTATTTAAAATCAATCATTTCATTTGATAAGAAGTATTTTTTACAATTATAAATATTTTTTTTTTTTTATCTCTGGTACGGGGTTGGCTATTTGTGTCGTGACAATATATATATATATATATATATATATATGGTTATACCCGCATGACAACGAGAAAAAAATTCTTGTAGACTGTCAACATAGTATCAGCAGTAAACAAGTTGCAAGTGTCTTGTTGCTATGAGTGAGTTTTGGCGCGCTTTGCCCGAAGAAAATTGGCAACCCTGTATACACACGACATGGATACGAACGTATTGTGGCAACATGTGTATGGAGTTCACGAATTATAATAAGCGTGGCACGGTTGCCACAACAATGGATATCGAGTGTATCTGTAATAAGTTGGTGTGTATACAAAAATTAATGAAATTGTCAAAATCAGAGGTAAAAGATCTATGTTGTAGCGTGTTTAACTCTGATGTTGCCACTTGTACGTGTGTATGAACTTGTGCCACTAATGCTGAGAGACGTGTGTGTGTGTGTGTGTGTGTGTGTGTGTGTGTGTGTGTGTGTGTGTGTGTGTGTGTGTGTGTGTGTGTGTGTGTGTGTGTGTGTGTGTGTGTGTGTGACAAGAAATGATGACAATTTTTTTTTATGTTCTGGCATTGACATATGTCAGTTGCTCCTGATAACAGTAAATTACTAGGCTTAAATTTATGTTGCCTATGTTGAAATAGCTAAACCTACTTTTGGTGATCAGTTATAAGTAAACAATACACCATCCACTTGTAAAAGCAAGTCATCTGTTACTCTAATACTTAGATCTCCAAAATTTGGCAATATTGAAAGTACTGAATGTAGTACATCCAGTGATACAGATCTAATGACCAATGATTGAACATTAGACAACTCAATTAGAGAAGCAGTCGCAGAATTTATCACTAATATTGTAGCATGACAGATTATCCACTAAATAAAGAATGCAAAGTGATCATAAATAAAAATCAAGTAAATTAACTATCAAAGAAAAATCCAAATGAAAACCAATAAGTATCACAATTAAAATACCATTATAACCGGAAGAAGTAAAAATACAGAAAAAGCAACTATGCAATAAAAATGTGTAATGAAAACTAAATTAAAAAGGCTAACATAAAATGAGGAAATACCCAGGTAGGATAGGAGTAGTAAGGAAGATACCCAGAACAACCAACGTACATAAAAACTATAGGAGAATGAAGAAACGAAGAATAAGTAAGGAAGATACCCAGAACAAACAACGTACATAAAAACTATAGGAGAATGAAGAAACGAAGAATAAATAAGGAAGATACCCAAAACCAACCAACGTACATAATAAAAAGGGAATGAGGTGGAAGATACAAAATAGTAGGAGGAGAAGACTACAATACATACTCAAGGGAAACCCAGCAAGGAAAAGGCAAAAAACCCCAAAAGAATTTTAATGTCACATATGAAAGTATAACATCCAAAAACAGAAATAATGTAAATTAAATGTAAAAAAAAGTGTTTAGGGTTATAAGTGGAAGTGCACCCATAAAAGTTATTTTATAATGAATAAAAAACAAATCTTAACAGTCCTTCATAAATAATATTTTGATAATATATCAAGTTTTAATTTAACTTCAGGAATACTATTTAATAAAATAGTATGATGAAAGGCAAAGACTAATATTTCTAATAAAGTGCCACTCTTTATGTAAGAACATTCATTGAAATGAGTAAAATAAATAGAGAGTAGGGAGTTAGTAAGTAAAGTGACAAGGGATACATCCCTGTGTGCCGAACTTGTGGTTCAGCGCAATGTCAGTCATTTTCCAATCGGAGAGTGGGCTGATATCTAGCGGTAAGACAATGCGAAACTAATGAATATACCGCTGGTAGTTAAGTGCAGTACAGAATTAAAGCCATAATTAGTGCTGCGCTCTACCCGTGGATAGGAGAAACTACCGTTTTCTACTCTACACTATTTGATCGGTGTCGGCATCTGCTGATTTTCTGCAGCAGTATTAAAAAGCGGTGCTGCGTCCTGGCAAGATTTTCCTTACACAAACGATGACGAAGCTGAGATTCAAGTTAAGGTTTGTCTGACTACATACCTAGTGGGTGACGCTCGCCATTATTTTATTTCCGGTGGAGAGATGAATTATTTTAACTACAACTTCTTCTACCTAATGAAGAGATAATTCGTAAACGACTGCGGTAAGTCTTGATTACTTTATATGAATTAAATACTATATTTCACGGGAGAAAACTGTTTTTTTAGTATGCTTGAGTAAGTGAATCTGTTAACCTATTACAATCATGCAGGCACTTGTGCAATACGCAATTTGTTCGTAAAGTTTTTTTTTTGCTAATAAAACTATATTATTTGGGTGTCAGAATGTCGGCACTAAAACCTAAAGTATATTGACAATAAAATAATTAAGTTTAAAAGTGATTTAACACCGATGTGACGAGATATGTGTACATCTAGGTAATGTTGCACAATGCGTCGTTAGTAAGTGATATAAGGTTTTGCTAAGAATAGCAGTAAAACCTTATACATATATATGGGAACTTACTCAGGCACGTTAAATGTAAATGATGTCCCATTCAAATTAATTGTATTATCAAATTATGGGTAGACCTCTGCGCTGCTCGGCAGTTGGAAATGCGATGTTTTGGATCACCCGCCGCATAGCCCGGACCTCGCGCCCAGTGATTTTCACTTGTTCCTTCACCTGAAACAATATCTGGCCGGAAAAAAGTTCGATGACGATGACGAGGTAAAAGAAGAGGTCATGACATGGTTCAAAGGGTTGGTGGCAGACTTCTATGACACGGGGATACAAAAGCTGGTTCCCAGACTTAATAGGTGCTTGGATAATGGCGGTAATTATGTAGAGAAATAAAGATATATGTATTTTGTAACTGTCAGTTAATGATTTGTAAATAAATATTTTTAGACCAATTACGACCTTTGTATCTTTACTTTCCGGACACACCTCGTATATAAAACTTTCACTAATGAACTTACTGTTGTCACTTCCCAAACGTTTCGAGATGTTGTTTCTCTTCTTCAGTGGGTGTAATACTGAATGTCGATTACAGAATAACCGTTACGGAGAAATGGTGTGTGTGGTGGGGGTTGATGGTGGGAAGGGATTGGTGCTGAGGTTCGAATTGTGTGTGTGGATCAGTGTGTCGAATAGTGTAGCAGAAATATTTATACACACCGTAGAACAGAAACACATACTGAACAACAACAAATACACCGATAAAATAATATATTGGCACAGGTGTGTTGACGACATTTTACTCCTTTACAACGGCAACAAAAGACAAATAGAAAATTTCCACAAATACATTAACACTATACACCATAAATTGAAATTCACACTTGAAATAGAATTAAATAACAGCATAAACTTTTTAGACCTTACAATCACCAAAACAAACAACACACACACATACAAAATATACAGAAAACCCACCACATCAGACATGGTCATACACAACACATCCACACATCCAACCACCCAACTCAACACAAACATGCAGCTTTCAACTACATACTCCATAGGCTCACTTCAATACCCCTAAACACACATGACTACCAAGATGAATTAAACACAATTAAATACATAAGAGTCAAAAATGGATACAACCCCGAATTAATAAATAAACTACACAAACGAATCCTCAACACGAAAAGTAAAACACATCTGACCAACAGCACACAACCCAGTAAATACATAACACTTACATACTACAATTCCAATACACATAAAATTGCAAACACATTTAGGAAACACAATTATAAAGTAGCCTACAGAACCAACAACACCATTAGAAAACACATAAATAATACTAACAAAGACATTGACACATACAGCAAAACAGGGGTTTATAAATTAAATTGTAACGATTGCCAACAATTCTACATCGGCCAGACGGGAAGATCTTTTTCTTCCAGATTTTCTGAACATTTAAAAGCCCTCACCACAAACCACATACATTCCACATTTGCCACACATTTACATAACGAAAACCACAGTTACACAAACATAGAACACAACATGGAAATATTACACTACTTACCTAAAAGTAGAAAACTAAACACAGCTGAACAATTTGAAATATACAGATATCACACACTACAACCAAACAACATATTAAATGAACAAATACATTATAAATCACACCACACTATTCGACACACTGATCCACACACACAATTCGAACCTCAGCGCCAATCCCTTCCCACTATCAACCCCCACCACACACACCATTTTTCCGTAACAGTTATTCTGTAATCGACATTCAGTATTACACCCACTGAAGAAGAGAAACAAAATCTCGAAACGTTTGGGAAGTGACAACAGTAAGTTCATTAGTGAAAGTTTTATATATATTATTAAATTAATAAAGTGAACGAAGAGGATGCAACAACAAGATAATTTTAGAATAATATAATGTAAATTATACTTTAAAAGAATATTGTAAAAAGATAGGAAGAAGGAGGAGAAAAAATGCAAATGTAATAACTGAGATTTCAAGGTAGGGATTATTGGATAATATTTAAAAGAATAACCGATTAACAAAATTAAGAGAAATTAAGGGAAGATAAACATATTATGTCAATCTTAGATTCAGTACAATCATAAATATAACATGTAAAATGGCAACATTTTGGGGAAGAACAGGAAGTGAAAGTTAAGCCTACTTTTTCAAAATGAAAGAAATATAGCATTTTTGATAAAAAAAACTTTGTAAAACTATCTTACTTGGTATCAAATCAAACAGAATGAACTAAAGAAAAAGATTATGTATGTAATATTTCATAAAATTAAATAATAACAAAAATATATTCAGTAATATAATTTAACATTTCCGAATGTAGCGGAAGCCCAAGGAATTTAAAACAATGTATTGCTTATATTAAATTGGCTAAGACTTTGTCAGGAGACGAAGGAAATGAGAACAGTTAATTATTGGACCTTGTCGAGTACACTTGAACGCGATTTGTGCTAATATCATCCTATATAGCAAACTAATATGGCGATCGGTATGTAAGCCTAGCCTACAGAAAAAATAGTAAAGTACAAAATTTTGAACTTAAAACGTAAAATCAGTGAGAACTATTACTACCACAATTCAAATCAAGTAAAAGGAACTGTAATTCAGTGATATAATAAATTAAACCGACTAACTAAATAATTCTTAATAACGAGAAGTGAAGTGCAAGATTCGACCTTATAGAACAACATAAATTAAACATAATCACACACATTTAATCAAAGTGAATCACCAGACACTAAACCAGAACCATATAACTATCACCAGAAAGGATAATCACAATTGCGGAGACGAGGAAACACTGAAAAGGAACCATTTATTAGAAGAAAATTTCGTCGAGCTGAATACGTTTAACACATGCAGTCCATGAGCCGCCATCTTTGACTCCCAGCATTCAACGCGAGCAATTACCAACATAATTATCAAGACTTCGAGGGTTCGCATTTTTCTTTAATAAACATTATATAATATTTAATAACTTTGTCAATTTTAATTAGTAAGCTTTTTATTTGTAAGTGTTATACTTTCCTGACCTTACCCTTCTCTGACTATATAAAATAACAGTTCAAAGAACCAAATAATTATTATAAAATAAACAGATGTAAAAATTAATTGATGCCCTGAGATAAGAGTCGATACCAACTGTTGAATTATCGATTAATATCGATCTATTTAAGAATTGTTAAATAAATACTGGAATTTCATAATTTTTACTTATATTTATTTCAAAAAGTATTATTAGCGTAACATAAGAGAATATTTAACCAACGGACTACACGAAAAGCGGCAGATACCAAAAGGAAAGGAGAATCCTATCAGAAGAAGAAGAACTACTAATCGATCAGTGCCGTAGACAATTCTGTTAACGCGGAACTTAATGTCAGTTACCAAAGGGTGATATAATTGACAAAACAGTAATAACAGAGTTAAAATTTTTACACCAACACGTCATGAAAATTAATTACTAAATAATAACAACAAAAACAATATTTTCAAAAACACCAAAATTTTTATTTTTTGGTAACAAACAAAATTTTTATTTTGTAAACATAGAAGATTTTATTGATACATTACAATATTCAGCAGACTGTGCACAGCACATAAAGAAAAAAAGAAGAAGATAATTAAATGCACATTTAAATCTGCTTTTCAGAGCTTAAGAAAAGCAGTTAAGAAATGTTTTCTAGGAGTGTGTAGACTTAATTTTGTAGACCTAATTTTGAAATTAGGCAAAGGTGCTTAAAAACCTTCTTTGCTTACTCTTTCTCGTACTCCCTGTTATACACAACCCCCCCCATTTCTCTCTCTCTCTCTCTCTCTTGAAGAACCTAAATATTGATGTCTGACTCGGATATTCTACAGAGTGTCTGTAGAGTTTACACTTTTTCTGATATAAAAAAGTTTTTTTTAAGTACTCAAAACATTCATTACAATTTGTCTAGCATCACTTCTGATTGGCTTCTCTCTTCTACATGGTGTGGTTCTCACTTCACAAAGACTTCACTGTGTTTAAATTATTTAATTCAGTTTAACTAGACCAGACTTGGGAAAGTTAATAAAAATTTTTAACTGATTAAAGTTAGTGCCCCCAAAATTAACTTAGTTAAAGTTAATGGGTGCAAAAAGTAACTGATTAAAGTTAAAGTTAAAATCAAATTAACTTTTTTTAAATGTATGGTTTTTTCTTGTTGTTTTATTGAGCTAGCTGCTTTGGCTGTTAAAATAATTAAAATTGTGTTAAATAAATCTACAAATTAAGCTTTTCCAAACAAAAATTATTAAAATTTCTGATGCAGGAAAAATTACTTGAAATATTTAGCATTAAAAAATTCAGTCATTAATAATTAAAACTCATAGATTATTGTATTTTAATTTAATTGTTAAACTATATTAACATTTTTTAAATTGGAGCAGGTAATTAAATATTATTTGTCTATTGCATTTTTCATTTCAAAGATATTATATTGTCCCTGCAGGGGAATGTAGTATGAAGTGACTAGATAGAACAGACAAAAATTAGGCTACAGACAAAAAAGTTAACGAATTTTTTTAACGATTAATTTAATCGTTAATCCCAAGTCTGATTAATACTAATAACAGTACTTTCTATTCTGATACATTAATAACTGTGTGTTAACTTTACTGTACCAGTAACTCTATAACACAAGTTCACAGTCATCAACACCATACCGCTAATAATTGTGTCTGCCTAAATGTATGCTACTTCCGGATCACGTGAACATAACTCGACTTAGACAAACTACCCTTTAACATCATGTTTCACCCTTCAATATTTTTCAAGACTTTGTTGCCAGAGAAATCCAACATTCTACTGTGTTCAGTTAATCACCTGAGAAGTACATTTGTTATAAAATACTGATGGTTACATGAAATGAAATATTTCAAAACTAAATTTTAAGAATTGCTATTTGTGGTCAACCGTACAGGGACACTACACTGTATGTAATCCATGCAGTCTGCAATATCATTTGGTTTGCCTTTCAAAACTGATATTAATAACAAGTTTTTAGCTGAATTCCTATTTTAAAAAATAAATCACTACATTTAAAAATTTTTGCTTGAAATTACTTTTAATTAATTACTATTTAATGAGTTATAAACAATAAGACTGCAGCGTTACTTGTGATTGCATACATAAAATGTTTATTACATTGGGAACCCATCTTCTAATCAAAATGGTTACATCAGAACTTTGCAAAATTCCTGGATTTTGTTGTCCATGATGTGCCCGTTGTTATTAATTAACTATATAGAACAGTACCGACTCTGATCACAAATCAGCAGCCTCTGACAAAACTCTAACGGAATGAAAGCTAGTTTAGGCCATAAGGTAAAAATTTACCATTTTTATCAATAATAATTTGTGATCTGAGTCAGTAGTATTCTGTATAGTTAATTTGTAAAATTGTTACAAAGTTCTTTTTAAATCAGCATTCCTTGCACTCAATATGTAGCTTTTCTAGAATGAAAGTTAGACAATTATAATTTAAAATCACAGAAGTGTTTTCCCTAAATTTAAATTTTCGTGCTGAAAAAAATAATCTATAGCAACTTTACATCATACTGATTACTTGGTTACTTTTAAAGCTAATAAAACGCTTTGCCTTTACCAATAATTTATAATAATGAAGATACAAGGAAGATAGTAAACAGAGTACAGTCATACCCTGCTTAACGCAAGTGATACGTTCCTCGACGATTCGTGTAAAACAAAAATCACGCTAAGTGGGGTTTCCTATTTTTTACCGACCGATACCTCGTTGTTTTAGTTTTTATTGCTTTTATATGATTTTCCTTGTCAAAATGTGTTATAAACATAATAAAATACGTATGTACGTACAAAGGTTTTGATAAATAAATATTCATAATACGAAATCTCAAAAAAGGCATTTTAATTGAAAAGATATACATATGTACATACAAATGAATATGTACAAAAATAATTTATACAAACATCTACCTAATTCACTTACAATTGATCACAAAGAAGATCCTTGAGAAGTTCCAGGTTGAGGTTCCTCATGTGGCTTCTCAGTCGCAGCCTTTTTGAAAAATGTGTGTAGAGTTGGTTGTGATGCTTTTCACTTCCTCTCATTTAATAGTTGTTGATAACAATCTATTCCATCATTGACAACTTTTTTGACTTTCACGATTCTCTCCCAATCAAATTCATTTTGCTCTATGAGGTTTAATGCTGTTTGAATTAACATTAAACGTTCCTGCAAAATTTTAGTTGACAAAATTCGCGGTGTTTCTTCAGGAACGATCTCTTCTTTTTCCGCTTCATCTTGAGATTGTAGATCCAGAAGTTCTTCGTTTGTCAAAGTCTGCGCGTCGGATTCAATCAATTCCATAATGTCTTGTTTTTCTATGGATTCTTCACTTAGCCTCCCTGTGTTGGCTAGCTGTGTGATGTCATTCACTAAATTTGAAAAAACTTTATTTTCTTCATTTTTGGCCACGTCCGGCCACAGTTTTTTCCAACAACCATTCATGCAATGTTGCGTAACTTCTTTCCATGAAAGATCAATATTTTCAATGGCTTTCATAATGTTAAACAATTTCCACCATTCTTTCATTGACTGCTTGTCTGCTGAATCTGTTTCATGAATTAATTGGCAGAATGTGCAGCGCAAATAATACGCTTTAAAAGCAGCAATTGCTCCTTGATCCATAGGCTGCAATAATGAAGTTGTATTGGGAGGAAGAAACACAACATCAACAGGAAAATCAGTTTGGAGGCTTTCCAAGGTGACAGAATGACCGGGCGCGTTATCCAGAACTAACAAGGCTTTATGTTCTAAGTCATTCTCCTCACAATATTTTTTTACTTCGGGGATGAAATGGTTAAGATACCAATCATTAAACACAGCCATTTTCACCCAAGCCTTCTTGTTTGATGTCCATATGACGGGCAAATTTTCTTTTTTATAAAATTTCATCGCTCGTGGATTTTCTGAGTGGTACACCAAAAGAGGTTTTAATTTCAAATCTCCGTTTGCATTACCCCCAATAGAAGTGTAAGCCGATCCTTGGCCGCTTTGGTGCCTGTCGCTCACTTTTAGAAATGAAAGTGTGTGAAGGTAACTTTTTCCAAAACAGCCCTGTCTCATCCACATTAAAAACAAGGTTAGGGGGATAGCTTCGACTGTTCACCAAATCCTTAAATGTGGAAGGATATTTATCAGCTGCTTCCATGTCGGCACTTGCTGATTCACCTTGAAGTCAAAGGCTGTGAAGGTTTGAGCGACGTTTGAATCGATCAAACCAACCTCGACTTGCTTTAAATTCAATGGTCGAAAATTCTTCCACCTTTTTTTTAATATTTAGAATTAATATTAGGCAATTACCTGTATTAACTTCCGTCTTGTGACTTCTTTAGTTTTTTCCTTAAAACAACGCGTTTTGAGAATAAATTCTCATCATCAGGTTTTTTAAAAATTATAAAAACATCAAATTCACCCAAAAGGGGTCGTCAACTATTTAAAATACACAAACACAAAAACACCACACATAATTAAACACCGACACAGTCACGGCACAGTCCGATGCGCATCGTCTTGCCACCAACGACCAACTGTTGCACTTTGTCTTATACGACCGTTATCATTGCCCGCTGACCCATCGATATCGATGGCCGTGTTGTACAGCAGATTCGATCGGAACGAAACTTTGTCATTAAGTAGCTGGTCCGTTTGTAACTTAGAAGCCCTGTATATCTCATATTCCTCCACAGCGTTCATGTATGCACCCTTTTTACAATTATGAAGCAGTTTAAAGTTTTTGTGGAAGTCTGAGTACTTATGATTATACAGCATTAAATGCTGAGCGTAACTGGATCTAGTCTTCGAGATATCACTTTTGGGCAGGTGTTCTTTAAAACGTTCGGCTGACGGCCTGCCCGTTTGTCCTATATAGAATTTGTCACAGTCATCGCATTCAAGCTTGTACACTCCAGTTTTCTCTTCAGCCGGGATATGAGTTCTTTGTCCCAAACGTTTTTTGATGTTATTTGTCGTTTTAAAGGCCACTGCTATTTTACGTTTTTTCAGCTCATTCTTTACAATGACTGGTAGTACATTTGTGTACTCAGTTACTATAAATTTAGTATCTT
Source organism: Magicicada septendecula (assembly GCA_034769895.1). Lineage (NCBI taxonomy): Eukaryota > Metazoa > Arthropoda > Insecta > Hemiptera > Cicadidae > Magicicada > Magicicada septendecula. The sequence continues at coordinate 218,550,022 of CM068372.1, forward strand.
CTTTAGATGGGCCGGTTAATCTGCTTTTACTATTGATTTTTACCGAGTGTTTTCTTATAAGCTTGTCTATGATTCCACTGTTATACCCATTAGCGATAGCTATACTTTTGATTATATTAGTCTCTTCCACTCTGTCTTTTTGCTCAAGGGGAATAGCAAGCATTCTATGAACGAACGCGTTGAAGGCTGCCATTTTTTGGGAATATGGATGGTACGAATCAGCATGAATAGTAATATTCGTGGTGGTGGGCTTTCTATAAATTTTGAATCTAAAACGGTCATTATATTTGCTGATAGTGAGATCAAGAAAGTTCAGGCAGCTATTATTCTCCATTTCTAGGGTAAATTGGATTTTCATGTTTATGCTGTTCATATATCCTTTCAAATTTTCTATTTGTCTACTCGTTCCATTGAATATCATAAAAGTGTCGTCAACGTAGCGTACGTAAAATTTAATTTTGTCTCGCTGTTTATTAAGACTAGACATTAAAAATGTATTCTCAAAGTGGTTCAAGTATAGGTCCGCTAAAATCCCCGATAAAGGTGACCCCATTGCCAGACCATCCTCCTGCATGAAATACTCATTATCATAAGAGAAATAATTTTGTTTGAGTATTGTTTTTAGCAGTTGCATAAGTTCATCAATTTCATTTCTACCTAACCTATTTGTATTAATTAAGCTATTTCTGAGAATTGTCATTGTCTCATCTACCGGCACATTGGTGTACAGATTAGTTACGTCAAATGAAGCCAACCTATAATGTGGTGCTGATTTAATAGTTTAAATTTTTTCAACGAGATCGTAGCTGTTTTTTATGCTGTAGTTATTTACTATGTCAATGTTCTCTTTTATGATTTTTACTAATCTTTTAGCCGTCCTATAACCAGGGGCAGTCGTGTAATTTACAACCGGGCGTATTGGCATATCTTCTTTATGTATTTTGGGTAAACCCGTAAGTTCTGGGGCCCTGGCATTTATGGGTTTTAAATAACGTCTAGTGCTTTCATTGAGGAGATTGGGGCATTTATTTATAGCGTTGTTTAATTCCTTGACATAGGCGCTAGTGGGATCATTGTGTAGCTTTTTAATATTATTGTTTTTTATGAACTCCTGTACCTTATTGGTATATATATTTTCGTTAATAATAACTACCGTATTACCCTTATATAAAAAAAAAAAAAAAAAAAAAAAAAAAAAACTTCGACACGATAACGCTATCATCACGACAGCTGATAAGGGTAATACGGTAGTTATTATTAACAAAAATATATATACCAATAAGGTACAGGAGTTCATAAAAAACAATAATATTAAAAAGCTACACAAGGATCCCACTAGCGCCTATGTCAAGGAATTAAACAACGCTATAAATAAATGCCCCAATCTCCTCAATGAAAGCACTAGACGTTATTTAAAACCCATAAATGCCAGGGCCCCAGAACTTACGGGTTTACCCAAAATACATAAAGAAGATATGCCAATACGCCCGGTTGTAAATTACACGACTGCCCCTGGTTATAGGACGGCTAAAAGATTAGTAAAAATCATAAAAGAGAACATTGACATAGTAAATAACTACAGCATAAAAAACAGCTACGATCTCGTTGAAAAAATTTAAACTATTAAATCAGCACCACATTATAGGTTGGCTTCATTTGACGTAACTAATCTGTACACCAATGTGCCGGTAGATGAGACAATGACAATTCTCAGAAATAGCTTAATTAATACAAATAGGTTAGGTAGAAATGAAATTGATGAACTTATGCAACTGCTAAAAACAATACTCAAACAAAATTATTTCTCTTATGATAATGAGTATTTCATGCAGGAGGATGGTCTGGCAATGGGGTCACCTTTATCGGGGATTTTAGCGGACCTATACTTGAACCACTTTGAGAATACATTTTTAATGTCTAGTCTTAATAAACAGCGAGACAAAATTAAATTTTACGTACGCTACGTTGACGACACTTTTATGATATTCAATGGAACGAGTAGACAAATAGAAAATTTGAAAGGATATATGAACAGCATAAACATGAAAATCCAATTTACCCTAGAAATGGAGAATAATAGCTGCCTGAACTTTCTTGATCTCACTATCAGCAAATATAATGACCGTTTTAGATTCAAAATTTATAGAAAGCCCACCACCACGAATATTACTATTCATGCTGATTCGTACCATCCATATTCCCAAAAAATGGCAGCCTTCAACGCGTTCGTTCATAGAATGCTTGCTATTCCCCTTGAGCAAAAAGACAGAGTGGAAGAGACTAATATAATCAAAAGTATAGCTATCGCTAATGGGTATAACAGTGGAATCATAGACAAGCTTATAAGAAAACACTCGGTAAAAATCAATAGTAAAAGCAGATTAACCGGCCCATCTAAAGAAGATACTAAATTTATAGTAACTGAGTACACAAATGTACTACCAGTCATTGTAAAGAATGAGCTGAAAAAACGTAAAATAGCAGTGGCCTTTAAAACGACAAATAACATCAAAAAACGTTTGGGACAAAGAACTCATATCCCGGCTGAAGAGAAAACTGGAGTGTACAAGCTTGAATGCGATGACTGTGACAAATTCTATATAGGACAAACGGGCAGGCCGTCAGCCGAACGTTTTAAAGAACACCTGCCCAAAAGTGATATCTCGAAAACTAGATCCAGTTACGCTCAGCATTTAATGCTGTATAATCATAAGTACTCAGACTTCCACACAAACTTTAAACTGCTTCATAATTGTAAAAAGGGTGCATACATGAACGCTGTGGAGGAATATGAGATATACAGGGCTTCTAAGTTACAAACGGACCAGCTACTTAATGACAAAGTTTCGTTCCGATCGAATCTGCTGTACAACACGGCCATCGATATCGATGGGTCAGCGGGCAATGATAACGGTCGTATAAGACAAAGTGCAACAGTTGGTCGTTGGCGGCGAGACGATGCGCATCGGACTGTGCCGTGACTGTGTCGGTGTTTAATTATGTGTGGTGTTTTTGTGTTTGTGTATTTTAAATAGTTGACGACCCCTTTTGGGTGAATTTGATGTTTTTATAATTTTTAAAAAACCTGATAATGAGAATTTATTCTCAAAACGCGTTGTTTTAAGGAAAAACTAAAGAAGTCACAAGATGGAAGTTAATACAGGTAATTGCCTAATATTAATTCTAAATATTAGTAACGTGACTTGGAGACAATTAAAACAAAATGAATTTTTTTTAATGTCGTCAAACAGGGACTTAGCTTTAGCCATGATAACAGCCTGGCTTAAAGGCATTCACCGCTGGTTCATGTCTTCAACCCAAACTGACAGTAGGTGTTCCATTTTTTCCATAATAGAGGATCTAGACCAATTCACTTTTGTAGCAGCAATAGATGTACCCGCGGACTGACTGGATAGCACAATTTTTTTCTTTATTTTTTACAATTGTACGTACGGTTGACTCCGATATGTCAAACTCACAACCGACTTCTGTGGCACCAACACCCAACTCCATACGATTTAAAATTTTCATTTCAACTTCAAGAGTCAACGATTTACATTTAACTGCTAATTTTGACATTTTATCAGCGCACATTGTTAATCCATTCTAATTGAATGTTCGAACAGTTCCGAACTAAACTGAAAGGAAAACGTATTCCCAATGTTTAGAAACAATAACGGGGGGGGGGAAGAGTGAATGGTTTTCCAGGAAATTGGCCGAGACTTAAGTTCAACAAGGGGCCCTAAAAAGGATGGATTAACCCGAACTACCATTCCAAGAATGTATTATCTGTATACACTAAGTTGGCGTCTGGGCCGGCGACTACCCTGCATAAGCCACAGGTAACATGTGGCCGGTCCAGACGCCAACTTAGTGTATACAGATAATAAATTAGTACATATACAGTACAGTAATGTTTATTTGGCTGAGACAAGATAAACAAGAAACGTGAATACATTTCTGGCGGGAATGGAAGATGCATTTTGCAAACTAACGCCTACGTCACACACGTCCGCCTTTTCTACAAACATTGTGCACAGTTTAGGGCCTAACCTGAGTTGTGGCATCGGGAACTCAGAAATGGTTAATAAACATCAGCCACTGCTGTGTGTAGTGGAAATTTGTTGTGTCTATTCAGCGTCACCACGGTTCTCAAGCAGAGATACGATTTCTCATTTGCCAGAATCCTGCCAAGAAGAGTATTCAAGGTCAAATAACATTTATAATGTGTAATGGCAGAGCCATGTATGTTTACAAAACGTACTACTGTTTTGGCTGACACTTATATACAGATTTACATCTAACCTAATGCAACCTCTTATTTATCTGTACAAATCAGCTGTCAGTTTTTACGTTTCCACCAAACGTATTGGTAGGCTGACGTGTTTGTACTCCTTAAACAATAATACTGTACGCAAAAAAAGAGCGTGATCGAGCTAAGAGAGTTAACAATCAACATGACCATAATCACAGACAATTTAAAAGAACTACAAAATCTGATAGTATCACTTAAAAATGCTTGTGCACTAAGCATTAAAAATTTATATAAAATATATTTTATGAAATTTACAAAGAAGTCTATGGTAAAATAAAAGGTCTAATTATTTTATACCATACAAATAGAGAAGTATACCATTACAAATACCTTAAGACTTAGATGACCATACAAATAATGAGAAAAAAGAAATCATTACCCAATAAAAAAATAGATAAAGCTACATTTATAAAGAGTAAAAATTACAAGGGCCATACAGAATATAAGAATCATTTCAATTCAAATATTATGTAACGTTTATTATGTTATTTTTCTGTTCAAGCACATGTAATAGCATGACACAAGTTTTTGTACACCCTCATTACATACACTTGCCACCAGTTCATTAATTCACTCAGGGACAGCTGATTTGACTGATTTGTCACTCTCCAAGAGGACACCATCCAAAACTCCTTCATTTTATGGAAAAGGTGAAGTCAGTGGTGCAAGGTCCAGACTATATATTGAATGACTGAAAACATCCCATCAAACCATCAGCCCATGTGGACATACTACGACATGTGGATGTGGAGTGCCATAAATCAATGATCAAAAGATAATGTTGATAGTTTTGAATAGTGAATTGCAGTTTGTTAAGTTAGAGCAATAAGATATGGCACTGAATGTTGACATGAATTCACATAGTTAGGCTCCATTGCAGTCCCAAAATATGGTGTGTTATGATTATCTCTAACTTCCAATGGTAGATGGAACCATAAGAAAACAACATACATTATATGCATCAATACATTTGTGTGACTGCAAGAAATAAATGAGTACAGATAGTGTAAAACATACCAGCATTACTTGATTTTTGAAGAAGGAGGGTTCACTTCTGTTATAAATGAGTAGTCTGTGTCTTGATAATGGGGAGATTTCAAGTTTACAGCTTTATTTATAAATTCAATGAATTGCTGTTTGAAAATATATTAAATTCTCAGTATTTACAAAGTTTCACTTTGTAGAGTTCTGATATGTATGTTTTTTGTCATAATAATAAAGATAGTAAGCTGATAATATATGATACTTCAACACAGATGGTATTATTTCTTGTTTGCATTTAATTATGAGGAGAGAAGTTTAATCATTAGTTGTAAGCAGCTCACATGTTTTTTTGTCACTACACTTGAGATTTGATCTATAAAATTATTTAATTTCAAGTATACAAAATGTCCTTTCCCACATACGTATTCCCCCAAAATTATCTAAAAACTCTATGTATGGTATGTTGACAACAGTTGCTTGCACTTGAAAACTTACAATGTTTTACACATATCTGTAGTAACTTTAATCTATATTCTTGGATTGCGTTGCCCATGACGTGTCCGTTACTTAATTAAATATAATTATTTAATCTATATTTGCAATATCTTTTGATTGCAAACTTACATTATTTGTCCATTTAATTGTTTTGACTTAACAAACACTTCCTAATGTTTTCCAAAAGTAGGTCATGTATATTGCTGAAATACCATGGTCAAAAGTTTATTTATACAATCATTGACAACAAAAAATGAGACTGCTTATCAAAATTGCATTTTATTGTAAATGCACTTTAAATCTTGAAGAACTTTTCATATTTTTAGCAATCTCTGGAATAAAAAAAAATCTATTGACTTCATGTTTACTAACGTAGGTCACAATAATTGACGAGTCACACAGTTCTATCAGGCAAACAATTTTTTTTTTTTAAATGATGCTAACGAGTTTCTTGCTTATCAGAAGAGAGGTCAGTTGTAGGTAAATTACACCGGTATGTTTTTAGGAACTTATTAGAAATTCTGATACAAAACAGATACTAAATAATGGTGGTACTAAATTATTCAATATCTAAATAATGGATACTAAAAAAATAATACTATTTACTAATAAACGCTAACTAGGTACTAAGTAAATACAACATTTACATTCCTATCCTAGGATCAGTGGCAGGATATTCTAGGGGATCTAGGTAATTTCAAAAATTTTATCTACAAAGTTAACAGAAGTCGAATCAATTTCATCTTGTATAACATCTATATTTGTAATTTAAATAATCTGTCTCATTTGTATTCTTCTATCTTAGTCGAATAATTCTGGAAACACAAATGTCTGGTGGGCAACTCCATCTTATTTGACATATGAATCCTCCAGCACTGAGAAAAGACAGCAGGACACATTCGCTAAGCGACAGTGACACCCTATGCTTTCAACGCTGGAATGGAAGAGTCCAATGTCCATCTCTCTTTAGAGAATGTCTGAAAAGTAGTGCATACCTGAAGTAGTGACAGGTTGTTTAGTCCAATTATAATAGGACATACATCATCAAATGTGGTATTCATTCTTTAAATTATTATCCTATTATATTTTATTTGTTACTTAGTCTTAATTTTGGTATATTATCATGGCACAGGGTTGTACAATTTTTTTATTTTTGTTTGCTTTTAAATTGCCTTGTACTCTTATCTATTATGGAGTATACTTATAATTGTCACTAATTCACTAATAATTGTCTTATTAGAGAACTAAAAATTGGTTCTTCCTCTAAAAGGTAAATTAGTGAAAGAGAAAATGTCATTACCATGTTATTAAAATTTTAGGGGAAGGTTTGAGGTTACCCATTGTTTGATTCCTCTTCCGGTACTGCTTAGGATTTACCATTAATATAGAAACTAAGTAGTGTGCATAGTCATATACAACATGTCTCTATGATTAAAACTTGATTAACCATCAGCCTGTTAGAGTTGTCAGCCAAAAAACATCACGCTGCCTCCCCAAAAGTTCCAATACACTGAACATGTCAACTGGAGAAATCAGTGAGTCATTACATGTTGATAAAGTAGATAGTGGCCTTGGAAATAGATGACAATAATCTTATGTAATCTGCGATTGTCATTACATTTTATTTTTGCCTTTTAGGTACTAAAACATTTTATAACAAAACAGTAATACAATAGTTATTTTCTCATGTTAAGAATAAGGATTTGAGTACACAGAGATCCTAATATTTTATAGTAGAATATAGGATTGTCATCATATATACCACTCATCAGACAGGCTTGTGTATTTTAAGCTAACTTAGAGAACCAAAGGATAGAAATTAAAAAGCCAGGCTATGAAAAATAGCAGCTGCAGCTGATGTTGAGTTGCATGATTATAGAACCACAAAAATTTTAAATACAATACATTAGTGGTGAAAGAAATTATTTTTACTAACAATATATATTCTTGAGCTAGATATCTTCTTATACAGTACTCATTTTTTCTACTGCTGGTAAATAATGTTGAAGATGTAAAGTCTTACATGGTGCAAAACTATCTGTCTTGGTCATTAAGAGGGTTCATTAGTGGCCTATCAAGTGCTACTACAAATACATAGATAGGTTTAAGAGTTTGAAAACTGATGATTGTTTCAGGTCTGCGATCAGTAACCATGAGCTTTCCAACAGACTTGTAATACTGGATGGAACATATGTGGTAGAGATAAAACAAACAGAGCCTGGAGGTGTACTCAAGTACTGCAAACTGCCACTACACTTGCTGCTTTGAACACCAGTGCCACCCTAGTCGCTTTCCTTCTGCCACAACTAATTTTAAAATGTTGTCTTTTTGTATGTGATGTTAGTTATTATTTGTAATAGTTAAAATATATTGTTTAAAAGACTTGTATAACATTTTATTTCTAGGCCAGTATATCACTTATCCCTTCTGGCTAGGATATAATTTTACTTTAATTTTTATTCTAGATATATAATTGTCAGACCTAGATGCCAAGTTCTTTTAGGATTAATTTTAGTTGATGACAAAATTCTATGTAACTTTTCTTGGAAAGCCTGAAAAATTTAATAATTTTATATGTCTATTAGAGAATTTGGGGATGCTTTTTAAAAACCTATTTTCCATTAGATCTGCATCTGCACAAAGTTATATACATACATTGTACACAATTTTCTATTCATTGTTTAACAGTCACCACTGCAACCACCATATTTTTATATCACCAGCCGCAACTGAGAAATAGAGAAGAAGACACAGGAGAGTCCATACATAACTCATTCTCATATGTCCATACTGATGAAGTCTGAGCCACATTACAGAAATACACTACAAATGAGTGTAGGCAAAATACAGGAAAAGTCATTGAGGACCTGCAGAAGTTTCTTTGTTTAGATATTGCAGAAGAGACAACTGTGTTTCAAGAGTATTCAATAATATTGTTCACTGGAAGAATGAAAGCTGTTTCCACACATGATATTATAGTGACTTGGGGTTTCTTTCATCACTTGAGCAAATACCATTAATAATAATGAATTTAAACATATACATAATCTCTGAAAAATCCGAGTTGTATTAAAAAAAGACCAAACTTTTTGAATAACACACCAACTCGCACAACAATTGATTCAAAGAGAATTAATTAATTAATCAATCTATCAATTATTGAGTGAGTGAAGTTTTGACAGCAAATTGCCATTTAGCCCATTCCCATATCACCATTAGTCTTTGAGCTATATTCTCTTGAGAGGGCACATGCCAATGCTGTATGTTTTGGCTAGTGATAAAGTGACTGAGAAGATCTCAAGAACAATGTGTGCATGTAAAAGTTTGCAGTAAAACTTGGTCAAAATTTTACAGAGATATTTTGGCTGTTTAAAAGCATACAGGTAAGTCTGTATGAGCTGAATGATTTTTTTATATGTTTTTAAAGAGGACAAAAACATTGGTCAGTGAAGATCCTAATCAATGTTGAAAGAGACCTTACACTGTGATGCTTGCAAATCATTAACTGCTGAAACTTACTGAGGAAGTGGGCATTAGTATGAAACCTTACCATTAAAACTTGAATGCATCATAACATTAAAAAATGTTGATGATCAGAAAGAAACCCTTGTTGCAATGGGTCAGCAATTGCATACCAATGTAAATTGTAATAGAAAATCTAGAATAGAATAGAAATTTCCCTATAAAGATTTTGTGAAGTTAGCAACAAAATTTAATACACACACGATGTGTTAAAATCTTCATTTTCACTTCATTATAAATACAACAGACAGGGTGTGCACATGCTCACTACAGTGTGTATAGCTTGAAGACTGGTGCTCATGACAGAATTTTTTGAAGAGCTTTGGTTCTAACACATTCAAGTTGCACACACACACACACACACACACACACACAGAGAGAACTGTAATGTTTTCAGAGTTTTATGAAAAAGTTTAGCTACAACGAGAATTGCAGTATAAAAATGTTATTACAACATATAGGCAAGCTGCACCGCATTGCTAGAGGCTAACAAAAGATATTGACATTTTGGTTCTATAAATATGAGTAACATATTGCAATATTGCATATGAGTAGCATATTGTATTGAATAACATTTCACAGCATACTGGAGCCACCATTTTAAAACTTCATTGAAGAATTTCTGTGTTGTATAAAACATGTGACATATTTGTATCATTTGTCATATTAAATAAACATACACACACAAGGCACGTAATACTGCTACATGAATCATATTTATTTAAAAAATTTAACATTTAACTTACTTTACCTGTAAATAATATCTGAAACAGTAATCAAATACTATTAATATTTCTAAGTAAATTTATTCTGAATTATTACTAATACTCTTAACTTTTACTGATTTAAGGTAACTACCTTTGTAAATGTATGCAGTTTTAGTTTTGTTCTCAAACTAACATTAGGTAAGACAACATTAAAATATAATTTCATGCCTGTTAGTTTTCTATGTTGTGCAGAATATCATATCCAACATTTTTTGTCTCTATCTTTATCAGTAAAATAAGAAATCCAGGAAGTAAAATAAGAATTGTAGATACTCCATTGAAGGTGTGGTAGGCTATTAAGAGTACAATTTTCTGTACGCAGCTTTTAAGAAAAACGTGAGTTTGAAAAGTTTAGCACATTTCAATAGACCTAGTCAATTTGTGGCTTTTAGTTTTCCAAATAATGTGAAATGTCCATTGTGAACCTGTGGTTTTATTATTACATTTTTATAATAACTGAGGGGGGATTTTATATGTAACTTAAACCATATGCTGATGTAGATGGGATTCCACAAGAACTCTGGACCACAGTAGCTAAGTCCAGACCTATTGTTTGTGCAGATCTGAGCATAGCCACCTGCCCCATTTTGCATAACTGATATTCGTCTACTTTACATTATCCGATGTATTAAATGTGCTTAAGGAAATGGCATTTACAGATTAAACTAACACATGAAGTAACATTCATTCATTTTTCAGAGACATACATGTCTTAATGCTTTTGAACCAGAATCTAGGTGAATCAACAGTGGGTATCACTGGTCTGAGTACCACTTGTCTTAAATTACTTTGTAATAATCACTCTTTAAACAGAAATATTTTATTAATGGAAATCTTATCAGAAAATATTGGGACACTGGAAAACAAACTACTTTCCTGCGTCATAGTGAAATAATTGAAAGTGAAGAAACATTTTTTATCACAAAATTAACACTGTGTAAACACACTTCACACCCAGTATAATCACACAAGTAAGTGGTCGATTTCTAAAGAATTGTTATTTTATTTATTGAGTCCATCTGTTGATAACAATCTTATATATAAAGTGTCCTCCATACTGGTTTTGACAGTTTATTTATCTTCCTGTTTTACAGAAGAAAAGAGAAAGGTGCGTACATGATTTGTTCCCCTTTGTGTAACTTATAGAATCTGTATGTTTTGTGTGTGTGTGTGTGTGTGTGAGCGTGCGCGCGTACGTGCTACGTGTATTCATGTGTCCTAATAATATAATAATGTGTATCAGACCACCAAAATCAGTTTTATTTGAGTCATCAAAGATAAAAAAGTTCAAAGAACTGAAACAGAGCTTCTAAAAGTTAAAAATGTAATAATGCAAATTAAATTTAAGTGTATAATATGGGAAAAATGTTTTAGTTAAGTATTTACCAGTAATTAAGTACTAAATTTGCATAATAAATTCTTGACTAACTTAATAACTTAAAGTGAATATAAACTTATTGTATGAGACTTATCATCTTTACAGACAGATTACAACACCTAGAATAACCAAAATCATAAAAAATCCTAGTAGTGATCTGGTTTGCTGCAAAACTGGAAAAATTGTATAAACCTATAGTCCAGTCATAAAATTTGACAGAATTATCAAAACAGTACTTATGAGTCACTTATAACAGTCCACATAATCTTTTTTTTACTTCTGTTACTTAATAATATCACAGTGTCTTTGTAGTTTTCAAATAACACTATATTTATCACTATAGATAAATGTAATAAATGAAAACATACTCCATAACTGTATTGTACCACAAAACGTCCAATAGTAAGACTGTTTTTATCATTCAAAGTTGTTCTATTACTTTATTATTTTATAGTGTCCTTTTACATCAATGTCTATAGTATTTGTATACTCCAGATGCCAATATTAAAGGCTTATATTCATCACATAATTTTTATTTAATGTTTATTATTAATGTTTGCTATTGATTTTTATTATTGAAGATATTATTTTTATTAACATTGTAATTACTACGGTAATATTACTATTATGTAAGACGTATCAAATCTCATAAGCTTCGAGGCCACTGCGGTATTGCCATGTCGCTTCACTCATGGGCTACACTCACACTCATGGGCACGTTACACTATGAAGACTTTGTCTCCCCTCCCCGCCTTTGCCTACGCATATGTGACAACGCCTACATTCAAGTGTAACGTGCGACAACGCTGTTGGGCGAGGGGCTGGGAAGAGCTGTTACTATTGCATAACCTTGAAGCTTATTACCGTACTATAGCATTTTTTATTAATATTTAATGTTCTGTGATTATTATTTAGTATTTAATTAACTTTTATTGTACATTTTCTATTATTTTGATATAAATTATTACCGGTATTATAAGTTATCCAGAACTTATTGTATATTTTGCATAGCACTTTCATAAAGCTGCTATGACCTCTTAATCAGTGCAACTGAATTACTTTGGCAATAACAGAACTGCTGTTCAACCTGTTATTGTTTTTTCTAATATCTTGTTACTGTGTGTGTGTGTGTGTGTGTGTGTGTGTGTGTGTGTGTGTGTGTGTGTGTGTGTGTGTGTGTGTGTGTGTGTGTGTGTGTGTGTGTGTGTGTGTGTGTGTGTGTGTGTGTGTGTGTGTGTGTGTGTGTGTGTGTGTGTGTGTGTGTGTGTGTGTGTGTGTGTGTGTGTGTGTGTGTGTGTGTGTGTGTGTGTGTGTGTGTGTGTGTGTGTGTGTGTGTGTGTGTGAATTGTAACTTAGTTTATTAATGTTAGTAATAATACGATGTATAAAAACTTATGTTATTAATTAATTAAAAACCAATTCCCTAAAATAGCAAACACTGAATTAATAATATCAGTACCAAAAGGTATACAAATGGGTATCTCATAAAAACTTAACGTACATTCTTGGATTTCGTTGTCCATGACATATTTATTTAGTTAACTAAATACTTAACTAAATACAACTATTTCACTAACGACTTGGAACACAAAGTTTTTTATGAGTAAAAACATAAAGTTTTGTGTTCATAAAAACTTTGTGTTCCGAGTCATTAGTGAAATAGTTGTATTTAGTTAATGTACAATACACAAAAATCAATAAAACAATAGACTGGATAACAAAATATCGGTATGGAGAACCATACATGACTTCCATATTCTAAGATTTATATTTAAAATCATTTTCGAAATGAAATATTACCATAGAAACTACTTCTTTCTACTTACTGCTTCAGCCTTAACCACAGTACTGTGGTCACTAACGTATACCACCTCACGTTGTCGACTCGATTTTCACTGATGATGGAAATCGACGGCATTTCCGAAACGTCTGGTTTTGTAGAAAACATTGGACTACGGCCAAATAGCCCGGGAAGGAATTTTAACAAAAACTACTTCTTTGTTGCCGATAACGTTGTACACATATATATAAAAAATATGCATAAAATTAATGGCTTGTATAAGTTAATGATTGATCTCCATTAAGTAGTTCTCAAGTTTCCAAAGTTTTAATATTATGATGTCCGTAATTAAAACATCAGAGCAGGTTTAGTGTGAATGAGGGTACACCGTGGACAAAAATTTTCAACATTTCCTATTGAGCGTTGCTTAGAGTAAAGCTGCGAATCTACAGTGTATGTTTCACAGAACAAACACACGAAAAAGAAGGAGCGCTCCGAAGTCACTCATGGACCCTCAGCATCTTGCAGAGGGTTCATTCCCTAAAGACGAAAAGTCTGTCTATGAATCGTTCCTCTGTAAACACGTGCAGTTACACTGCCCAGCGATCCACAGGAAGCAAATTGATGTCCATTTTTTCGGCTTGCATGCGTTATGTTGGTGTGGGTTTCGGGACTTTCCATTTAAAAAGCGTGCAAATGTAAGAAAATAAACATGAGTGAGGCCAGAAATAACGCGAATTTTGTGTGTGTGTGTGTGTGTGTGTGTCTTCCCTGCCTTTTTATTGCTGTAGTCATAATAATAAAATGGAAACGTAAACATTACATAACTGAGATATGCTTACCTGCCACGAACGATATATTATTTTATACATGTATATTAACTCATACATAATTTACATTAAAATGAAAAAATTATAATTTTATTGCCTGGCAACAAAATTATTTTATTTTTAACAATTACCATTGTTTGAAAAAGTTTAAATGAATTTTCAAGTACTTTACTGTTGTGAAAACGTAAAAGGTTGCAGGTAAACTACCCCTTCCCCTTAATCGATCTTCACCAAAATCGAAAGTCCTTGAGATCTCTACAATTCAGGGACGTATGCAAAAAATTATTTGATTCTGTTTGATTTTGCGGCTGTTATCGTTTGCCATAGAAAATACCCTTGATAAAAAACGTTGCAGGTAAACTACCCCTTCCCCTTAACCGATCTTCACCAAAAACAATAGGTCTTGAGTACTCTACAAATCAGGGCTGTATGCGAAACATTATTTGATTCTGTTTGAATTTGCGGCTGTTATCGTTTGCCAAAAAAAAAAATTTCCCTTGATAAAAAAAACCGTTGCAGGTAAACTACCCCTTTCCCTCAACCAATCTTCACCAAAAACAATAGGTAATGAGTACTCTACAAATCAGGGCTGTACGCAAAAAATTATTTGATTCTGTTTGAATTTGCGGCAGTTATCGTTTGCCATAGAAAAAAAATCTACACACAGACAGCTAGATAGACAGACACACACACACAGACACTTTTTGAAAAACGACTTTTTTTCATGTTTTGAGTGTAGTACAATCAGAATCTGCAATAATCTCGAACACGATTTTTTTTGCCATCACCATACTTCCATTTCCTTAAGGAATATGGAAGTAAAAAATACAACAAACGCTAAACATAATTCTACATTTGACTTAATAATAAATTAACAATTTATCTCAGACATACATACTCAAATTAGGAATTATAATTTTACAATAGTTGTAAGTCACACAGCAATAGCACAAAGGACAAAAGCAGGTTCTTGTATTGCCAGAGTAATGCAGTCACACTAATGTAGTTACAATTAGTAGAAAGCGTAATGTAAAATACATAAGCTCTTGATAAGTGGCTTTATCAAATTAATGTAGTAATAATTATGTAACTTTATATATTGTTTCCTTTTAAAGAACCATGTTCAACCTAGCTGTTCTGCTACCACTAATCTGTACAGCATGTGCATTTGATCCAGGATTCTTCAGAACACTCAATGATGAACAGAGTCTTTGGAAGGTAAGATAACATACACTTTTACCTTTAGTCAGTGGTGGCTGGTGGTTCCAAATTTTGGTGGTTGCAGTTGAGTGGGTGGGGAAAGGATTAAAAGACATTAAACTATCATGATGATAGTTATACAAAATTATTACAATAATTTTATATCCTCAAACAATGGATAATGTTTACCTTGAAGCATCGTAAACGCTAAACCTGACACAAGTTACAAATAAAAAATGCTGAGCTGATTTCATGACAGAACAAGGATGTGCTACAACACTACTAGTGGATCGTTGTTTTGCAACCATCAAGCTATGGAGCATAGGACAATTGTGAAGAGTAACGCACATCCTTCCATATATTAGTGTAGTAAGCTTTGCTGATTGTGTATAAATGACAGTATTAATTTTTTTATTATACACCTCTTCAGAAACTTGGAGTTTAAATACGTGTCTTTTAAACTTGCAAATCTGTGCCCATTTAACAGCTTTTGTCTTCAAAGTAGCCTATATTTTACTGAAGCTTTGATATATGACTTCCACTTCAAAATCAACAACTTTTCTAAAGAAAATAAACTTTTCAAAAGAAATTCTTTTCTTTTCTTACTATTGCAGGCAAGAATGCCTGTCCTGTCCTTCTGTTGATTGCATTATATCTCTATACTCTTATCATTATCTGGATATTTTTTCCTTGCCTGACTTCTCCTTGTCTTCTTCAAGAGTTTTCCTTCCAACCATATTCACAATAAATCCCATAGAATGTGTGAACATATGGCCTATAACTGTTACTTTCCATGTTCTCATTACATTTAGTAAGTTTTATTTTCTCTTACACTTCTTTTAAAAATTTCAAAATTTGTGTCCTCTTTCCCCATTTTTCCTAACTAGTCTTTCAGGTTTCACTTCGATGAAACAAGAGATTCCAAAAAAAGCGTTTCCAATAGCTTCCAAATATTTGAATCTACATAATCTGTGATCCTTCCTAACAAACTTACTTGATGCTACCTTTATTTTTACATCTGACATACACTTATGCCTTCTGTAATCATACTCCTTATTAGCAAAATTACTTGATTTGTTCAATTTCTTGATTATCCACTTCCACTCCTTAATCTTTTCACTCCCTTGACTTTATATATAGTGGCATGCTGTCAAACAGACTAGAGCATTAGGATAGTTCCCAAACATTGTAATTAAATTATTTTCCTAAATTATTAATTAGGCTAGCTAGTGCTTACATTAGTATAATCTTGCTAGATCAATTTGTGCCATAGTCTAATACTAAATACTATTCACACTACTCACATCCTTGGTGATATCCCTCTGGGATTAGAAATGCTAGAGTTTTATCAACATCCTCGGAGAGAGGATTAGATACCTATTGGCTAGTTCTTATGTGCTGTGTGAAATATTAAAGAGTTTGAAAATATGTAAAATCTTGGTTGAGCAAACTAGCTCCTTCCAGCAAACCTTTAATTTAAATGGGTCTCCGGGGGTGGGTGTAGAAGCGCAGACCAACTGTCTCAATGTCATGTTCTCAACTGATTATTCACTGTATTGTTTGGAAGCCTCAGTTTTAAAGAAGGGCAATAAATAAAAATCAAAGGTACTCCATAAATTGAAAAGGCTTGTTAGACAGACTCCAAAGTCGATCACCCTTCTGTGATGCCATCATCGAGAAATTCCTTCAGAAAAGTGATAGAGGAGGACTGTACTAATACACAAACAAAACTGATATTATGACAATTGTTTATTTATTTATTTTTTTTTTTTACTTATCTCTGTTTAATTATCCTTAATTACTTTATATTTGATTCACTTATTAACTTAATTATGTATGTCTTTATAACACACACACACACACACACACACACACACACACACACACACACACACACATTATATATGATTATTGTTGTTGATTCATTTACAAGCCTTTGATGATGCTGACATGTTGCATTGAAACACACGTCAGGTATTGAACCGACAAAAACGTAAAACACTACTTGCAGAAGAAACTATATTGAATAATACCATAATATTACACACACACACACACACACACACACTTATTTATTCCATTCATAAAAAACTGTGAACCATTCATATGTCTTTGAACCTAGTCCCCTTTGCGAAAAGTCACTGCATGCCACTGTTTATATGTAAACATCAGTTTAGTTAGTCTTTTGGCATTTATCTAAATTTGAGTTTTATCCTATTGTTTTGTGGTCTTGGATTCTCAGCATGTTGCACATTTCTTTCTCCTGAATCTATACAAAATTAACTGCAAACATAATCCAGTGTGCTACAATTCCCTTTTGTCCTACGCTTTATGGCACTCTTTAGTTGCAGTACACTCTCACTAATCCGGCAGATATCAGACCAGGGTAGTGCCAGATCAGTGGAAATGTGGGAATAATGGATGGTTAATAGAAAAAAATATATTTAAATGACAAAAAATAGCATATACTGTATATAATGGTAAAACAGAAAAAAACACCTGATTAAAACATCAGATTAAAAATATTGTAATTATCTTCTGTTCTTTTCTTAAAATTATTCATATTAGTTTTATGTTTACAATTTAGTCAAATGTAGGAAAAAGTGAAACTCGCAGAGTATTGTACAGTACTATTCCACTGGAATGAAAAATCTGTCCATTATCTTCTAGTTTTTGGCTTAAAACAACACTTTTAAAGCTTTTCTTGCATTTTTTTTTTCAACAAAAGAATTTCACAAGCAGACATGCCATTTTCTTCTGCCCACTTAATAAAAGTTGTGAAGGCGTCCACTGCCATGTCATGTCCTACTGTATGAACAGCTGTCGCTGCTTCGCTCTCCCCCTCCTCCTCCTCTCAGGTGATGACATTTTGCACTCACGATCTTAAATTATGTAAACATAGCTAATAATTAACGAAGAAAAAACCAAACTGCAAATAAACAGCACTGTACACAGCGAGGAACTAATGATGCAACTGTCATCTATGGTCAGCAACTTGTTTCCCCCTCCATGCACGCCAGCATCCGCCTGAAAACGGTGTACTACTAGAGGGGCTGGACTACCGCAGTGCTGGATTACAGAGGGGGTACTATATTTTAATAAACATATTACATAGATATAGTTAGCGAGGGTACCCCTGTACTTCTTTGTTTTGCTTCATTTTGTGTCCACTGTAGCCTACTTTGGTTTTGACATAGCTTGGAAATCAACCTTCTGTCTTCAACACATATTTGGAGCATCCCTATGAATCCAAGCCTTCTTTATTGTCATAAAAAACAATTAAGAGTATCAAAGGCATCACCCTTCATGTAATGTAATTGATAAAATGTAATGAACATGATAACAAGTATATTACTGTAAATATGAATATCTTATTATTTACTGAATTATATTTTTTTACTAAAGTCTTTATTTTTACCTATTGATATAGTGTAACATTTGGTACAAAGATCATTCTTTGTCCAGCAGTGTAGCATCAAGTAGCATGTTATACAAATAGCAATTAGCATAATCATTCTAAAAATTCACAACTAACCAATATGAAAGTCTTTTACCAATTTCTGTGGTAAAAATTACCAATTTAATTCCATTTGCTGCAAAACACTTATAGACACATATTTACTATGATGAAGTAGTAAAAATTAATTCTTTTTTTTTAACTATCAGCGCCCACAGTGGATAGGAAAAAGTTTGTGTGTTCTTGACTGTATGTACCATGACATCTTTATTACTCCTGTGACTGATCACTCTATTTGAATGATAAATATAAATATATTTGTAATAAGAAATATCCAGTAACCTATCTTCATCTCTATTTACATTACTTGAATGAAGCACGTGGGTCACGTACACCATAATTATTGTACTTACCATAATTTGTGAATCTGGTTGTTTCAATTTTGTTACTCTTATTTTTACCTAGGGTCCAAGGATTCGACTCATCGAGATTGCTGACAGAGATGGTCACAGAAATGAGAATACGTTTATTGAAAACAGTTACCATCAATCCTAATTTATTCAGTAATTTTGGTTAAGCGTGTACACATAATAACATTTTAATATGGCGGCCATTACTTATACTGGCTCTTTGTTATAAAACTTCTTTATGTTCTATCAAACATTAATTCATCAAATTCTAATTATGTAATATGCATTAGTTTCATGGTTAATTGACCTGTATGCTATTTACTTATCACTACCGCAAACCAACCCCCATTTAGAAGTCGACATCTAACGTTCACGCACTTCTCTCGCTCTCTCATCCATACATACAATTTTTAATTTACTTTCATTTGTGTACACCTAATATCGGCAATTTCGAATAAAAGAGCTCTTTAATTAACTTTTGGGTTTGTCACTTCCCTGGTTAAATAGTCTGGAAGTTCTAGTAGCGTCACATGTTGATTCCAAAAACGGAGAGGTTACATCTTTCTGAATACACTGATTCTACATTTACTTTTGAAAATATTACTTCACACTGTCTAGATTTTTTTGTAGTTAACACTGGTTTACATTTTGATTACATTATTAATATTTTAAATCACTTAAACTGACTAATTCAGGCCAGCACAATTGTTAGCGTGTTATCGCCATGATGAATTTCTGCAGACTGGGGCGAAAATTATGCAAATTTTACGTATGTGTGTGTGAGTACACGTCATCGTTCTTTGTCTCTTGTTATATAATCGCCTTGTTAGTTACATATTTTAATCACGTCATTGTTGTTTTAATGACGTTTGGCGTTGTTGGCCAATGAAACGGGAGCATGTAGCGCCGTTACTGGCGGCTGTAACCATTATAAGTCTTTTTATCTGCACGTACACTGCTGTCCTTGAAATTATTTTGTTGTCTCGGAACTGCATCATTGTAGGCAAAAACCCAGGGAAATTGTATTACCCATATAAATGACTTTAAAAACATCGAAATACCATAATTTACTACCTTGCATACCATACTTTTTATATCAGACCTTTTGTACTGTCACAAAACCCCCTCAATGAAAGGTTTTGTGTCGAGACACAAAAACTTTCATTGACTCATTCACACCTCTCTAAAAGGATCAGCCCAGATATGGAGCCATAACCCCCTGTAGTGTTACTATAAAAAAAATTCAATCACTTACCCTTGGTCCAATGATGAGGTTCGCACCTTCTGACCTTACTGGACTTCTCCTGAGAGATCCCTACACCATAAGGCCATGAGGCACTTTACGCTCCTGTTCTGACGCACCGGCCAGCTCAGGACCGCGGTCACCACACCATAAAACTCTGAAACATTCAATACAAATTTTAAAATAGTGGCCTTCTCTATATCCATATCCACAACTGATATGTTTCCTCTTAGTACGTTGGTTTGCATTTTGGGGCATTGGTTTGCTTAATTCTACAAGTTGCAAACAATGTATATCAAGAATTAAGACAGAAAATTCCTGCTTTTTTAACAATCCGGTATCTAGTACACATTTCTGACTTCTGTCAATTATATTCACTCTCTTTATCACATGAAAACAATTTCTCTTAACCTAAAGAAAAATGTACTTTACTGCTTTAGCAACAACCATTAACCCTAATATTTTACTTCATATAATCTTACAATATCTATATCATGGCAAACAACTTTAAAGCTTTATACTTTCTTTACGATCTTTTCTTATGTTTAACTTTCTTTATAACAGAATCATTTCTAGAGAATGGACAAACTTTACAAAATTTTAATATTATAATCGTTACTATCCTGGTAGTAACCTCCTATCCACACACACTATTGTTGTCATTATGGATGGACTGTGACGCCCATTTGCCTTCACAAGAACTGTATTATTTTAGAGGAATCTATCGCCTTTGTGTTCTTGCTTTGGCGTTACATTGAAAAGTTAGGTATCAACATACCTCTGTTTATAGTTACATGCCCTTAATGCGGGTCTGCCACCTGGCTTTGCTGTCCCTACTCGGACAGAATGACAGCCGCTGTTCCATAGTTCCGGGGGATTTCCCCTAGTTTCACCCCCCATTAATTTCTAATATAAACCAATTTCAAGCCAGCTATGGTCAAGGGACTTGATATGACCATAGCTAACCGCGAGCCAAAGCCACGATTAGTGCTGGTAAGGCAGTAATCGCCCAAAAAGTCGGGGAAATCTACTTCACCTTCAAACATGTTCTACATCATTTTAATCATACCCGGCACGGTCAATAATCACATATAACACAAATTATATAAAATTTGTGCAGGGTACTTACGCCTTATTTAGGCCTCCGATGATGGCAACGCTCTGTACGTCACTCATCAACCCAATTCGCCAGTTACAATAGTACATGCCACTACTGCACTAGCCCGCTTACTTCTAACTTAATTCCACCTACATATACTGTTCATACAGTCCATTTTGACTTAATTTTTCTAACACCAGACAACTATAAAACACCCTTTTACCTTGCTCAAAAACAAGTTCGTTAATTATTTAAAATATTTTTTATATAGACACTTTACAAGTTCTAACTTTCACTTGAACTTTTACTTCTTTCTTCTTTCTCTCTCTCACCCTTTTCTCTCTCTTTCTCCTTTTTTTTTTTTTTTTTTTTTTTTTTTTTTTTTTTTTTTTTTTTTTTTTTTTTTAACTAAAACATTCATTTACTCTCATTAATATGCAAATCTTATTTAAGCTCTAAGAAGACCAATATCGTTTTAAATTCATGGCATTGTGCGTTCCTATCACCTTCCCCATCTCCATGTCCTGCGATACATACACATTTTCCATCTTTATCCCTACTATCACGTAAGGTCCTTCATAAAGTAGGAAGAATTTCTTTATCTCCTTCTCCTGAGCACTCGACAGGTCGTGCCTCCTTACTAATACCAACTGCCCGATTTCATACTTCACCCACTTACCTCTTGTGTCATGTCTATGTTTCCTGTGTTCACCCTTGCTTAATAAATTCTCGCTAGCCATCCGGATCTTAATGCTCACACCCGTCCGCTCGCTCTTCTCTGGATAATCAAACAACTGCTCCAAAATTCTTGGGGGGCGTGTTCCCTTTACTAACTCGTGAGGTGTATAGCCGGTGGACTCGTGGGTGGTACTGTTCAGCCAATTTTCTACCTTCCTTACGTATAACGGCCACTCGCTGTGTTTAGCGTGACAATAGGCTCTAAAGATCCTGCCTATCTCTCTCATTACACGCTCAGCCTGGTTTGACTGGGGATGATACACAGCCGTATGCTTCGTGAGGATTCCTTCCCATCCTAAGGTCTGGCGCCATTTCCCACTGATGAACTGTGGCCCGTGGTCCGACAAAATCACCTTCGGCTTACCCACGTTAATCATGTAGTCCTTAGTCACCTTCTCACTCAATACCTTACTGGTAGCTCTCTTTACGCTATACAATTTCACATACTTCGAAAAAGTGTCAAGTAATACAAAAATATACACAACTCCGCCTCTACCCTTCGGCAATGGTCCAAACAAATCTACCGCAACTAAATCAAATGGTCTCTCTACCCTTATAAAATTCAACTCACCTTCAACCCTATAATTTACCACTTTTGATTTCTGACATAAATCACAACTCCTCAGTAATCTCCTCACTCTTCTCTCCATGTTCCTGAAAACACATGACTCCTTCAATACACTGACACACTTCTTCGCCCCAAAATGACCGTATCTGATATGACAATCCCAAATGATCTTCTCTTCTAATCCTTCTGGTATCACTAACTTCCAATCACGCTCACCCCCTACTACCCTTTTAAACAATAGTCCTTTGTATATTTGGAAAAACTGGTTATATTCTGATTCCTCCAATTCCGTTTCTAAGCTGTTGATTATCTTTCCCGACTTACCATCTGCTCTTTGCATGGTGCTAATATCTTTTAATTCTTCTCCAAATATTTTATCCTCCCTTGTTATCTTAAAAATCTCGATCTCCTTTAGATCCCTACCTGTCCTGTTGTTTTCGCTGTCTACTCTGGAGAGAGTGTCAGGTACCTTGTTCTCTTTTCCTCGGATGTATTCCCACTTGAAGTTGTATTCCTGTAGTACGAGCACCCATCTTGTAAGACGGCTGTGAGCAAGCTTGCAAGTGTTCAAAAAGGATAGCGCCTTGTGGTCCGTTCGTATGATGGTTCTGTTTCCCAGTATATACGTTCGAAATTTCCCAACGGCGAATACAATACTCAATAACTCTTTTTCTGTTGTCGTATAATTCTTCTCCGCTGGCAGTAAGGATCTACTTGCAAAGGCTATTGTAAGGTGCTCCTTTTCCTAGTCCTCCTGGTACAGATCCGCCCCGACGGCTACATTACTGGCGTCTGTTTGTAGATAGAACACTTTCTCAAAATCCGGGTGGTTCATCATGATCATCTCACTAAATTTCCTTTTAATTTCCTCAAAAGCCCCACGTTCTACTTCGCTCCATTTCCACTGATGACTTTTCTGTAGTACGGCGCTTAACCTTGCTGTCACGTGGGCGTAGTTCCTTTGAAATTTTCGGTAGAAGTTACACAGCCCTAGAAAACTTTGAAGTTGCTTTATGTTCCTCGGTTCAGGGAAGCGCATGATTGATTCGATTTTTTCTGGATTTGCTGATATCCCTTGCGGTGTAATAATAAAACCTAAAAATTTAATCTCCGTTCGTAAAAATTCTGATTTCTCCCAATTTATTGTAAGTCCTCCTGTTTCCAATTTTGTCAACACATACTTTATGTGTTCCAAATGATCCTCAAAAGTCCTGGATGCGATTAAGATGTCGTCCACATAAACAGTCAAGAAATCCAGATCCTTAGGTCGCAATATTTTGTCTAAACACTTTATGAAATTCGCCACACTGGTATTCAATCCAAAAGGTAGTCTCCTGAACTGGTAGTTTTTCCCATTGAACAAAAATGCGGTATATTTCCTGCTTTCTTCTGCTAACGGTACCTGCCAATATCCTGCAGTAAGGTCCAGCGATGTCATGTACTTCACGCCGCTAAATTTCTGGAATATTTCGTTTATCGCTTCTGGTGACTCCCGGTCGGGTATAATTATTTGGTTTATTCTCCTTGCGTCCAAGCATAACCTGACTCTGCCATCCTTCTTGATCACTACCACCAAGGGATTCGAGTAGGGCGATACTGATCTCTCTATAATTTTACCTTTCAACATTTTGTCTAACTCCACTTGCACCGCTCGTCTCTTGGAATAAGGCACAGGATAACTCCGTTGCATGAAAGGGGTATGTTCTCTAATCTGTAATACACACTCATAGTTTTTTGCCCTTCCCGGTACATCGGCAAACACTCCTCGATACCTCTCTATCACCTGCCACAACGCTGCACGCTGGCCACTCCCGACATCGTACCCTTCACTCCGGAACTTATTGGCCCTTATCTCCCATACTGCATTATTAATATTTCTCGTGTCGTTATCATCATCATAAATATACTCTACCTCTCTACACCAATTGATCCTCGTATCGCTAATTTCTTCATCTACTCGTTTCTTTAATAACTTTACTCCCTTTGTTTTAATTTTATCTATCACCCGTTCGAAATTAACTCTTACCGACCGGTCACCCCCGTCTAACTCTATCACCTTTTCCTTGAAATTTATCACCGCTCTATTCCTCTGTAGAAAATCGTTACCCAGAATAATGTCCAAACTCAAACCCTTAACTACCAAGAATGTACTATCAAACTCTATATCATTTATCCGAAAGTTCAAATGTATCTGTTTTGTCACTCGCTTACTCCTTACCCCTGTAACTCATATCACCGTAACCCCTGCTATTGGCAAAACTGGGATATTTTTCTTAAATTCTCTCAACTCCGTTAAAATATTTTCTGCTATCACTGAAATCTCACTACCTGTATCTACCAGTGTTCTGTAATGCTTACCTTCTATATTTACCTGGACTTCTGTTAATCCTGCTCTCCCTTCCGTTAAAGTGTTGTTTTCTTCTTCTAATAGATCCTTTACTATGTCTGCTTGGATTACGTTGCTGTGGACGTCCACTGTGTGTTGGACCTCATGCGCTTTTTGGACAGATAAGTCTTTTTATCTGCACGTACACTGCTGTCCTTGAAATTATTTTGTTGTCTCGGAACTGCGTCGTTGTAGGCAAAAACCCAGGGAAATTGTATTACCCATAGAAATGACTTTAAAAACATCGAAATACCATAATTTACTACCTTGCATACCATACTTTTTATATCAGACCTTTTGTACTGTCACACTCCATGACTGTGTTAAATTTTAGAATCTAAAAATTTAACCCTTACATTTCCACTTTTACCCTCTTGATCGTAATAAAATCAGAAAGATTTCATTTTCTTTTTTTTTTGTAACTTTATTCATAAAATATAGTTCCTCCGTAAGGAAACTATGCACTGCTGACATGACAACACATAACATTTTCTAACTACAGTATTTAAATTATTGTTTTATTATATCCCACCATCAGCATCTAAAAATATTGTGTTGTAAATTCAAGGTATCAAAGATAGACCAGCTGACAATGGAAAAATAACATTAATTGGTATAATTATATTAGTCCCTTGATTCAGGTAAGATAAATGTCTGATCACTTGAGCAAAAAGGCTGAAGATTCTACCAAATTCTATTTAAAAGTATACGGTTATTTTATATGGTTGTTGACCCACAATTATGAAATTATGAAACCAATGTCTCTAGTCAAAGAAACAAGAAAAAAAGAAGTAGCTTCTTGAATTTGTTGATAAACAAACTTAATCGAAATAAATTAAAATAAAAATACTGCCAGAAACTTACCTGCGATCTTTTCACTTACTTACCTTTTTAAATTTTAATCAGAAGCCCAGAGTCGCCACGATATTTTTGGTTAAATATCGAAACCTTAACACTCTACCTTAATAAAAAAAAAATGGGACAATTTTGCAATCTGACTACCTCCCCATAATAATTCAGAAGAAATCCGGGAACGTTTAGACGAATCTTGCAGCACAGAAATGAGGAAGTGGTAATGACGAAATAACTACGCTAAAACATTTTATATGATGGAACAAATAGATTTACTGTTCGACTAACGTTTTTAACAATTACATAAAATAGAAAAAAAATACAATTAATCATTTCCGTGGTTGAATTACTACGTTAAATCTGGTATACATATACATACTTAGAAAAGCGGCCCAGTATTTACATCACACACTACATTCACATACATTTAAATAGTTCCTTTAATTAAGAGCGCTCTTTCGCATTAAATTATTTAACCAAATGGGTAGTCGCCTACTTAACCTTCATCTCGTGCCTCACTTTGTACCGACTCGAATGTTTTGTCTATTCGCCACTTTTACCATCCCATTCTTTCACTCCACTCACGTTACTCTGAGATTTTTGTTTCACTGTTTGGTGGTAATTTATTGATGTTTAGACTTTTACATCTGAAAAAGTTTATTTGGGACCACTGAGTCGGAGCGAGCATCCGGCCGTGGCCTCGACGGTATCTCGACTGACTCTACATGAGGCCGGACATTACTGCCTTGCCTGCGAACAAATTTCGTCGCCGCACAGCCTTCGTTGTCAAAGTCTTGGTAACTGCACACATGACACATGGTATTTACGTGTGTTGGACGTCCACGATATTTAGTGTTCACTGGTCGACGTCACAAATGTGGGCAGGACTTAAACTTATATCCTCCAGCTCGGACCACGTGCGAACAAAACCTTCGTCTCCAAGCCATATTGTTTTTTGCTTCTTGGCATGGGTCTGCACTCCACCGATGTTAGTGCATTTGAGCGCAGGTGTCACACAGCATCAAAGTTCCAGGAATTATATGGCGTGATTGCACGTTGACGCATTCCAATGTATTAGCATCACCTCACCAGTCCTTTATTCTAACTACGCCTTATTTAACACGTGGCTGTCCCCACAGATGAAACTGAATTTAAAATATTTTACTAACACAAAAATCCAAATTTACTAAAATAAAAGCCCCCCCTTTTTGCCCCGTTACAATACCCCCCCAATGAGAGATCTTCTGTCGAAACAGAAGAAATCTCATTGTTAAACCCATAAGAGGATCGGTGAGGATATGGTGCCAACAACCCCCTTTAGTTCTTATACATCATGGGTAAACTACCCCCCTGGCTCGGCGACTATGGCCACATCTGAACAAGATTACTGGACTTCTCTATACGAGATCCCGACACCATAAAATCGAACAGACACACACCACAGCGCACCTAACCGTTTAACATGCCACCCCAAAATCCAAACCCCTGGTCTTATACCATGCCAGATCCTCAACCGACATGTTCCCCCTTACCATGCACACTGTGCTGCCTTTAGCAGTTACTAGGCTTGTACACTCTTATTACTACATCCTAGAAAAAAATTTATTCTTACATTCAAAAAATTTATTTAAGTTGAAATCAAACTGCTCTATCTCCATTACTTTCTTCAAAATCAAAAAATAAAATCTTTTATCTGAATTGATTAATTCTCTTCGTTACTATTAATAATTAGAAAAACAAATAAACTGCAAATTTAATTAAAACATGAACTCCCTTATCCTAACATTTGATTATACATATATCCTATACCATATAATTCAATAACACTATTGATACACATAAAACATAATACAATCAAAATTCAAAACATCAATTAGATGGCAGGCACAAAAAATCAAAAAAAAATTTTTTTTTTTTCAAAAAAATTTTAAATTTATTAAAATATACTTTTCTCAATATTCAAAAATTTTTAAATTTTTATCAATTAAACAGCAAAATTGGCATTACTTCATTGCCAAACCGGGTCTAGTATATAACATCACCCATCACCTGATCAAACTGGGTCAAGTCCACAACCTTGACCTACATAGGTTATACATAGGCTACATCATAAAATACATTAAACATCTTTAAAATTTCTTATCTTCAAACATAACAACCTAATAAAATATAAAATTTAAAATTGACATAGTATTATTATAATTAACAATAAAATTAACATTTAAATTACTCAAAATTACACATTTTACAACTTTACTTTATTCTCAAATTCTATTAAAATTGTCACTTGTTTCCATTAAAATTCTATATTTTTACTATGACTCTTTTTCTTTAATTCTCAATCTCCATTAGTTTGGGTGATTTAATTATGCATAATAACTTGATTGTATCAACTTGGCATTTATATATTTATCATTTAATTCTATAAAATTCAAATTTATTATTAACATTCATTTTACATTGTATTTCATCTCTTATTACCTTTCTACTATGAATTACTACTTAACTCTTCACATTTCGATCATTGATTAGTCTGGGTGACTCCTGTATTCTCTATGCTTTCAATTGAATAGACATTTATAATCTTACTCCCTTTCTTCCTACTAACAACCAGATTTACAAATTATGACACCAATCTCTCAATTATAAACACCTTCACTAATTCCACTTACCTCTGGCACCGCTCGTCTTTGTACTAGGACGTGTGTTCCTAACCTGGCCATATACATACCTAACCATTTGCCCTCCAAAATATCGGCAAACACTCCCTTAAACTACTCTATCACTTGCCACAACGCCGCACGCTGATCACTCCTTACACCACTACCCTGACTACAAAATATCACCATCAACAAATATATTTACCATTCACTTTACTCACCTCTTTACATATAATCGCTAACCACTGTGTCTCTAAATATCTAACACTATTTTGTGTGTTACCGGTATTTCAAAATTCTTATTTATCTAACCCCCATTAACTTTAATTCTGCTTAACTCACCTGCCTTATTTCATTATCACCCAAACCCTTTTTACAACATTTCACCTTGATATAACACTAGAAAATTCATCACTTCTCCCCTTATAATAATATACCTCAATTTGACCATATTATCTGTTTAATCATCTACTAATCATTATAGAATCTTAATTTCATAAAATCATTTAACTTCATTATCAAACTTTCTTTTGTACAACCTTAATTAAGTAATTAATTTTCAATTATTTAAAAGTTCACAATTACTTTCATCGCTTATTTAGTCTGTAAAATTTTATAATTATTATTAATTTATACTAATTAATTGAAAATTTAATTTAATTGATAATTAATGTTATCAATTTCTCCTACATATACACATTGTTTACATAACACATAGTACACCATAATGTAGTACACAAATACATTTAACATAATGACATCAACACCTAAAAGAATATACAGTCCAACTTATTATTTGTTATCATTAACCGCAAATCGTTTCATAAGACAATCCATTTCAAAACCACACTATTCACATAATTAAATGTTCATAAACAATAAACAATCACCCTCCATCGTCGTGTATATACCTAACATATTTATAGCATAAATCATTTTTATTTACATCCAATTTATTATTATTATTATTATAAACCATTACCTCTATGTCATTCATCTTCCCTTTTATTATGTCATAAAACCTGTCACTATTATTTATTTTTATCCAGTCTCCGTAAGTATTTGTTGTTACACCCAGGTAAATTATTTTCTCATCTACATTTAGACTATCACTATACTCCCTTTCTAAATCATAAGCACTAACTAGCAATCCCTGATCAACCTCAACTCCCATTCTACTCTCATTTTCACTATTGTCTACTGTATCACTTTTTGATACCCCATTTTCAGCTACATAATCATTATTCTTATTTAATGTTATTTCATCATTATGATTACTTGTATTACTACCACTTACCTTGTCTACTATTCCTTCGTTATTTTTCGTTATATTACTACCACCACAAACACTTACCTGTTTTGGTTCACCTATATCTGTTCGCCACTCTCCCATAAGTTTATCCATCTCGTCAAAGTGTTTTTTCATCATATCAAAACCCTTATCCATTATTTCCTTCCTTTCATCTAATTTTGTGTGTAACTCGTCAATCATTCGCAACATATCCATTATCATTTTATAATCAGATTCACTCATCTCATTATCTGCCACCTGATCAACTTTATTCTTGTTAACTCGGTCTGTCTCTCTACCTTTATTTACCACCACCACACTCTCATCATTATCTCTAGGCCTATTTACTGCCTTATTTTCTATCACTATTACTTCAACTGTCTTACCTTTATTATTTGTCATCTCACTATGTTTTTTAATTTCTGCGAATATTCCCTCTTCTTGTTCTTCCATTCATGCTAAACTATCATCCAAATTATCCCACTCCTCGTCTGTCATTTCACCTACAACCCCTCTAAATTCGCTTTCCCACTCCTCCCACGCGAAATCAATATCATTCTCTCGTACCTCGGTCATATTCAAAATTTATTTATATAACCTCTTTATATATATTAAAAAAAACTATTATTAAACTACACACATAAAATCAAAACATCTAACACCACTGTACACATCATACTCCTACCAAAACATAACCTTATTTTACATAATGATATACGATTATTTCTTACACATACGTCATTACCAAATCCTACTTTCTGTGCTTTAAAATAGGTCTACCTCGTATAAAATTATATCAGGATTCTGGCAGCTTGGTCGCCAATTGTTGATAAACAAACTTAATCGAAATAAATTAAAATAAAAATACTGCCAGAAACTTACCTGCGATCTTTTCACTTACTTACCTTTTTAAATTTTAATCAGAAGCCCAGAGTCGCCACGATATTTTTGGTTAAATATCGAAACCTTAACACTCTACCTTAATAAAAAAAAATGGGACAATTTTGCAATCTGACTACCTCCCCATAATAATTCAGAAGAAATCCGGGAACGTTTAGACGACTCTTGCAGCACAGAAATGAGGAAGTGGTAATGACGAAATAACTACGCTAAAACATTTTATATGATGGAACAAATAGATTTACTGTTCAACTTACGTTTTTAACAATTACATAAAATAGAAAAAAAAAATACAATTAATCATTTCCGTGGTTGAATTACTACGTTAAATCTGGTATACATATACATACTTAGAAAAGCGGCCCAGTATTTACATTCACATACATTTAAATAGTTCCTTTAATTAAGAGCGCTCTTTCGCATTAAATTATTTAACCAAATGGGTAGTCGCCTACTTAACCTTCATCTCGTGCCTCACTTTGTACCGACTCGAATGTTTTGTCTATTCGCCACTTTTACCATCCCGTTCTTTCACTCCACTCACGTTACTCTGAGATTTTAGTTTCACTGTTTGGTGGTAATTTATTGATGTTTAGACTTTTACATCTGAAAAAGTTTATTTGGGACCACTGAGTCGGAGCGAGCGTCCGGCCGTGGCCTCGACGGTATCTCGACTGACTCTACATGAGGCCGGACATTACTGCCTTGCCTGCGAACAAATTTCGTCGCCGCACAGCCTTCATTGTCAAAGTCTTGGTAACTGCACACATGACACATGGTATTTACGTGTGTTGGACGTCCACGATATTTAGTGTTCACTGGTCGACGTCACAAATGTGGGCAGGACTTAAACTTATATCCTCCAGCTCGGACCACGTGCGAACAAAACCTTCGTCTCCAAGCCATATTGTTTTTTGCTTCTTGGCGTGGGTCTGCGCTCCGCCGATGTTAGTGCATTTGGGCGCAGGTGTCACACAGCATCAAAGTTCCAGGAATTATATGGCGTGATTGCACGTTGACGCATTCCAATGTATTAGCATCACCTCACCAGTCCTTTATTCTAACTACGCCTTATTTAACACATGGCTGTCCCCACAGATGAAACTGAGTTTAAAATATTTTACTAACACAAAAACCCAAATTTAATAAAATAAAAGCCCCCCCTTTTTGCCCCGTTACAAATTTTGTTGTCCATGTCGTGTCCAACATAACTACTGCTGTAGTTATATCACTAACTACAATAAATTATTATGTTATATATGTAATTTATATATTATATACATATATTATACATTAATGTTTAGTCAGGACCAAATAATTTAACAGCAAGAGGTATGGATTATGTGAAACGATTCCTTGGAACAAAGTTAGATAAGAAACCACATCTTCCAGTACGATATGATGCTAGAATGCTCAATGAAGAGATACCAGATTCTTTTGACGCCCGAGAACAGTGGCCAGACTGTAAGACCATTTCATCAATTAAAGATCAATCTGATTGTGGATCGTGTTGGGTAAGTACAGCTATTTTGAATTTATTTATTACTTAACTTCTTGCTACACACATTTGATATTCGATAGTAAATGTATTGAAAGTCCCTCCCCATGAAATGTACAACTTCCTTGTTTCTGCACCTAAGATCGAGAGAAATATTGTTACAACTAGTATCTTTTTATACAAAGTATTTTAATTATAAAGATTTTCTAAGCACAATACATCTGTACAAATTAAAAAGTAAATTTTTCCTAAAATATAGTAACACAATTTGTTTGTTTTTGTTATTGTTGTTGTTGTTGTTGTTGTTGTTGTTTTTGTTTTTGTTGTTGTTGTTGTTGTTGTTGTTGTTGTTGTTGTTGCTGCTGCTGCTGCTGCTGCTGCTGTTGTTGTTGCTGTTGCTGTTGTTGTTGTTGTTGTTGTTGTTGTTGTTGTTGTTGTTGTTTTGTTTTTATTCTTATTCTTCTTTTTTTGATGAATTGTAACTGCTCAATGTTAACTCATATGCCCATGTGTACTTTTTTCAGATTGTGTCCAAAAGATGGTGCCAAACTTCAGGAAATGATTCTGTTCATTAAACTGAAGGGAAAATGTCCAATATGCTGAAAAATGGTCCCTTTTCCATTTGTACAACTCTAGGTGTTATTATTGCCAAACAAAATTAGATGTGGAGTTGCAATTTGGTGTACACAGTACGTTTACCATTTATTTGTAATAAGTACAAAACAAACCAAAGTAATACATTAAAAATTTTTTGAATGGCAGCTGATTGAAATATTTAATCTAAATTTCAGAAAAATTAGTACCATCAACTGGGGTAACTTTACTCCAAATTTAGCACTTTTTAAAGAAAATGCTAGTTTTGGATTTGAAAAACATGCAATAAAAAAGTAAATTTTGATTATATGTTTGAAGAACTAATCTTTGAAGAGTTTCAATTGTATTTTATTGTTGATATCGCTGTTTTTCTATTTTTTATTTATTTATTTATTTTGGGGAAAAGTTACCCCGTAGAGGGGGTTACTTTACTCCAGCTCAAAAATGACATAAAAAGTAAGATAAATCATTGAAATGGAGTAAAGTAACACCATTTAAAGGTGATAAAATACTCCAACATAGTTTCAATTGAACTTATAAGTTTATTTAAGCAAAACCATACAGAAGATAACTGTGAAATAACTTGTATTTAATCATAGGGTACCAAATTAAATGTCTGTTCTATTCAAAACCAAACTAAAAAAACTTTCAAATGAAGTTCTAAAACCATACACTTCACTGTAAAATAAAACTTATTTGTTAGTGCAGTCCTAATGTGCATTTAACTGACAGTTATTGCAGCCATACACGATCAAATTCTGGGACAGAAAAAATCCACGCTTTGAAATTTGTTTTGGAGGTTCAATCCTTCCGATTACATCTTGCCTTGTTGTGGTTGTCTTCGTGCTCTGGCCATTTCCATGACTTTAAGGATTTCTGCATTGACGTGATATTCACTTCACAATCATTGAAACTTACAATTCTTCCTGGAAATAATTCATTGTCATATTTAAAAACTACAAATTCACCAACCTCTCTTACAACGTTTTTAATGAAAGGCAAGTGTTCAAGTCCTTTTCTCCCTGCAATGATGCTTCAAAATCATTTTCTTCCACTAGTTCTCTTTCGTACTCTTCTACTACTGCGTGGATATCAATATCCCTGTCACTCTTTTTCTTTGGAAACAATTTTTTCACTCTCTTTTGCTTCTTCATTTCTAGTTTTTTATCTGGTTCCTTTGATGACATACCAGGTGTCACTTCTAATTCATCTTTATCACCTGTGCCTACCAAGTGCTCAGGACCAATGCTCTTCCCCGGAGCTACATCTATCTTCTTTTTTCTTCCCTTGTTACTTTTTTCAGTCCATTGGGCCTGTATTTAAAAATGAACTTTCAACCTCACCTTCAATCATGAGTGCATGAGGAATTTTCTTTAAAAGTTCATCAACACTATTTGGATAAATTCCACATGACCTGAAACCAGATATTAAGTTAGTTTTGGAGGTAGGTTCAATATACTCCAAAAGCTTCTTCAAAAGGAAGGGAAAATCCTGCTTCTGGAGAGTGGAACATGTGAATCCACCATTCTCTTTCCACTCCGTAAGTATTTTCCTCCAATCTCTTTTAAGAGGGGCAAAAAAAGCCACGTCTAGTGGCTGGGTCAAGTGACTACTGTTAGCAGGGAGACAAATGAAGCTTACTTCATGAGCTTGGCATAAATTTAGCACGTTACTGAAAGATGAGTAGACAAGTTGTCACCTATGATGATCTTCTTGCCTGGCAACCTTCTGAAGCGAGGTAAAAGTAAACTTTCAAACCATTCATTGAATGATACTGCCTCAAACCACCCTGACTGAGAACTGGTATATCTAGCTCCCAAAGGACCGTTCTGTGTCCAAGTATCCCACATATTCGTCGATTTGTACAGTACATATGGTGGAAGACTTTCCCTTGCAGCGCTGCCACAAAACGTAACAGATATACTAGTTTTGGTTGGGTTCATTATCCTCTCGGGATACTTTGAACCATGCTTGATTATTATTCTTAATCTACCTGGATCGTCAGTCAGGTTTGACTCATCATAATTCCATATATTTTTGGGGGGACTTATATATATTGCCTTCTGTGACCTCTTTCAGGTTTTCTACATATTCTGTTAACACTTCTTTAGATATCCCAGGATGGCTCCTTTTTATATTAGCAGCAAATCGAGACCCAGTTAGTGTTGGATGTCTCTTGAGGAACGATTTGACCCATTCTGATCCAGGTATATTATTTTTGAACTCCTTAACTCTTCTTCCGCATTTATCAAGGTAGGACTTGGCAATAATTCTTATGTCGAAAGAATCTAATGGGAAACCGAGTTCTCCAAACCTGGATATACAACGAACAAAAATAGATTCCTCATCCTCAGTAAATATTGTTGGTTTTCCCGGTGCTTTGTTCTGGCGTCCTTTAAGCTTATTTAAAATTGTCTTTCTTGGTATTTTGTAATGGTCTTCAGCTTGCCGATGAGTGATTTTGCCATTTCTGGTGCACACCAAACATTCATTTAATAGTTCTGTGGAGTAATCACAGTATTTTCTGGAACCAGGTTTCCTTTTATAGGTCCTTGTCATGCTGAAACAAAGACAACTAAATTAAAATTCAAGAAAAAAACATTGGGGTTACTTTACTCCAACAAAAATGTGGAGTAAAGTAACCCCATTTCTCACAAAAACTAACCTCAATTAGGTAAAAATTAATTAATCACTAGAGAAAAGGAAGATAGGCTTATGAAAGTCATTGTTTAACCTAAAAATGAGTGTAGGAATATATAAATTTGTCTCTTACCTTAACAATCAATCAAACAACACGTCTGGAGGCAAAAGTTTGGAGACATAAATTTGATGAAAATTTCACTTCCAACTTCAATCTCAAACCAAACAAACAAGAAATGGCGGGAATTTCGGTTAACCTTCTCAGATCATACAGCTGTGTTACCAACAACAAGAGATAAATAGCCCCGGCCAAATCTGATCTGTATATACTGATCCATAAGCAATTAATCTTTTTCCGAAAATGGAGTAAAGTAGCCCCTGATGGGGCAAAGTAACTCAGGTTAACGGTACTTATAACAAAAAATGTTTTATTATAAATATTTTATAATAATATAAACATACTGTGTACACCAAATTTCAACTGTACATCTTATTTTGTTTGGCAGTAATAATTACATTTTTAACACCTAGACTTACACACAGAAAAAGGAACCATTTTTGTTCAATTTATGAGTAGAGTCATTTCCTGAAGTTTGGCACCATCATTTGGAAACACTGTATATAGTGTGCACTCATACAAATCAGCATTTTTTATTGA
The DNA here is from genome assembly GCA_034769895.1 of Magicicada septendecula. Classification (NCBI taxonomy): domain Eukaryota; kingdom Metazoa; phylum Arthropoda; class Insecta; order Hemiptera; family Cicadidae; genus Magicicada; species Magicicada septendecula. The sequence goes on from CM068372.1 coordinate 218,586,287, forward strand.
AAATTAAACTATGCTACATTAAAATTCACACCAATTTATTCCTTAGTCAGATGTTAGGGTTTTATTTAAACTGATCTATACAAACTCTTGGTGATCTTCTTCTTCTTCTTCTAATTGCTGTGTAATAGTGAACCGCCAACCATGGCTGTGCCATCCATTAGAGTTGGCCATGCCCCAACACATATTCAAAATAATATTATTAATATTGTATAATATATTAAGTAATATTGTGATTGGTATTATTAAAACTATTTGTCATTAGAATAGTACATACGTTATGTTACTCGCATAAATTAAGTATATACTCAAGTGTATTTACATTATCCACAATTGATGTACAACTTATTTACACTAATTCACACTATTTGTAGAATACATTAGAATGTTCTGTATCAATGCACAGATGCATTTATAGTTAACATAGTTTATTCTGCAATGTTCTGGAATGGGCGCTTGGAACATTCTGGAAAATCATTACCAACATTACCATGAACATACAGTCATTACCAATTATATACAGAACTGTAAGAGAGAGTGTGAATCAGTCTCGGTACTGAGGATTAGTGAGTTAAGTTACAGAATCAATTTGTGTATTTGGTACCACATTTGTGGATCAATATTTTATTTGTGTGTTATCTTTTTGTTTGTATAATTTATGATTGTGTCAATAATTGATATCACAGTTGTGAATTGAAATTTGTAAATATCACTATAATATTGACGACTCGGAACACTAAGTTTTTTGTAAGTAAAAACGTAAAGTTTTACCTTACAGCCTAAACCGGCTTTCACCTATAGAAGGCTTCATCTGAGCCTCTGATGAAGCCTTCTATAGGTGAAAGCCGGTTTAGGCTGTAAGGTAAAACTTTACGTTTTTACTTATAAAAAACTTAGTGTTCCGAGTCGTCAATATTATAGTGATATTTAGTTAAGTAACGGACACGTCATGGACAACGAAATCCAAGAATTGAAATTTGTATTTTCTGTGTTATACATTTACTTGTGAAAAATTATTTGTGGTAACAGTAAATAAACAAGGTGTCGACAGTGATATGAGTGTTCATTTCAATCACTGCCTAGAAGACAACATTCTTCTTCTTCTGCTTCTTCTTCTTCTTCTTCTTTTTGAATATTTTGTTTAATATTATTCAAATAATTTATTATGATCTCCTAAATACTTAAAACTTTGTTTAATTTATTCGTATATTTGAACAAAATCAGATAGTTATAACAACAGTAAATATGTACAGATGTTTTTCATACAAAGTTTGTAATGAAAACATAACGTAGTGGAAATAGAATGACTTTGTGTAAATGAAATTGAGTAGAACACATTTCCAGGCAGTAGCTGCAGCTTCTGTGTTCTCTGACCGTCTGTGTATTGCATCACATGGTGAAATTGACATTAACATGTCAGCAGAAAACCTCCTCAGCTGTTGTGCATACTGTGGTGAAGGGTGCAATGGTGGTTACCCTAACATGGCGTGGAAGTACATAAAAAATCGTGGTCTCGTTTCTGGTGGTGATTATGGTTCACATGATGTGAGTACTTTTATAATACAGAGGATGATATTCTCTCTGTTGCATAATTAATATTCAAATGTCAAACAATTTAAAATATTACATCATTAAATAAATAAAATTAATGCCACAAAAAACATGATATAGATAGACCAGGATACTCCTGATACACTGTAGATATAATTATTTATAGATATCCACCCACAGATTGCTCAAATCTATCTTTAACAATTCTACATTTCTAAATTCCAAGCTATGCACTATCATCAAAAGCAAGAACACAGCTTTTAGTCACTAAGGAAAAACATTGAACATCGTCCATTTTTATAAATGGAATAAACTTTAATTCCCAATATTATATAATTAAATCTGATGCTAAATAATCAACATTTAAGTAACAAAATTCCAGTGCACTGTAACAGAACAGATTTAATTTAAGAGAAAACTGTAAACTTACGACAAGCTAAAGAGATAATCAATTTTGTAAATTAAATTCTATTATCAGTCTGCTTTCATATTTATCATAAGAAAGAAAAATTAAAAATTTAAATTCTTGAATTTTTTGTTATAACATATCTGAGTATTAATATATGAAATGAGTTTTTCTAACTATTAAATATTAATTTTTAAGTTAAAATTCTTGTTAAAATTTTTGCCTTTGTGCAAGCTAGTTATTGCTCACTGCAACTTTCATCAGAGGTAGCTCTCCTATGCAGTTCCTGTGATGAATGTAGTGCCATCATCATTTCAGACAATGGTTCTGCTTTCAACACTGCAGCTGATAGTGCTCCTAGCAGCTGCTTTCAATGAAGCTCGCAATGAACAAAAGCTTCTGTAGTATGTTCTGTGTTGTAGTAGCTTCTGTAGTGTTCTGTAGACAGAAATCTGCAATGCATATTAACAATTTTGGTTAAAGGAAAAAGGAAGAGATAAACAACACAATTACTAACATGTCTACAAAAAAAAATAATATGTCTACAAATTACATCTTACTACATAAAGTTGAACTTGAATTGAATGTTTGGATGAAAAAGAATGAACATACACTGATATACTAGTCACATACCTTGGAAGATATATTGGAAGTCTATTAGATGTATATCATAATGTTTATGTTACATTTTTACATGTTTACAAAATGTCGATTTTTCATTTATATTATATTGCGTGGCTGGAATTAAGGTCATTAAGTTCCATTGGTGACACTAATTAATATTATAATATAAACCTCAATAAAACTAAATGTTTTTTAAAGTTGTTTTTATATAAAACATAAAATTTCTAGTTATAGAATTTTTATGTTCTATTCACTGCAGTTTTCTATCTGTATTTGCTTAGATTTATATATACTTATAAAAAGAAGTAATGACAATTTTCAGGGTTGTCAACCTTATGAAATCTCTCCCTGCAGTGAGACAGGCAGTGAAGGTTTGCGGCCTTGTAGAAACACAGTACCAACACCTAGCTGTCATTTTAAATGTACTAATAATAACTACAAGTCACCATATAAAAGTGATCTTAAACAAGGTATTCAATTAAAATAAATTCTTAAATCATAAGCATAAGTACTTAATTTATGCTAAGTCACATACTGTTTGTCTGAAAGTGTCTGTTGATGCAGTTTCAGTTTATTTATTATTATCAGAATTCATTGCTGATAAGGAATAATACAAAATTACAACAGTGAATTAGTGCCCCTTTTTGAAAGCTATTAGCACTAGATCTGATTCTGTAGATGGTTGTATATGCAACGGATGTATATTCATTTGTAGGCAATGTATTTGTAATGTAGAATCTACTGGTAATCCATTATCTGAAATCCATGTTAGCTACAACATTTATTAGTACAGAAGTATATTAATTAAGTGGCACATCAGGTTAACGATTCAAGCAAACGTTTGCTGGAGTAATAAATTGTAATTATGTTGTTAGACAATTCTTACAAGGAAATAATATGTAGCATCGCAATATATCTTGTAAATATGCATCACTAATAATTGCTCTGTATCTGAAGAGTAATGAACACGAAGTGGTAAAATTTTGCATACACTTAAATTGTAGGTAACATAGACTATTTGAACCATTTTGAAGCATTCTGAATATCATTAGTAAAATTATAAAAAATTAAAGTCTAAATTTAAATTTGATTAAAGTTGATAATATGGTGTTTTTAAAAACTGAATAAATTGTTCAGAATTGTTGAGATAATTAATTCTAAAGACTAAAAAAAGATAATAATTGTTACATGTAACTTTTCTCAGAGTATTAATATAAACAAGTAATTAATGACCTGAACAAGAGGATCTGTGACGTATAGACCTGGTTTTGGCGCAGCCCATGGCAACCACTTCATGTTTGTAATCGTTGTACTGAATAAATCACGTTTACTCCTTTATTTCAAATTAAGGTTATTAATTATAGAACCTAACATTACATGGTGTCAGAAGTGGTTAAAATCACAAAATTAACCGAAAAAGAAGTAAAAAAGTTGCAAGATGACAACAACAAACACAAACGAAGCATTAACTGGAATCAAACCGCCAGGTAACCTACAAATCGAGCCTGACAGACAAATCTACGAACTGAAAAAAGTGGTTACAGCAGTTCGAATGGTATGCAACTGTTATCCAGCTAGATAAGAAGCCTGCTGAAGTCCAGGCTGCAATGTTTATGGCGATTATAGGGCCAGACGCAATCGAAATTTACAATAATTTCAACCTTAGCGATGCTGACAAAAATAGGTTGGAAGTCATCAAAGAAAAGTTTAAAGAGTATTTCGCACCAAAAACAAACATTTCTTTTGAAAAATATATATTTTTTAAGATTGAACAAAATGAAGATGAACAGTTCAACAAATTTTTAACAAGAATAAAACACAAGCAAGCAAATGTGAATTTGGCATGCTACTTGATGAAATGTTAAAAGACAAAATAGTATTTGGAATTAAATCTAGTCAAGTAAGAGAAAAACTACTAACTGAGGACAAACTCGACTTGACAAAAGCTATAGCTATCTGCAAAACTAGCGAACAAGCTTCCAAACAACTGGATGAGTTTGAAGGCAAAAGTAAAGCAGATAAAATTTTAGCAGTCAAAGGCAAGAGTACCAAAAAATAAAGATCAAAATCAGAGTTTTGACTGCAAAAGATGTGGTTCAAATCACAAAAGCAAAGAATGCCCAGCTTTCAATAAAAAATGTGCTAAGTGCAGTAAGACTGGTCATTTTGCCAAAATGTGTCGCAGTAAGAATAACTGTGATTCCAAGCGCAAAAACAAAGTGAACATATTAGAAGAAAGTTCAAACTCTGAAGATATAAGTATATAAGATACATAAATACCATAAGTGCTGGTGAAAGGAAAGACTGGACTGAAATAATTCAAGTTGGCAACGTAAAGTTTTCTGTCAAACTTGATACTGGTGCAGAATGCAATGTATTACCTAGGCATCTAGTGGATAAAACCAAAGCTAGTTTACAACCAAGTCATACAAAAAACTTAATAAGTTATACAGACGACAGAATGACAGTTCTAGGTGAAGTAAAACTACAGTGTGAATTAAAAAACAAAGAAGCAAAAGTCTTATTTAAAGTAGTACAAGAAAAAGTTACACCAATCCTAGGACTCCAAACTTGTGAAAGATTAGGACTTGTTGCAAGAGTAAAAACTAAAAAAAAAATTCAATCTACAGATGATATATTTGAAGGGTTAGGCTGTTACAAGGATTATGAATATGACATCGACCTGATCGAGAACCCTAAATTCGAGATAAACCCCTCAAGGAGAGTTCCACATGCAATAAGAGACGAGGTAAAGCAAGAACTCGACAGGATGGTAAAGTTATATGTCATCAAACCTGAAACAGAGCCTACACCTGCAGTGAGTCCAATGGTGGTAGTTAGAGAAAAAGGTAAATTAAGAATCTGCATAGATCCGTCAGACGTGAACAAAAACATTTTGAGGCAGCATTTTCCTCTTTCTACAATAGAAGAGATATCAGCTGATATCAAAGGATCAGAATTTTTTGCATTACTAGATTGCACGAAAGGATTCTGGTAAATTAAACTGTCAAAAAGAACACAAAAGATATTAACATTTGCCACACCCTGGGGAAGATATTCTTTCAAGAGACTTCCTTTCAGCGTATCCTCAGCGCCTGAAATATTTCAAGAAATTTTAACAAATTTACTTAGTAAATTCAAAAATGTAAGAGTGTCAATCGACGACATCTTTATACACGCAAAAAACAGAAAAGAGTTACACAAAACAGTTAGCGAAGTCATCGAAGTGCTAAAAATTTCAGGCTTTAAACTGAATAAAAACAAGTGTATTTTTGAAGCAAAAAAGCTAAAATTTTTGGGACACATTGTTTCGTCCAAAGGACTAGAAGCAGACCCAGAAAAAAGTAGAAGCCATACAAGCCATGAAAACACCAACGAATAAAAAAGAGTTACAGAGACTCTTAGGAATGATAACCTACCTAAACAAGTTTATTCCTAACATGTCAGACCTAACAAATCCACTAAGAGATTTGTTACATAAAGACACAAGTTTTACCTGGGAATTCCATCATGAAGAGGCACTCAGCAAGATAAAACAAGTACTACTGAGTTCACCAGTACTAAGATTATATGATGTAAACAAACCTGTAACTCTAACAGTTGACGCAAGCTCAAAAAACCTTGGGGCAGCACTTCTTCAAGAAGGCCAGCCAGTAGTTTATGGATCCAGAGCACTGACTAAAATCTGAGCAGAATTATCCTCAGATTGAGAAAGAAGCACTCGCTATACTATTTGGATCCAAAAAGTTTCACGAGTATGTATACGGTAAAGCACTAACAGTGGAATCAGATCACAAACCGCTTGAGACAATCTTCAAGAAAAATATACAATCAGCTCCAGCAAGACTGCAATGTATAATGCTTAATCTTGCACCATATTCACCAAACGTTATGTTTAAAAAGGGCACAGAAATACCTCTGGCAGATTTCTTAAGTCGTGACTGTGATGCTTCTAAGTTAAGATATGACCAAGAAGAGAACCTCAAAGTAGCAGTCATTCTACCAACTTCATTGGATGCTAAAGGGGAATTAGTTCCAGCAACAGAAGGGGATCCACATTTACAGTTGCTACTTAAAACAATAATGCACGGGTTTCCAGAAAGAGCCGATGAACTTCCTGCAGAACTGCGACATTACTTCAACTTCAAAGAGGAATTGACATATCTTAAAGGACTAATTTTTAAAGGTGAAAAAATTATAGTACCAAAAACACAAATACCCAGAATGTTACGCAGTATCCACCAAGGACATCTAGGAATCCAGAACTGGTTAAGGAGAGCTCGTCAATCAATTTACTGGAGAGGACAATATGGTGATATTGTAAAACTAGTCAGTGGCTGTTCTATCTGCGAACAAACACAAAGAGACAATACCAAAGGTACAGTGCTAGTTAAAAGGATCCCCACACTTCCTTGGCAAATAGTTGCATCAGATCTATTTGAACTGAAAGGAAAAACTTATTTGGTGATCTGCAATAGTTATTCAGGATACTTAGACTTTCAACAACTAAAAAGTCAAACATCCTGTAAAGTTATCGAACAGTTTAAAAAATGGTTCTCCGCACATGGTATACCAGAAGTGCTCGAAACAGATAATGGCACACAATACATGTCCAAAGAATTCAAGGACTTTCAAAAAGAGTGGCATTTTAACCATGTCACGTCCAGTCCACATCACCATCAAGGCAACGGTCTAGCTGAAAAAACAGTTCAAACTGCAAAGAATCTACTAAAAAAATGCAGTATTGACAAGTCTGATGTCCAACTTGCTCTCTTAAATTGGAGAAATACACCAAGAAACGACAGCTTAGGTTCTTCAAATCAACGCCATTTTAACAGAATCACCAGATCACCGATACCCACAACAGACAGCAATTTAAAACCAAAAATAGTTCAAGGAGTCACATACGAACTTGAACGTCTACGAAAGAAGCAAGCTAACTACAGCAACAAACACACTAAACAACCAGTTAATTATGAACTTAATGATAAAGTCAGACACAAAGTTGCTCACCGCCAATGGGAGGGAGCAAGGGTGATAGAAAAACCTGAAAGTCTGCCAAGATCCGTAATCATCCAAACAGATCAAGGCCAAATTTTAAGAAGAAACTTCAGTCATCTGCACAAAACACAAGCAGACCTGGCCAGCAGTAACAGAGTTGTACTTCCTGAAACCAAATATGCTGACAAACCAGCAGAAGTACAGGTTCAAGCACAAGCTCAATCACCTGCTGCCCATAAGTCACTTGCTGCATCCACTCCTACATCACCAAAGCCTAATGTCAACAGGGATACTTCAAAGTCCTGGCTCGATCAGCAAGAGAACCATTAGCAGCAGTCAAACACTAGTAATCAACCAACCCAGTGATCATCAAGATTTGGAAGAGTAATAAAACCAATAAATAGACTCGATTTGTGATACTTATTATATAATTTGAGTGTACGATCATAAGCATTATTTAAGTATAAACCAAAGTTCTTATTTTATTTATAAAGAAAGGGGAATGTGACGTACAGACCTGGTTTTGGCGTAGCCCATGGCAACCACTTCATGTTTGTAATCATTGTACTGAATAAATCATGTTTACTCCTTTATTTCAAATTAAGGTTATTAATTATAGAACCTAACATTACAGGACCATCATCTTCATATAGAAAATTATGTTTTCTATTCTTCTTCTTCTTCTTCTTCTTCTTCTTCTTCTTCTTCTTCTTCTGTCAGATTGCTAGAGACAATACAAATTTATAAGCTTCTCCTTTACTTTGTAAGAATCAAGATTTCTTTATTAAAAATTATTTGCTTTGTTTATTACACCTGTTTACCCATTTACACACTAAATTTGTCTAACATTAGGCAATTCAATATTTTACTGAAATTCACGTGTTCAATGTATAATTTTATTTTTTATTTTCTTAAAATCGAACTTCTATGTGTTCATAATTTTCTATAAATTATTTGTTATAATTCTTTTTTTTTATCAATTTTAGTTCACTAGAGTTTGAGGAAAGACCACTCTATAGAATGGATTAAAAGCCAGTTTCCCTTTCACACAGATTTAAATTCTGTAACAGGTGGAAAATTTTGATTTTTGTAGTTGGTAGTGATCAGCTGACATAATTTCTATAAATAAATAATATTTATACACTTACTCTTATATAGTAATAAGTATGTATTATTCATTAAGTCTGTGTTATAACACATTTCATCCCACTCTGTATTATAACTCGGCTGAATTTATTAGTTTATACAAAGTTAAATTATAATTTATTTAGACACAAATCACTTTATTTCTGTTAATATTATTTTTTCCTGTCCTTTATTTCAATGAAATACAAAGCAGAGTTTCATAAAAACTAAGGTTGAATAAGTTAAACCTCTTGCTATTGATGGAAGAAATTCATATTGATTCATTAATGAATATAAAGAAGGAAAGTAAATACAGAAAATCATACAGTACTGTATGTGTATGATGCAGCAATTTTTGAAAGGACAGGCAGTTGTTGGAGAAGAGGTATAAATAATTGAAAGAGAAAGTGCAGCTGATGGGAATGGAAATAAATGTGGATACAACATAAACTATGGCTAATGATCAGCGATAAGGGACAAAGTTGGAATAGTGGAAATGATAGTATAGAGGTTGTGGCAAGAGTTCATCTATCTGGAAAATAAGGTCAAGAGATCTTACTCAGTAGATCAAGATTAGAATCCTCAGTGGAAACTGGGCACTCTGCACACTCAGAGATAATTAAATCCCAATTTATTTATCAATCAACAACAACAGCTGTATATAAAGCACTTATAAGACCAGTCATCACCTGTGGATGGATGTAAAACATGGGCACTGGCAGATAATGGAAGAAATACTAGCTATATTCAAACACAAGGTGCTGAGGGAAATAAAAGTTCAATAAAAGAAACAATGACTAGCTTATTAGACATAATTATGAAATAATGTACGGTGACATTATAGATATTATAATATACAGCAGAATTTATAAAACTTAATTGGGCAGGAGACCTGGCACAAGTGGGTGATGACTGGACACCAAAAAGAATAATGAGTAGAAAGATGTTAAGTTATGGACAAAGGGGAATACCAAAGACCACTGCTGGGACAACATATAGGAAAGTATAAGGAAGCTTTCTGTGGTTGAAACCTGGCAGGCAGTAGCATAGGATTGGGGTAGATGGATGGTGATAGGGTTGACAAATGTCAAGGTCCAACAATGATCTGTAAAACCAAAATAAGAAGATAAGCAGAAAATCAAGTCATATATCTTCCATGTCATGATTAAATTAGCACAGGGTTTTCTTGTAATGACCATTTTACGAGGGTGATTTGAAACATTCGCGGCCTACCATATAAACGAATGTGTGGTGTTTCTGTTTTTTACTGCATCGTGGCACCACGTTCGCCCCACGAACAGCTGTGAAGCATCAAGTCGGGTCAAGTCATTGTTACAGAGAAACAGCTGTATAAATAAGGTTATCTCACAGCACCGCTGAAACTGGAGAAAACAGAACATCATATTTTTTGTTAAGAAAGGTTTAACGTCAACAAAAATTTTTAATGAGATGAAGAATGTGTTGGGTGATGCTGGACCTTCATTTACTACAGTGAAAAAATTTTAATTACGACAGTGAATTTAAACGTGGCCGTGCAAGACCCACGTACTGGGCATCTGAAAAGTGCCACTACGCCAGAAATCATCAATAAAGCCCACGATATTGTTTTGGAAGATCGCCGTTTGAATGTGTCTGAAATTGTTAAGCCTGTGGGCATCTCAGATGAAAGGATACATCACATTCTTACTGAGGAATTAGGTATTGAAAAAGCTGTCTGCAAGATGGGTGCCGCGTTTGTTGACAAGTGACCAAGAACGCATGCGAATGCAAACTTCTCAGGAATGTTTGGACCGTTTTAAGAAAAATCCGAAAGATTTTATTCGTATATTTGTAACAACTGATGAAACTTGATCCATTACCTTACTCTAGAAACAAAACAAGAGTAGAAACAATGGATGCATGGTGATTCGCTGCCTCCAAAAACGGTAAAATCAATTTTCTCGGCTGGAAAGTATATGGATCCATTCTTCTGGGATAAGGGGTTATTGTTACTAGATTGCCTTGAAAAGGGTTAAACAATAAATGGAGAGTATTACGCTAACCTTTTGGGCCAATTATATGTAAAAATTTGAGAAAAAAGACCAGGTTTGGCAAAGAACAAGATTTTCCTCAGATGACGAGCTGAAAGCGGCAGTAAACAATTATTTTGAGGACCTAGAAGAATCGGACTTCCTCAATGTAGTAAGTGACAGGGTAATGACTTGATGCTTCACTCCTGTTCGTGGGGCGAATGTGGTGCCACGATGTGGTAAAAAACAGAAACGCCACACATTCGTTTATATGGTAGGCTGCGAACTTTTCAAATGGTCCTCGTATTCTGCTGAAATATATGTTGTTGTTGATTGTCTTATTTTATTAGTGTTTTTTTTTTAGAGATCTTTGTCACTATTTGTTGTACTTTCCTGAACACAGTTTGGAAAACTTTGTATATGTGACAAATATTTTTTAAATGCCACACTCATGTTCTCATACGCTCAGTATTGTTTTTTTATAATTTATAGAAATGCCCTCTCTGTGGCTCCAAGAAGAAATGACACAAACTCACTTATTTCCTTCATTTAAAGACGACTATAACTTAGTTCTGACTTACTCTGTGCAGCAGTACAGAAAGTTAAAATAGTCTGTATGATATCCAACATCCGAAATGGATAGGAACTATCAGAAGAAGATAACTTAGTTACTGAAAAGTTACTACTTTTTCACAATTTTGGCTGTGTATTATAGTTTTTTATTTATACAATAACATTTTTAAAAGTTAAACATACTAAAATATAAGTATTTACTAAATTATCATCTTTTGATCTTCTATGTAATCCAATATGAGAAAATTCTGTTTTTTCAACTTTTACCATTAGAACAGAAGACAACAAAACAATTCAAGTCTGCAAATCCAGATGGATAGTCACTCTCCTAAGATAATGCTCTTAATACTGTTGTTTTAGATTTATTTAATCCTTCTAGTTGTGTAATTATTACCTTTTTTTATTTTAGCTGTTAATGCTTATGTATTACCAACAAAATCAGAGTCAATACAGGCTGATATTCTAGAAAATGGACCAGTCGAAGCTGCGATGGTTGTTTATGAAGACTTCATTAGTTATCAAAGTGGTGAGTTGTTTAGGAAAATACATGCAATCCTAATGTATAATAAAACTTGTATACTACTATATGACTGTACTGTAATTGTAACATATATATTGTAATAGAAATGATTACCAATCAATTTATTGTTGATATACTTTGCTTGATGAGCATAAAATAATTCTCATCCTCCCTATAATTCGCAAGATGAAATTATGAGTAGTTTGTTTCTTATGGTTCAATATAATTGACTTTATTCTATTAATTGTTAGTAATTCATTTGCCGTGGTGTAACATCAGCTTGCTAATTTTAATTATAAATTATACAGGTTGGTTGGTTTGTAATTATAGTGGAATGGTTCCCTTGTGCTCGCTGGCATGAACTAGACTGTTCTAATTTTCTTTTGTTTTTTATTAGTAATTGATATATTAAAAGTATGTACTGATGGTTATTCGAAAGTTTATTTAATTTATTCTCTTTACCTTATTAGAGTTCACTGACCTAGTTAAATCATTTAAAAAGCAGTGATACTTAAATATTAAGTGGGGTTATAAATTTTGTAGATGCACTCTATACTTTCCCTTTCTTTATAGATTTAATATAATTCACTGTTATTATTTATTCACTATAATGTCCTTTAAATATAAAAAAACTTCACAACACTTGATGTTTACTGTTAGGTTATGTCCCCGCTTGAAGGTTAGATCGCCTTTTGTTTACACTTCACCTAACCTCACTCGGGTTAAAGACTTTGGGGACAAGACTATTTACACTTTGGGTTGAAGACTATTTACATTTTCCGTGTCACAGAGAAGGTGTTCTTGACTGTATGATTAACGGCAAAAGACTGACTCGTTGGCGATGCATTATGGGTTGATTTATGTAGGTGACAGATTCTGATTGGTAGAATTATTAAGTATTCCGTTTTTAATCACAAAAAATTCCGTTTTCTGGTTGATGCTCACCAACAGACGCCAATAAGTGTCCCTTTTCTGATCAAATTTATTAAAAAATCTTAAAATTTACATATTTTCCTTATGCTACCGGTACTGAATATAACAAAGATATTACCACCATTAAACTGCATTTTTTATGCTGATCGTTTTGAGATTTCTTAAGCCATATTTCTGTCCAGTAATAACAAAAATGACATTTTTAACTGATGGCCTATTCTAACATTTTTGTTTAAAACTAGTCCTATTTGTACATATCTAAATTTTTGTGATTGTACATTCTATCTTATGCTAATAAAAGACATTTTATTATTAGTACTGATAACTATAAACATTAACTTATTTAACAAAACATTGAATTGACCTCTAGGCACCATAATGTCCATTGTTCCATGGACTTGTTATATGTGTGAATAAATGTACAGTTACATGGTTATTAAATATAATAAAAAGATTTATTATACAGCTACAATAGTGAATACATCGTGAGCGTGTTGCTCTTATGGCGATCGCCCTGTGACTCACTCACATGCCCCGCTATACATATGTCATGGCGTATCCCCACTCTTATAACTTATGGTACTACTCACAACATCTCCCCTTTTCTAGTTTTTCAAAATTAAATTACAATATTATTACATAACATTTATTAAACATACATAACCTTTTAAGTACTCTGGTTTCTTTATCGTACGACCTGATCTAGTCGTAATTACCGGAGCATTAACTCTTCTTTGCGTGGGCTCTTCAAATGGTATATCTAAACTATATTGGATTTCATTAAATTGTGTACCTTTGGATAGATCTTTTCGATTACGTGTTACAATAGTATTTTGCTCTGTTTTTACTTTATAAGATCTAGGATTTTGATGTTTTTCAATAATAATACCATTTTGATGAGGTAAGGTTTCCTTTCCTTCATCATGAATTTTAACTTTATCTCCCACATTAAATTCTGTAAGAGCTTTCGAACCTTTATTATAATAGAACTTTTGTTTATTTTGACGTTCTTGCAAAATAGTACTAAATTTATTTGACTCTACTTTGCCTTCATTTGAATTTGGTATTATGTTTCTTACTTTCCTACCATACATTAATTCCGCTGGCGTAATGCCACTATTATCAATAGGCATATTTCTTAATTGTAATAGAGCCATTTCTTTATCCTTTCCTTCCTGAATAATTTTTTTCAAAATATGTTTGAGAGTCTGTATATGTCTCTCTGCTAAACCATTTGACTGGTGATGTTTTGGAGTAGTTATCACATGTTTAAAACCCCATTGATCTGAAAATTTTTTAAATTTAAAACTCGTGTATTGAGTACCTGAATCTGAATATAAAACTTTAGGTACCCCATATCATGCAAAAAACTCCTTTAAAGACTGTATAGTAGACTCTGCGCTTAAATCACTTAAATGTTGCAAATCAACGAATTTACTATACGTATCTACTACAATTATAAACCTTTTACCAAGTAAATAAAAAATATCAGAAGCTACAATTTCCCAAGGATTTTTAGGTATTGGTTTTTCAATCATTGGTTCTTTACTATTATCCCTTTGATAACTACAACAAATATCACAATTGCTTACCAAGTCATCAATTTGCTTCGACATGTCTGGCCAAAACAATGTTTTTCTAGCTAACATTTTGCATTTTTCACTACCAAAATGAGCATAATGTATTTTAGCAAGCATTACTTTTCTCGTGGATTTTGGTACAACTATACAAGTATTTTTCAACAATAAACCCTTACACTCTGAAAGTTCTTCTTTGAAAGAAAAATATGGTTTGACAGTTTCAGAAACGGATGATTTGTTTACAGGCCATCCATGTTTTACATATTTTAGAACTTCTTGCAGTTCTTTATCATTGCTAGTTTCATTTTTTAATTCATTCATTCTTACATCAGATACACTAAGACTTTTCTCAACCATCATAACATATGCTTTAATTTTTTCTTCATCAGAGGACTCTGTAGTTTGCAAATAAATTCTACTCAAATGATCAGCCAGTAATAATTTTTTACCTGGTTCTAAATCAAAATTATGTAAACTTATTCTCATCCTTTGTAATCTTGGAGGGATTTTATTCATTGGTTTTTTAAAGATCGAGATCAGTGGATTATGGTCAGTCTCTACAACAAATTTTTGACCAAACAAATATTAATTGAATTTATGACAACCAAAAACAATTGCTAAACACTCTTTTTCAATTTGACTGTACATTACTTCAGTCTCTGGTCTTCCATCTTGTATCAATACACATCCAAGTCCCTCACTGGAAGCATCGACACTCAATGTTATGGGTTTATTTATCTCAAAATATGTTAAAACTGGAGGTTTACATAACGCCTCTTTAAGCTTTAAAAATGACATTTGCTGTGCAGTACCCCACACAAATGGCACATCTTTCTTTGTTAGTTGTCTTAAACTACTAGTTAATTGTGCAGCATTTGGTATAAACTTTGATAAATAATTTATTGTTCCTAAGAATGTTAGTAATTCTCTTTTATTTTTTGGTATTTGCATTTTTTCAATTGCCTCAACTTTTTCTGTATCAATTTCAATTCCATCTGCGGAAAGTATATGACCTAAATACTTAACTTTCGTTACAATAAAAGCACTTTTATCTGCATTAAATTTAATACCATATTCTCTGGTTTTTTTAAAAACTTTATCCATAATTTTTAATAATTAGTCTTTAGTCTCAGCCCAAATTAACATATCATCGGCATATATGCCTACATTTTCAATTTAAGCTTACTTTACCAATAGTTTTCATTTTTTCTTGACTATAATTTTTCAAAATTACATTAGATTTCAGGCATTCAGTTATATTCAATTTTCTACATAAGTCAATAGGTATTATATTACATTGAGCTCCAGTGTCAATTTTAAAAGCAACTGTTTTCTTAGAATCTAAAATATTTACATGTTGTATCCATTCGTCTCGTGCACTGATAGCATCCACACTAATCCAGTCACAAAAAAATTCATCAAAATACTCACATTCAGCCTCAGACGCCACATTTACAACTTTTATTGAACGCTTATTTTTACACATTTTTGCAAAATGTCCTGTCTTACCACAGTTTATACAGTCCTTCATAAACGCTGGACTATTCTTAAAACGATGATTGTATCCGCACCGTTGGCATGCGGTCACCTGTTGTCTTGAAGCACCCGGCTCTCGTGTCGTAGAAGATGATGATGTCATCTTTGTCTGTTGAACTCTGCTCATGTTGTTGCCTGCGTCACCGTCATGAGTCTTGGAATTGCCGCTACTCAGCTGTTTTTTTTATGCTAGCAACTTCCTTTGTAGGCTCGAGTTTTTTTAACATGCTGTTCCGATAATTCAGTACTTTTACAAATTTTAACAGTTTTTACTAACGTTAACTCACTTTCACGTAATAACCTATCTTTGACTCGTTTGTCTAAAATGCTGGCAACAATGCGATCTCTTATCAAACGCTCTCTCAAAGTACTAAAATTACAATCCGCACTTAATTTCTTCAATTCAGTCAAATATGCAGCAAACGACTCACCAGGCTCCTGATTTCTCGTGAAAAACATGTGCGAACCAGTGGCGGCTCGTATAGGGAGGGCAAAAGGGCGCAGCCCTCCCACTAAATTTACAAATTAAACTTGTCAATAATATAACTATAATGTGTAGTATCCTTATGTGAAAGATATTTTTGGGGTGACTAATAGCGAACACCCGATGTTTTCGGCATGGTCCCGCAGCCGGACGCTTTCGCTGTCGCCCTCCCTGCATAGGTGTGTCTTGCGGGGAGTGGAGCAAGAGGACGTGTACAAATGTCTATGCTTTTAAATCAGCAGCAGCCATTATAGGAGGGGCTCTGCCCGGTGTCTAATTTAGCGGCTCTTTTCATAGAGAATTCACTCAGTAAAGCGAACCAGTTCTTTCAATCAGTTCACGAGCGGATCGCCCATCTCTGTAGAGAACCGGAGCATTGTTCAAAACTTCTCTGTTGCTGTTTAAGGGCATATATTTTCTCTTGTGTTTTATATAGTTTTGATTGTGTTCTTGTTGTATTTTTTGTGTAAACGTAATGTTCTAATAATTTATTGTAGGCAGTGTATTCTGTGTAAGATAGCGTTTTTGTCGAACCTTGTGTACATAAACGTGTAACTTATTCTGTGTAGGCCTGAGCCTGTGTGTTCAGTGCGTATTCGTTAAAAACAAATAGGGTAGGGAACAAATATATTTTATTTAGCAATGCATGCATTTAATAACATAATTTATTAAGTATTTTAAGTTTAGGAACGTGAACTGCTTAGGGTTATAAATAATTTGTTTCAAACACTGTTTAAATATTGGTAGTTTGCAAGTTGGTTTGGTAGTTTTTGATATTAACAATACTTTTAGTAGTAGGTAAAGCAAAAGGTTCAATTGTACAATTATTTCATGATAATAGCAATAATTTAGTTTCTACTGGTGACTTTTGTTCCATATGGGTCCAAAAAAATTTGTGCGCCCCCCTCCCCCCAAGTCAAAAACATTACCAGCCGCCACTGGTGCGAACTAACACTCTCATTTTTGATAGGCACAAAGTGCTCTTCAAATTTCTGCAGTACTGTATCGTAACTGTTTTTTTCATCGTCGGTTAATCCCAACGTATTATACACGTCTACACATTCTTCACCTATGCAATGCAAAAATACGGCCACTTGTACATCATCGGCCATTTTATTAGTACCTGATGCAATACGATATATTTCGAAAAGCTGTTTCCACTTTGTCCATCCTTCAGTAGTTAACTTTTGTAAACAACTTGGTGGTTTCAAGCCCGTTAATGACGTAGACGTGGTTGTAAACGTCGTTGTCGTTCCTGTACCTGCAGCAGTAGTAGACATTTTCACAATTACACTACGCAACTCACACACTGTATTCAAACTGAATAACTACACTTATATTTTATGCACTTTAGTTCTTCAAAGCCGCAGCGCCATGTTATATGTGTGAATAAATGTACAGTTACATGGTTATTAAATATAATAAAAAGATTTATTATACAGCTACAATAGTGAATACATCGTAAGTGAGTTGCTCTTATGGCGATCGCCCTGTGACTCACTCACATGCCCCGCTATACATATGTCATGGCGTATCCCCACTCTTATAACTTATGGTACTACTCACAACAGGACTATAATTCTTTTCTTTAAACTCAATTACTTGACTCTAATACAATTCAACAGTTATTAATTATTCCTAATGAATTACATGACCTTTTACTATATATTTTATAAACTAATACAATCTTTATTCCCTGTAATGTTCATTACTAGCTTACACCGTAGGTGTATGTTGTTTGCCAACGGTGATTTGTTATTATTTACATTATGAATGGTCCATTATTTACACCTTTGATTACTTACTAATAACTTAATCTATTAAAATACATTATCTTTTAATCTATACTGTATGATTCAATATGTTTTATATACACAATTTGTTTTCTTCTTTCTTACCCTGTATGTGTAGGCCTTAGGTGTAACATGAGTTTCTTACTATTTATATTATTATTTGGTTCATAACCAACAATAGTTATGTATCATTGTCTTATCTATTATTCAGTATATTGGTTATACTTTCTATTATGACATTACATTACTATCTTCTTTATATTCTTCTCTTTCTTTAACATATAACAATGGTTCTTAACCTAACCTACATTGTAACATGTTCATACAAAATTAAAACTGTTATTATACACTTATCTTATAATAATTATTTTCTGAATTGTCTATGTGATTTCATTCACACTCAGGTAGAATTATTCTCTAGCTTTATTGTTTGGTTTGATTAAATTCTTATTTAGTTTATTAACACTTTCCTAATTGGTAATCCAGTTAGGCTCTGCTGAATAGGCTTTCACCTATTTTGTGCCATCTTTCTTATTCATTCTACTGGAGTTATTTGTTACAAAGTTCTAGATAGTTATATTTAGTATCTTGGTCTTATTATTTTATTGTACAATGATCTTATATTTATTGTTTAACATCTATACCTCAAGATATAAGTTAATTACCGGTACTCAATTATTGTTTTGTCCTTCATTATTTTGGCAATACAATTTTTTATATTAAGGGATATTCTTTATGGTGAGGGAAACATCACGTTACAGTGTGTGTGTGTGTGTGTGTGTGTGTGTGTGTGTGTGTGTGTGTGTGTGTGTGTGTGTGTGTGTGTGTGTGTGTGTGTGTGTGTGTGTGTGTGTGTGTGTGTGTGTGTTGCTGACACTTGCATATATTTGAAATAGTCATACCTTATGTTTCAGGCTGAGTGTAATTATTAATAGTTTAAACACTTTGAGTCAAGTTCCAGTAGTTAGGTAAAAATTCTCAACAAATATTCATGAATGTTGAAGGTATCAATAGAAAATAAGTATTTTAATATTGTACTGTAATTCCTTAAGTAAATTCTTGTGTATATGTAACTCATGATTATTCTGGGTCGGGATGGTCACATTAAATGGATAAATAAATGTAAAAGAAGACTTTATACAAATAAGTTACTGTCTCTTCAAGTGAATGTCCAGTTTTATACAGAGATTACATTTAAGGTACAGTTCTGCTGGAGATTTACCACATGTTAATGGTGTTGAATGGTAACATAAGAGAATTCCTTGTACTTTCTGATATGAAAGTAGATTTGTTGTTTGCATCTCTTTTAAGTTTTTGTTTTAATGTCTGAACATTCCTTTCAGAAATCACATCCCTATCACCATGTTTTGTTGTGTTTTGAATTTTAATAAGCATCCATTTGAAAATTAGCACTTTTTTAACCCAACACGTTATATACATATAAAATATTTCTGTCACAACAACATAGTTGAAGACTGAAAAAGAAAGAAGTGCACATCCTGTTATTTATACCAGTACATGACTAAATCGATAACATCGATTGTGGATGTAACATACTATCTGCATGTGCTGACTTCAGTATATAGTAAGGTATCACTGTGTCCAAGGAACCACATGTAGGCAAATAACTAATCTGTGTCATTCAGAAGATAGGTCATTTACTCACACTAAATCATTATTTAATTAATAAAGTTATGTTAGTGGTTATAATCACAAACAGAATTAACACTTTTAATGAAGAAATTTGTGTTAGTGGTTGAAATCACAATCAAAATGATCAATATTGCACACCACTATATAAAAATTATTCCGATTAGCGCTTTCAAGCTTCACAGCTCATCGTCAGATCAGGAATAGGCAGAAAATATGTAATACCCAACCCTTCACCCCTCTCCCCCACCCTGCTCACCCACAACAAACTAAAAATTAATGACCCTTCCCCACCCCCTAAACTCTGTCTCACCATCTGTACAGTTACATATTTTTCTAGTAAATTCCTTGTGTTTCAGTGTGTGTGTGTGTGTGTGTGTGTGTGTGTGTGTGTGTGTGTGTGTGTGTGTGTGTGTGTGTGTGTGTGTGTGTGTGTGTGTGTGTGTGTGTGTGTGTGTGTGTGTGTGTGTGTGTGTGTGTGTGTGTGTGTGTGTGTGTGTGTGTGTGTGTGTGTGTGTGTGCATCCCTTTAAACTACCCTCTTCCTCTCCACACACGTGGGTCAGTCACACACCCTTATTTTAAAACAACCAATTAGTACTATGAAATATAATTCTTCTCGCTTTGTTCTTTTACTTTTTTGGCTACACTGTTCTTATTTTTAATTTTAACTTGAGCGTACTTTGGGATGACATTGTTATCCAGACATTGTTTATTAAACCATATTTTACTTAAAACCCTCTTCAATTTAACTTTTAACTTAAGATATTTAAAAACTTTACTTACCTTATTGTTGTCGTTTATTACCTCATTGTTGTTGTCCATTACCTGTAGTCGATTGCACATCTTAACAGACGTTTAATGAAGAAATTTGTGTTAGTGGTTGAAATCACAATCAAAATGATCAATATTGCACACCACTACGCTCAAGTTAAAATTAAAAATAAGAACAGTGTAGCCAAAAAAGTAAAAGAACAAAGCGAGAAGAATTATATTTCATAGTACTAATTGGTTGTTTTAAAATAAGGGTGTGTGACTGACCCACGTGTGTGGAGAGG
This sequence comes from Magicicada septendecula, assembly GCA_034769895.1. Taxonomy (NCBI): domain Eukaryota; kingdom Metazoa; phylum Arthropoda; class Insecta; order Hemiptera; family Cicadidae; genus Magicicada; species Magicicada septendecula. Next base: position 218,607,126 of record CM068372.1, read on the forward strand.
AAGAGGGTAGTTTAAAGGGATGCACACACACACACACACACTGAAACACAAGGAATTTACTAGAAAAATATGTAACTGTACAGATGGTGAGACAGAGTTTAGGGGGTGGGGAAGGGTCATTAATTTTTAGTTTGTTGTGGGTGAGCAGGGTGGGGGAGAGGGGCGAAGGGTTGGGTATTACATATTTTCTGCCTATTCCTGATCTGACGATGAGCTGTGAAGCTTGAAAGCGCTAATCAGAATAATTTTTATATAGTGGTGTGCAATATTGATCATTTTGATTGTGATTTCAACCACTAACACAAATTTCTTCATTAAACGTCTGTTAAGATGTGCAATCGACTACAGGTAATGGACAACAACAATGAGGTAATAAACAACAACAATAAGGTAAGTAAAGTTTTTAAATATCTTAAGTTAAAAGTTAAATTGAAGAGGGTTTTAAGTAAAATATGGTTTAATAAACAATGTCTGGATAACAATGTCATCCCAAAGTACGCTCAAGTTAAAATTAAAAATAAGAACAGTGTAGCCAAAAAAGTAAAAGAACAAAGCGAGAAGAATTATATTTCATAGTACTAATTGGTTGTTTTAAAATAAGGGTGTGTGACTGACCCACGTGTGTGGAGAGGAAGAGGGTAGTTTAAAGGGATGCACACACACACACACACACACACACACACACACACACACACACACACACACACACACACACACACACACACACACACACACACTGAAACACAAGGAATTTACTAGAAAAATATGTAACTGTACAGATGGTGAGACAGAGTTTAGGGGGTGGGGAAGGGTCATTAATTTTTAGTTTGTTGTTGGTGAGCAGGGTGGGGGAGAGGGGTGAAGGGTTGGGTATTACATATTTTCTGCCTATTCCTGATCTGACGATGAGCTGTGAAGCTTGAAAGCGCTAATCGGAATAATTTTTATATAGTGGTGTGCAATATTGAGAATTAACACTGTTACACACCACTATAGAAAAATTATTCCGATTAGTGCTTTCAAGCTTCACAGCTCATCATCAGATATAGATCTAAATCTCTATCTCATCATAGATCTCTTCACAGCTCATAACTAAATCTCCTTTTTATTTAATTTTTATTTAGCAATATGGTATATAATAAGATAGTAATTAAATTTATGTTTCTGTAAATAAAATAAGATGTATTACTCAATTGTAGATTATTGTAGATTCAACTTTTCATGATGCAGTAGTTTCTGGCCTAGTTATAATAGACACAGTTTCAGTGTCTTTACCACATGTTTTGACATGGAATCCATAGGTATGTAATGTCTTACTCGCACGTTTCGCGAAAATCGACCGTTATGTTTCAAATGTACTTTCGGCATACCACTATCTCACGAACCGCTCAACCAATCCCAGCAAACCAGGTGTCAGGTGATCGAGTCACTCGGCCCCCTTCCACCAATAGTACTGAGAATTTTGACAACTGACTTCAGTCGCCTCTAGGCTTTGTCTGCGTGAGGGTGTTTTTGTGCCAAAAATTTCTAAATTGCTCCACTAAAACTTAAATATCTCAGGAACTACAAGTCCGATCGCGAAAATACAAAGTGCGTTGTGATCCTCAGAACTAAATCTCTCCAATAACATCAATTCCGAGTACCAGAAGCACTCACAGAAAATAATAACAACATTTGAACTCAAAAATTTGAAATGCCTCGACCTAAAAATCGCGATAAAACTCGAACCAAAAATTTCAAACCGAAAACCGGCAAATCCTGTGCAGACCGTCAACAGGCCTATTGTTTGAGACTAAAATCAAAGAAATCGGCCGAGAACTTAGAAAATGGCAACCATTTGAAGATTGACAAAACCCCGTCAGCGCCCAAGCGGCCTGCATCTCCAATACATGGGTCATCCGGCGTGCCCCCAAAGCGATTCAGATCGAGCATACGGCTAGCTAGCAAGAAAACAGATGATGAGAATATTAAGACGATGAGAGCTGTTTATTTAACCAAGCCTTCATTCCTTCCCAAAGCACAAGTCTGCCCATGATTCCATGTCTACCGGTAGTCCAACGACTACCAGGTTTAAATTTTTTTGTGCTATTCACATATATTTGTGCTATTCACATATATCTATTCACATTAAAAAATATAAACAGCATTAATAAGTGTTGCTTTGCATTGAAAATCAGCAGTTTTACCAATTAGGAAAGAACTGTTATTGGTATAATATCTAACGGTTTTTGTGGAGATTACGCTACTGTTATTTTACCTCATTATTGGAGCTACAATATAGTGTCACTGCTTAGGCTATGTAAGCACAGTAGTAAGGAAACACCTACACTAAAAAGTCTTCTTCTTCTTATTATTACGTGTTTCTGGATTGTTCTCCGATGACACAATGTCTCCTGTAGATCCTCTCTGCCACCGCCCAATATGAGTTGTCATTCAGTATTCCATCCAGTAGTGCTGAGAGTGAGGGGATTTGGTATGGACACTAAAAAGTAGAAAGAAACATGACATTACTTGTGTGGTGTTAACTGCTTTACACTAGATTTGTTTGTCAGTAGTAAGACATATGTTGCTTTGTGACTGGTATCCAAGCCTAGGATCAAGTACCGTACTTGATAACTTTACCAAAAGATAGAAAAAAAGTGGTTAACTGTATTCAGTAAATTTGTGGTTAACATATGCCTATTAAGAATATCTGTGTTCCAGGAATTTATCAGCATACTGGTGGTGAAGAGATGGGTGGTCATGCTATCCGCATTATTGGTTGGGGCAGCGAGAATGGAATCGATTACTGGCTGGTGGCCAATTCTTGGAACCATTCGTGGGGTGAAAATGGACTTTTCAGAATTAGAAGAGGTTATGATGAATGTGGGATCGAATCTTATGTAGTTGCTGGGCAGCCTAAAATTTAAACATGTATAAACTAAATCTTTTTTATTTAATTTTTATTTAGCAATATGGTATATAGTAAGATAGTAATTAACTTAATGTTTCTGTAAATATAATAAGATGTACGGTATTACTCACTTTGTCAAGAATTCAGAATTAGAGCCTAATTCAGTCAAAGCATCATAACCTGATCATCAGCCTTATGGTCAAGTACAGTACTAAACAGAAAATGTTTGAAGCTTTTTTGTAGTTATCATAAATAGTACATGTCCATCCTGTGTACCATTACAAACCATGAACAAAAGAAAAACCTGGAACAAAAAGAGGTTCAAAAAAAAAATCATCTAGATTTAGGGCTAATAATTTACTAATAACTTTAAAGTGTCTTAATCTACATTAACGTTGATTACTGTTATCTGTGATATAATAAAAATTTGTGTTCACTTTGAGTATGAAACTCTTTTAAACCTTATTCATCGCCTCAAACAATATCTTATACATTTAAGTGTGTGTGTGTGTGTGTGCACGCGCGCGCGCGCGCGCATGCAATTGCAACAAACAAAATTAACCAGTGTATGCTTTTTCCAGTATAAACAACTATAGATCAGCAACACAGACAGTGAAAATGTGGTTTGATGTGGTTATTTTCAATACATTAAATAGTTTCTTCCAGTAAATGATGAAACTGATTATTAACAATAATCATTTAAAGTATGGTACAAGTATGTTTTGTTGTCATCTGATTATATACCTATACTAGACCAATATAATAGAATGGGTAAATATTCTCAGAATCATTCATGATTAGGCCTATATCAGTGTGTGTGTTATATATTTGTATGCATTTATGTGTGTATGTATGCACATAAGTATGTGGATTATTTTAAAGTAGCTGTGAATGAAAGATTTAAAATAATATGTATGTGAAGATAAATACAAATAAAATGAGACAAAGGTAGTTGAGAAGGCTGCCATGTTTCAAGATACACCGGTACTCCAATTGGTCCACAGCCATCCAGACAGCCCTGACATTGATGCCATCACTGAACGTAGCATTGACACCTTTCTCACCACACATGCTGACCTGTTTACTACTTATGATGAACTGACTGGTGACTACGACCATCTGCTAGAGCAACCCATCACCATCAAGGACATCAAAATAAAACTCTCCAAATGCAGCAACACCGCTCCAGGCCCTGATGGAATACCCAACACAGTTTTAAAGGCCCTCCCAGACACTGCGTTAGAAGCCTTAGCTAACCTATATACAGCCAGCCACCAACTCGAATTCATCCCATACGCTTGGAAACATGCCCATGTCCTGATGTTCCCTAAACCTCTCAAATCCACCAGACTACCTTCTAACTACCACCCCATCTCACTCACCCCAGCAATCTGCAGGTTTTTCGAAAAAATCCTAGTTGCCAGGATTCATCCCCACCTGCAAGCACATAATGTTCTACCCAGTACCCAGGGAGAATTTCACCCTGGTTACAACATATATGACCAATTGATCAGGGTAATCAGTGGCATCCAAGACAACTCTAACCGAAACACCCTACTCGACATCCGCAACACGCTTGACTCCAAACTAACTTGGTGACCACACATCAAACAGACCACAGACCTAGTCCCAAACGAATCTGAACACTCTGAGTTCTCAGCAATAAAGACCGTTGCTCCAGCATGATACTCAGCAGGATCTACACTGCTTGTCTTTGCTCCATCATGACCTACACACATCCCATTCTGCTAACTGCTGATCCTGCCTGCCTTAATCCATACAGAATCACAGAATGGCGAGCCCTTCGACTGATCTACTGCAAACTTCCCAAAACCAAAACCAGTATATCGCTCTGTATGCCCTCAATAACTCTTTCCTTTATTAATTAAATTGGGAATATTACCAAACTGTCCAGCAATGTGGATCCATCCATTCCATCGCACTTATCAACAGAACACCCACACACCTTTCTTCCTCATAAACCAGCTTCTGACTATTGCCAGTGAGTCTCCTCCTAAGAATCCTTGCAGACACAGAAACACCTAAATACACACATCACTCATACTCTACCCTGTGACAATCTTGATCTCATAACTCCTTAAACTTTCCTCTATTCATAAAATGGCCTCTTCTTTGTGTCCCTTGCCTATATCTTGACACCGCATTGACGCTCCCTCCCCTCCATCTTTAGCATCCTGCACTACTCGACCCCATCTTGGCTGTTCATTATAGTTTTTATTTTGGCTCTCCCATCAGCATCTTTTGACACCCATTTAGCTGTTCACACTACATTGACACATATTTACACACCCACACATTAGTCATTCTTTTGAGTGCCTCCGGCCTGCTCTCTGCTGTGGTGTATGTCTCCTCTTAACTGTAGCATATGGCTGAAGGGGGCTTCACCCCATATCGGCCCAAGACTTGTCCTTTAGGACAAGCCCCAAAGTGCTCGAAAAAAAAGTTAGTGGTGACCCAAATAAAAAGGATGTTGACATAATAATCTACCCCAGTTTTGCTAATTGCCAATTTTTCATATTTTGCTTTAAATTACAGTGGAGGATTCAGGAGACCCCAGAAGTTTAAAAAAATTTAATTTTTTTTTTATATTGAAACTTCAACTACTTAATTTGTTTGCACTGTTGCTGGATACACAACATGTCACACTGTTTAAAACCTCTTATAAAACATTTAAGTGGCACATTTCAATGGTATGCATCAGCCATACCAATACAGAAATCTTACATCGATTTTTATAACACTGGAAGAATATGCCACTTTATTTTCAGTTTAATTTGTAGGACATCTGCATTATTGTAACTCATGAAGAAGGTTGTAAATAAATAGCACAAAATTTCAGCAACCGTATTCTGCAATAAGTTTTCAGATAAAATACATGTACACGATTTAAAATACATTCTTTTCTATTTAATATCAACAACTTCACTATAACAAAAAAAAATTGCTAGACACACTTGCAGGTATATCAAGAATCATTTATTATTAAAGTGCACAGTATAGTGCCATTTGACAGACTACTTCACAGACAGACAGACGTTGACAGTGTGTCTTGTAGCCTGAGCATTGTAAGGTCAGAGCTCAACGAATTCAAGGTTCAAACGATTACTGCATGGTTGTTTGTTCAACACAAGAAGTTAGGATGCGGTTCCCCTTTGCATGATGGACATCTAGGAGAGTTTGTGAATTGCTCCAGCCTGACTCCATGCCAGGGTCACAGCTCCATGGTTTCCTTAAGGATTCACCCACAGGAGCTTAGAGGATACACTGGTGTGGTCAATAGTTTCAGCCACCTGAAGGTGTCAGCCAGAACAATGAGCTCCCATGCCCAGGACAACTCAGCCAATGTGACAAAGCAGATGTTGTCTGTTAATTTTTAATTTGACTTGTTAAATGCAGCAGCCTGACCCTATGCCTGAGGTGAGTTCTGTTTGTAGTTCCCTTAAGGATTCACCCACAGGTGGTTAGAATGGATTGGAGTGGGTGATAGGCATGGCTGTCTACTGGCATCAGCTGAAACAGAGAGCTGCCATGCCCAGATGAAAAGGCTCCCACAAGGCAGCATTTGCATTCCTCACAGTTTCTCATGCCTAGGGTGAAACTGCAGCCAAGGCGATTTGAGATGAATCTATCTGTCTTAATGTACTTTTCCTTTTGGCAGCCAAGCATAGGCAAGTTGCCTCCTGAAGGAGTTGCCTAACTTGCACCTGGTATGGGTTCAGAAATGATCAGGAAGGTGGTGCAGGCAGGTTCTTGTAAAGATGCTTCTGGTGGTTTGTCAAGTAGCCCATACCGGGTGTGGACCATTGTCCATATTGCTCAGTTGAGGGATACACGGGAAGGAGGATTCCACAGCCTTTGTGAATAAGTTTATAAGTTTGTTGCCAGGCAAGGAACTTGAAGGCCCCAATGGAGTACATCATTTCTGACATACATGAGGTCCCTGACAGGAACCAGAGCATATGATTTTGGAATGCTGACAGCATTTTCCTGTTGCTAGCTGACATGAAAGGCTAAAAAGCAGGTGCTGCATACATGATTACTGTTCAGAGGAACAGCATTTACAATTTAAGTTTTGTGTGGACAGCCAGGTAGCTGTTCAGTGAGAACATGGAGAAGAGCTTGGCTCTGATGCCATGAGTGTCGTTTATGGTATCGGTCATGTGTTCACTGATGTCAAGGCTATGGTCTAGCCAAAAACCTAGGTACTTCGCTGAGTCAGTCCATTGGATGGGTCTCCCCTCCAAGGAGATGGATTGGCATTTAAAGTGGAGTTATGTATAAAACAGATGGGTCAGATGTCTGTATTAATCTCTATGCACCACTTCCATAGCCAAACTGGAAATACGTATGTCCAACTGACATTACAACATGACACCCACCTCCTGCAAGGACAGTGAGCTGAAATGAAACATCACATCATCAGCGAAGAGCGATAACTGGCAAGTTGTTCATGTACATGATGTATAGTATGATCAAGGACAACCTTGAGGAACCCTGGTGGTGACTTGATGAAACTGGGAGAATTCCCAACAATGTTTACCATAAAAGTCAGTGAGATACGACCTTATCAGATGCATGATGGATGGAGGTATTAGCAAGTTCTCCAGTTTGTAGAGCAGGCCTTCATTCCAGATTTATTGGAAGCTTTGCTCATGTCCAGCAGGATAGTGGCTGTGAGACTAGATTATATTTCTCAATGGTTATGCTATATAACAACATAACCATGAATTACATTCAGTTCGCTCATGAGATTTAAAAGTTGAAATTTTTAACTTTCTCTTCTATTTTACTATTAGAATGTACCTGTCCAAGTGAAAAGTACTCTAATAAAAATTATGCCTCAGGGATCAGAGAAAGTTAAGGAGAAGGGAATTGTGTACACCTATATTTGAGTTTACAATTTACTAGACAAACCTAAAATGCAATACATATACTAAACCTGTAGCTCACATTAATTTATAACATGTCCTTCTGTTTATCAGTGATTTATAATTTATATATTGGACACATAATTTCCAATATTTATCACTGATCCTAACCAGTGGCAGCCCGTGCTTAGGTTGTACGGTTGCACAACCCCCATTAAATCCCGAAATGTATTTTAAATTATAGAATTATGAATGAGACAATAAGTAATAATAGTGTTTTCAAGCTAAATCATCGTAATTAATCATTTGCCGATTGAAAAGCGCAGAGCAATTACTAAAAACCATACACGCTCTTACCGCGGTGTGCATGGCAAGTGTGCACCAAGTGTGACGCGCTTTGTATATGGGGAAATACAATAGAGTAGTGCTCTGGCTGGCTAGACTCAGTTGTTCCTATTGCAACAGTATAGGCTCGCTTGGTGTGATTAGGGACTGCAAACCCCGATTGTACCTCACGGCGCCACCAGCCTATTTGTTGGTAAATAACACGTGGTGTGCCGGGTTGGAAATTCGTTGTTAGTGTCAGTTAAGTGTCAGTCCAGTTCATCGTTAATTGTAAATAATAGTACATATAAAGAATTAAGGTGTCATAGTGTAAGATATTTATTATATTTAACTGGTAGGACGCAATTAATTCTGTTGTAAACTTAACAAAAACGCTGTTCAGTTTACGTCATATTAAATAAAAAATTTAAATTAAAGAGAATAGGTAGGCCTACACCAAACCTTTCAATTTTAATCAAAGTGTAAAATAAATCAGGTAACAGAATATTTAATCATAAATTTAAAAAAGATTCATACAATAAATATTTGTGGTTACGTGGGTGTGACACTAAAATTGCATTATTTTGCTTTCCTTGTGTATTGTTTGGAGGCGAGGAGACTTGGACATTTTCTATTCAGAGAATATAAAATTAAATACCATCCAACCCAACTGCAACCCCCAAATTTGTCAACCACCAGCCGCCACTGATACTAACTATGGGATAGTTATATTTGTGCATGTACATAGCAACTGGTAGAATCTTGACTCACTTCATCTAATGTTTTTTCAGACAAGGATAATATAGCAAAATAATCTGAATTAATAATAAAAAAAACTTAATAATCAAAAATTGTATTCTTGTGACAATGAAACAAAAAACTGAATCCATGGTTTTTATAGTAGCTCTCTAATTATTTTAACAGAGTGATTTTTCCTTTCCTAAAATGAAGTTCAAAAATAACTTTGCACTTATTCTCACAATACATTTTCTATTATTAATAATACAGACAGCAAAATCAGACAATGATTGTTGTAAATCACCAAATGTTGGTTCAGTGTTGTTTCGTGATATTGATCTCCACAGGAAAGACTGCTGGAGTCAAGAAGAAATTGCATTACTGTATACTCGCAGAGTGATGCAAGAAATTCTGCCACGACAGATTCCTCGTAACATTCCACTGATTATTGATTATATTAAGATGTGTCTGGATACTGCAAAACAAGTAGCCCCATCTAAAAGAGAACTTTATTTCCTGATGACAGCACTTGCAGATGCATTTGGCGGTTACTTACAAGCTTACGGGTTACCAATTCTAAATGAAGCATATTATGAAGGTTATGTGGGATACAATGCTGCAAAATCCCTTCACAATATGCAGTGTGAGTTTAAGAAAATTTTGAAAACCGATGGAAGCAGTTGGACACAAACTATGAAAGTAATAAAACCAGTTTACAGAGTGTTGCCACTGAAAATAGCTCCTAATTTTATGGGTGACCCATGTTTCAATCTTATTACAGACACTAACATAAAACGTAAGTATATGCATAGTATAAATAAATTAATACAGCATGTAGTATAATCTTTATACATATACATACTGAATACTAAGTTCACTTGGGAAGTATTGTAGAATGGAACACAGAGATTCCATCTTAACAGAAAATAAGTAATACAGGTGCAGTTAGCTGTAAAACATATGTAGTGGCATTTACTGATTTTGCCACCTTATTTGACAAGAGGGGATAGGTACGTCACAAAATCAACTGGATCAACAAACTTGTAGTATGTATATGATTAATTTAAAAAAATTATACAAAAGTTTTACACACACACATCATATTTACCATACAATGTTGTAGAGCTCACAAGTGATGATGATGATAAAACAAATATAATATTAACATGTTTAATTTGAGTCTAACCTGATGTAACTTCCAATACTGTTAACTTTATATTAAAATGAGAATAAAATTAAAATTGACAATTTACATTTATTCATTACACTTTTTTGTGACATGTTTTCAATCCAATTTCTTCCTTAAGTTCAATTCCTCCTTTATAGCAACATGAGGATTCATTCACATAATATTTATTTGATTTTTATATTTACGCGTACAAAATATATATTCAAGGGAACGTTTAGGTTGAAAGTTTACATATGAACATTTGTTTGTAAATATTTTTATATACCCTTTAAATTAAGGGTATGATTCACATGCAACAAATTAATTTTTAAAAATTATAAAAAAGTGTTGTGCCAATAAATTAACACAATGCAGAACATTAAAAACACATACTGTTTACATATTCTCATCATTAAGTAAGTAGGGAAACAATGTATTTGAACTAGATTACTCATTCTGAAAAGAATAATTATAAGTATAATACTGCTGACTTGGAACACTAAGTTTTTTTATTGGTAAAAATTTACAAATGTGACACTCTTGAACAACTAGAAATATACAAAGACACAAAAATATATAAAAATGACATCCTAAACAAACACACACAATTCAAATCACACATACTATTCAAACATATCACACAATGTGCACGCACACGCACGCGCGTGCACGCACACACACACACACACACAACATCAATCTTTCGAACGACGGTGCCGTCACCAAGAACAAGACAGACAGGGCTCCTAGTGGCACCCTCTGACAAAGCTTGTAATAAGCAAAAACTGGTTCAGGCTACAATGTAAAGTTTTTACCAATAAACTTAGTGTTACGAGTCAGTAGTATTATACTTATAATTAGTTAATCAACGGACACACGTCGTGGACAACAAAATCCAAGAACTGAAAAGATTTTAAAAAATCCGTGGTATTCTTTAATTTTATTAACCAATTTACCTGTAAACATAATTGTACCATCAACTGATTTTGTTTTATTTTTAAATTTCTTTTATAAAGAATGAAATATGCTTTTTAAAATTTCTGTAATATTTTATTTATATAGATCCATCAATGGTTGTTTGAGAAGCATCAAAGAAATAATGAGCGAAACGCAGGAACATCATAAATGCCAAAGTTGTCCAATAAGCTCTCAGCCTTATAATAAAACTAATTTTTTAATTTAAAATAAATTTTACTTTTTAACATAATCTTATTTAACAGTATACTTATTCCAATGATGCTTTAATACCAATATCTCATCCCTACAGTTGTTTTAAGGTAGGTCTACAAAATACCCCTTTACAACTACTGCAACTTCATTTGATTAGAAATATTTTTGTCTTATGAACTGTTTCATACTTCAGAACTGGTGAAAATCTGAGGTAGCATAATCTGGTGAATAGGCTGCATGGTCCATTAGCTTGTACTTCAGATCCCTGATTTTTTCCATACCAAACCAGCTTTGTATGCTGTTGTATTGTCGTGACGAAATAAGATTTCTTTCTTTGTTAAACCACTTCTTTTAATTAATGATATTTTCATTTCCTTTATTCAGAAGGCATGCATAGTATTCACGTATTAATGTTCTCAATATAATCAATTAATAAAACTTGTTTACCATTCCAAAAACTGCCACAATCTTGTGTGCCCTTTGGAACAGTTTTTCATACTATTTCACAATATTTTATTCATCAATCATTTACTTGTTGAACAGTTTTGTGTAAGGACCAATTTCCTATAGCAATTTCTAGCTGAACTTTTTGGACATCCTGAATATGAATAATTTTATAGGCTGGTATGACCACTTTTACGTTCATCCTCCTTTTTTTACTGTTGAAAATAAAGGAGCAAATTCCCTGTTTAGTTTAAACATTATATAAAGAAAACTGATTGACAGAATAACCTGAAATTTCATCACTGTCCATGGACAAGGCCAAAAATTTATTGTGCAACACTTGTATATTAAAAATACTGCCACAACTACTCACTCAGTCATACTTATTAACATAATTGTATTAATTGTCTTGTTGATACATCCTCTTCATTCACTTTTTTAAATATTATATATATACAAACTTTCACTAGTGAACACTTACTTTTGGTTTTATGTCCCAAACATTTTGACGTGGTGTCCGTCTTCCTCAGTGGGATTTGAAATACAGAGTGTCAGTACAAAGTAACCGTTATGGGTTGTAGGTGTGTGTGGTGGGGGTTGCTGGTGGGAGGGAATTGGCGCTGGGATTCAGCTCTGTATTTCAAATCCCACTGAGGAAGACGGACACCACGTCGAAATGTTTGGGACATAAAACCAAAAGTAAGTGTTCACTAGTGAAAGTTTGTATATATATAATAATTGTATTCTTAAGCTTTGCATACGTGTAAACATATTGTGTGTTCCATGTATAAATACAAACACATATAAATAATGTGTCAGTAATGATGTTATTTACATAACAGTTCACACAGATTAATTAACCTCATAAGCACTGTAAAGAACAAAGTTTTGCTTTAGGTCACCCTAAGTCAATAACTGTAAGAGAGACTGCTGAAAATAAATCAATTGTGCTGATTCCTATGCCACTGATTGATGATGACAAGGAACCAAACTCAATAGCTCTACCACTGAAAGATCACTCTTTGTACAGTTTGAAAAACAAATATTCATTCGACATTCTCATCAAATACTATGACACTTCTTCGAAATGCATAATGCTGTCAGAGAAAAAGAAAAAATCCGATATGATTGATCAGTGTACATTTGATCAGATGTTCTACAGCTGGTTGAAAAAGAATGTAAGTACTCAGACATGTGTAGTCAATATGTAAGTAATAATATCTACCATTAAGGGATTAAAGTATTAATGTGACACGATCGTCTGTGTATATATAAAATATTTGTGTATGTTTATTCAAAAATATTTAAGAAAACGTTATTGTAACATATACCAAGGCTTATAAATTAACCCTTAAAATGCCTTTTATAAATTAAGGTTATAAAATGCCCTTGCAAATTAAAACATGAAACTAACCGTTTGCAACAAAGTCATTATAGTACATCTAAAAGTTAACAAAAATGGAATATCTGTGTTTAAATTTGAAAAACAGATGTCCACAAACATTGATTAACTAACCATGTTTTCTTGCACTATAAATATGTATGAGTCTTCAGGCCAATAATTCTAAAACATGAAAAAGAGATATCACATAAAAACTATCATTCTAGTGGTACAGAGTCATGTCTGAATGACTACAATTAAAACCACATAAAAGAAAATAAGCAAATTGCTTGCATAATCTAGCTCTCTATACTCTCATCAAAATGAAGAGTATAACAAGGCACAAAAATGAAACTTTATGGAATGAGGCAAAAAGGATTAGCAAGGAAGATAAATTATTAAAACATAGATTTAAAGAAGCACTTTTTTCTCTCATTGTGGGGATACCAGAATTGCCAGCTTTGTCATTCATTTATCACCACCCAGGCGACACATACAACTTCTGGTTGCGGATATGAGTATATTGACTTTGAACAAAAACACATACACATACCTAATGATTATCTTATATTGTTTGTAGGTAATTCCTCACCTACAAGATGATACTTGGTATGTTGGCTTTAACAGTGTTCTTCGAATTGTTGAGACTATTGAACAAAAAGGTATGTAAAACTATATAAATCAGTCACTACACAGGTACAAAGAATCACTTCTGCCCCTTTCAAGCTTACATTCTAAACATGTCTGTAGAAATAGCTTTCTTAAGACCATAAGGATTCCCTTTATTGTTTTGGTCCTGAGTTATATCATGAGTTACTACATTAATTTAATCATCTTAGGAAGAATGCTTGATTTTATTGATACACTAGATAAATACTAGAAGATAGGGCTTGATTCTTAAACAAACTTGGTTTTTATTCAGTCACCCCCTGTTGTAAGACAGTGGAAATCAATTCTCTTGCCTAGTAAAATCTACTTATTGTTAACCTTGTCTATGTTATCTAATTAGCTGCTCAGATCTCTTCACTGGTACATTGTTAACAGTCATTATTTCTTTTATGAGAAGAAATTAATTTAATACTTGTAAGGTTTTTCAGAAAACTTGAAAGCTACAGTGCATCAAGGAACTCAAGTTTACCCTTAAGAAAGTCATGTGATAAACCAAGTTGCAAACAATTTTATGCTGATTGCTGAGTACTTTTATTGTTATTTTTAATTATCATTTAAATACTATAACAGATTTTATTCGACTATGACAGAAACTACATGCCCACACCATGCAAGCGGGGGAATAGGTGCTGTCACGCTTACAAGCAGATGACAAAGAAAGATAAGATATAAAATGAATGTTTTGCACAAATACCGCAATCGACATTATTAAAATAGTTGTTAAAATTAATAAAGTAATAAATAATTATTTGGTTTTATTATGTTCTAAGCTCCTGAATTAAAAATTTAATAAATTTATGTTTTTTAATAATAGTTTTCTCACATTCTATTTTGAAAAGCAGATACAAATCTTGTAAAATGTCTACAATAAAAATAATAAAAACATGACACCATTATTCATAGAACGCATATTGCCTTCACTGCTAGGAAATAGTGTTGGAACTTTAATAGACTTAACATAGGTCACAGTAGTTCAACAAGAGTGCCACTTAATGTTAAACACTCCAAACAAAAAAACACACTCCTTTCACAAGTGTAGCACTCATTCTCGCAATAATTATACACAATTATGTATTAATTATTTAGTTTTGAAATAAATGGTAATTTTTGTACTCAGATAGAAAGTATGAGAGACATTTATCATTATTCCACAGTAAACAAAAACATCACATATTCAAATGATGTCATATAAAGGCAGTTGTTGTTTATTTGAATTTGCACATTAAAGCCTATATTAAAATACAGTTTAGTAACTAAGGCGGCCTTTATTATACTATGCAACTGATTGCAAAAGAAGTTGTGGACCATTGGTTTAGATGTAGCGTATTACACTTACTGCAATCGGTTACATAGCTTGCAATCAATTGCAAAACAGTTGCAAGCCTTGCAACTGCCTGTGCCACTTTTAGTTCCATGCACTCGTTGAGGGCATTGATTCAAGTGTAGCCTATTACACTATCCAACTGATTCCACGCAACTCTGCTGCACTCGCATTCTGTAACAACAAAGAAATTTCATGACACAACACATACACTTTTACTTCCATGTTCCATAAGGAAATGGAAGTATGGTCATGGCGAAAAAAATCGTGTTCGAGATAACAGCTGATTCTGATTGTACTACCCTCAAAACATGAAGAAGTCATTTTTCGAAGTGTCTGGTGTAGAATTTTTTCTATGGCAAACGATAACAGCCGTAAATTCAAACATAATCAAATAATTCTTAGTACTCAAGGCCTATTGTTTTTGTTGAAGATTGGATAAGGAAAAGGGGGAGTTTACCTGCAACATTTTATGTTTTAACAAGGGTAATTTTTTCTATGACAAACAATAACTGCCGCACATTCAAACAGAATCAAATAACCTTTTGCATACATCCTTGAATTGTAAAGGACTCAAGGTCTATTGATTTTGGTAAAGATCGGTTAAGAGAAAGGGTAGTTTACCTGCAACATTTTATGTTTCAACAAGGGTAATTTTTTCTATGACGAACGATAACTGCCCCACATTCAAACAGAATCAAATAATTTTTGCATACGTTCCTGAATTGTAAAGGACTCAAGGCCTGTTGATTTTTTTGAATATCGTTCAAGGGAAAGGGGTAGATTACCTGCAACATTTTATGTTTTAACAAGAGTAATTTTTTGATGGCAAATGATAACTTCCATAAATTCAAACAGAATCAAATAATTTTTTACATATGTGCATAAGTTGTAGAGGACTCAAGGCTTATTGATTTTGGTGCAGATCGGTTACGGGGAAGGGGTAGTTTACCTGCAACATTTTATGTTTTAACAAGAGTAAAGTACTGAATTCTGATAAATAAAGTATCCTGATAAGAAGATCATAATAATCCACTGTAGAAACGTAGATAAAATATCTATAAATGAAGAGGCTAGTTGAACGGGGTGGGGGTAATTTTCTATAAAAGAAAATGATAGATGAAAGAGGAGGGGATAATTTTTTTATATGTGTACTACGTTATCAGCAACAAAGAAGTAGTTTGTTGTTAAAATTCCTTCCCGGGCTGTTTGGCCATAGTCCAATGTTTTCTGCAAAACCAGACGTTTCTGCAGTGCCATCATCAGTGACAATCGATTGCAATAACATGAGGTGGTATGCGTTAGTGACCATAGTACTGTGGTTAAGACTGAAGCAATAAGTAGAAAGAAGTAGTTTCTATGGAAATATTTCATTTAAAAATTTTGAAAATTATTTTAAATATTAATCTTAGAACATGGAAATCATGTATGGTTCTCCATACCGATATTTTACAAAACCATCAATAACTCAAAAAAAATGGAGGATTTTAATGAAACAAAAACTAAAATAAGATATTGAATTTTTTCTGAATTTCACTCGCTGACACCATCAGAACATACAGAACAAAAGTTTATCACATGCCAAAAATTTTACTACATGCAAATCAACAAAAATTTCATGACATGGGACCATTTTAAATGTCTGTTTTCGAAAATTATTAAAGTTATTGGTTCAAATTTATATCTAAAACCATCCTCAAACTTCAAGGAACACGATGGTGAAAGAATTTTTTTATCGGATCAGTAATTTCTGAGGTTAGCCCAGACAACGATACAAACAGATTTTACCTCTTTATAATATTAGTACACACGATATGCTTACTCTGCAACTGATTGCAGAACAGTTACAGCCTGTTTTTACTATCCTGCAACTACATGTAGGCTTCAAATCAGTTGCATGCAATCAGTTGCATAGTGCCTAACCTATGTAGTCTTGTTTCCTTTTTATCAAAATATGTCACTTAATTTTATTAATTTTACCTCACATTTTATTAAATGTCTACACATCTCCATATTGTACTTAAATTGGTTATGACTGTAATATACACTGTAAACCAAATTTTCATTTATATATGAACAAAGATAATACTAATATAACAAGTCCTAATTATAGTTAAGAACACATAATGCTTTAAATGAACAGTGTGTATGTACAATATTGTGGTCTTCAACAGGTATGGCACCAGCTGAACACAGGGACAGCAATGACACAGAACCGATGTTCCCAGATGAAAAACCTGAATCTACATTTGCAGGCTTCAGAATGAGGACAATTCTGATTGGCCTGTTTCTCCTGCTGTTATTTCTGTTGCTCATATGCTGCATATATTGGGTATTCATCAGAAATGCCCTCTTCTGTCTGGGAAAGTAAGTAGCTTTTGACTATTTACTAAAATTTAGTTAAAACCAATAATTTATTTTAATCTGCTTGAGTAGAAATTAAGATTCTGTAATACATGTAAATAAACAAATTAAGATTTATATTTTGTCTCCATACATACCAAGTTCTCTCTCTAACACCTTTATATACCTTTACCTTTCACAAGGAAAATCAAATATTACCATAATCTTACTGGAACTGCTATGTGTGCGTGTGTGCGCGCGCGCGCGCGTGCACGCACTCAGATGCTTAGATGTGTTCGCTTATGCAAATTACTTACTCCTTATGCCTATCTATACTTTATCCCTTATGGGTGTAAGGGACCTCTGTGGTCTGTCTGTTGGCTTTTTATAACAAGAGGTTGTGGAATCAAGTCTTTAAAAGATTGTAAGAGGGTTTAAACTTACCCACTCAGCATTATGAGACTAACCTGAGTAGCTGCAGTATCCCACTTCTCCCATACAACATTGTGTGACAGGTCAATGCTCTGGTGTCTAAATCAGTTGAATAAACAGTCTTTAAAAGATCATTTAATGATAACTTAATGATTAAATCATCAAACAGGCTGGTAGTCAAGTAGATATTCTAACAGAAACAAACAAGCACATATGTTTTAAATAATGTGAGAATGATGTACACATATTTATATTTATTGTTAATTAAACAAGTTTTTTTGTTAGTTACGATACCACTTATAAGAAACATATAAAAAAGTATTTGACACAAATGCTGTAGCTTCATCTTTATGTGCATAATACGAGTTTTATTGTATATAAATAATTTTTCTAATTTAATAAACAAATTTTCAACAACAATTTAATTTGGCAAAGAATTAAACAAGGTAATTCCTTGAAAAATTAGTTTATTAAACTGATAATAATTTATATAAATAACTGTGAAAAGTGAAAAGAGTATAGTAAAAATGTGTCAAACCATCTTTATGCATCCTTATTTGGAACATTTCAGATCTTGCATATACAATAATTAAATGTTATTGTTAATTAAATGTTTACCTGTAGTTTATGTACAAACACAATAAAACGGTTTTTGCAAGTTTTGTGGCTGTCTGAGGCAAGGTAAGTCACTCGGAACTATTACCTTAAGAGCAGTTAGTAAAGTATTAAATGTGACTGATGTTATTCATTGAGTGTCTAAACCTAAAGGAGAAACAGCTGTTATGTTGGGTTTACTTTTAACTGAGTACATTAATAAATCAATGTGTAAACTCCCACCCCTCCTTAACAAAATTTCTGTCTACACCTATGGTCTTATGTATAACTTCTGTCATTGCCTGACAACTAAGCTTGGTTAAACAAAGCTTCTAGAGATACAGAAATTATGTATAACTTCTGTTATATTACAGTCATGTGACTGTATAACTTCTGTCACTGCATGACAACTTAGCTTGGTTAAACAAAGCTTCTGAAGATACAGAAATTATGTATAACTTTAACTTAGCTTGGTTAAACAAAGCTTCTAAAAGATATAGAAATTATGTATAACTTCTGTCATTGTCTGACAATTTAGCTTGTTTAAACAAGGCTTCTGAAGATACAGAAGAACATTGCACAAAGGACATACATAAAAGAATCCATAAAACAGTTAACAAGAAAAAAAAAGACGCTCTCAAGCGCAAAGCACTGATGCTACACCTACAGACCGCCAACATATACGGACACAATTATATGACTGAACTAATACATCACACAAATTAATGGACAAAAAAACAAATACATAACATGCAGACAAAACACGAGGGAAAAATTAAAAGCCTGACACCAATCAGCACAAATATAATTCCTTCACACAAATTCTACCCATGTACAGTAAACCTCACGAACATCACAATCACTAAAAACGAACAAATACTCCTTGATAAAGGCCTAAAACATAACCTACATTACAAACAAAACAACCAAACCCTAACAAAACTCATAGTTGACACTGAAACAAATATACAAAACACAGCACCAGAACATCAAGACACACTAAGACATAACATAAACAATATAATAGAAGCACATAAGACACCAGACAACAAGAACCACAACTCAGAAATACACACAGCCATCAAACTGAGAGAAAAGGCACACAAACACAACATCACATTTGTAAAAGCAGACAAAGGCAACACGACTGTAATCATCTCCACAGATGACCTACACAACAAAGTACAAAACTTCATGAAACAGAACAACATCACAGAACTAAAACACGGCCCCACCGACAGATACCAAAACAGTAAACAACTAATCAACAAAGCCAAACACATAATGACACACAAACAAAAGCCCTACATGAGACAATCCGACCGTCAGCCCCTACCCTCCAAGCGCTTCCCAAAATCCATATAGAAGAAATTCCGATCTGCCCCATTATCAATTACCGTAATGCCCCTGCATACAAACTTGCAAAACATCTAGACAAAATTATCAGACAACACACACAACTAGACAACACCATTGCAGTAAAAAACAACACAGACCTTGTAACAAAAATAAAAGACACACATCCCCATAATACCACATTAGCCTCCTTTGACATTAAAAACCTGTACACAAACATCCCCATCTCTGAAACAATCACCATCCTACAAAACAAACTCAAACAGAACAACACACCAGACGAACTTATCAACGAAATAACAGAAACTCTGAACATTATCACAAAACTAAACTTTAAATTTTATGCACAGAATGATGGTCTACCCATGGGCTCACCCATATCCAGCATTCCAGCATTCTAGAAGTCTTCCTCCAACACTTAGAAAAAACAAAAATCCTCACAAACAATGACAGACACTCACAAAAAATACTATATTGCCCCAGATACGTTGATAACATTCTAATACTATACAGGGGAAACAAAAGACAATGTGAACAGTTACTAATGCACATAAACAAAATACATAAGAACATAACCTTTACTGCCGAATACGAACACAACAATAGCATAAACTTCTTAGACCTCTCCATCACAAATCTTGAACACAGGCACAAATTCAGAATATATAGAAAACCGACTACAACTGACACACTAATACACAACTCCTCCAATCACCCAATACAACACAAACTAGCTGCCTTCAGAACCATGATACATAGACTTAACAACATCCCCCTAGATGAAAAAGACTACAAAGACGAACTAAACACAATAAAATATCTAGCAGAATCCAACGGATATGACAGAACAATAGTCAATAAACTCCTACACAAAACAAACAACAGACAAAGACAGAAAACAAAAAATTCATAACACTAACATACATCAACAAACAAACTAAAAAAATAGCCCACAAATTCAAAAAAGCAGGATGCAGAATCGCTTACAAAACTACTAACAAAACAGAACACACTATCAAAACACACACACAAAGAATAAAACAAATTCGACCTACCTGGTGTTTACAAACTAAATTGCTCAGATTGCAACAAATTCTACATAGGCCAGACAGGATGTAGCTCCAAACAAAGATACATTGAACACACAAAGGCACTCCACTCCACTACAGAATCCACCTTTGCAAACCACCTCATTAAAGCAAACCACACACACAAAAATATCGACAATAACATGAACATTCTACACGTACACACAAAAGGCCGAAAACTAGACACTCTAGAACAATTGGAAATATACAAACACACAAAAACAAATAAAAACGACATCGTAAACGAACAGACACAATTCAAATCACACGCATTATTCGAACATATCACACCCCACACACACAATATTGATCTTTCGAAAATCAATTCCGTTGCCAACAACATGACGGACAGTGCTACCAGCAGCAACCTCTGAAGAAGCTTTTTAAAAGTGAAAACCGATTCAGGTTATAAGGTAAAACGTTTACATTTTTACTCATAAAAAGTTTTGTGTTCCGAGTCATAGTGAAATAATTATATTCAGTTCTTGGATTTCGTTGTCCATGACGTGTCCGTTACTTAACTAAATATCACTATAATATTGACGACTCGGAACACTAAGTTTTTTATAAGTAAAAACGTAAAGTTTTACCTTACAGCCTAAACCGGCTTTCACCTATAGAAGGCTTCATCAGAGGCTGTCGTTACTGACAGAACAATAGTCAGTAAACTCCTACACAAAACAAACAACAGACAAAGACAGAAAACAACAAATTCATAACACTAACATACATCAACAAACAAACAGAAAAAATTGCCCACAAATTCAAAAAAGCAGGATACAGAATCGCTTACAAAACTACTAACAAAACAGAACACACACTATCAAAACGCATGCCCAAAGCACAAAACAAATTCGATCTACCCGGTGTATATAAACTAAATTGTTCAAATTGCAATAAATTCTACATAGGCCAGACAGGACGTAGCTTCAAACAGAGATACATTGAACACACAAAAGCACTCCACACCACTACAGAATCTACCTTCGCAAACCACCTCATTGAAGCAAACCACACGTATAAAAACATCGACAATAACATGAACATACTACACGTACACACAAAAGGCCGAAAACTAGACACTCTAGAACAATTAGAAATATACAAACACATAAAAACAAATAAAAACGACATCCTAAACGAACAGACACAATTCAAATCGCACGCATTATTCGAACACATCTCACCACACACACACAGCTTCGATCTTTCGAAACACTATCTCGTCGCCAACAACAAGATGAACAGCGCTACTAACGACAGCCTCTGATGAAGCCTTCTATAGGTGAAAGCCGGTTTAGGCTGTAATGTAAAACTTTACGTTTTTACTTATAAAAAACTTAGTGTTCCGAGTAGTCAATATTATAGTGATATTTAATTATATTCAGTTAAGTAACGGACACATCATGGACAACGAAATCCAAGAGTATAACTTCTGTCATTGCCTGACAACTTACCTTGGTTAAACAAAGCTTCTCAGAAATTATGTATAACTTCTGTCATTGCCTGACAACTTAGCTTGGTTATACAAAGCTTCTGAAGATACAGAAATTATGTATAACTTCTGTCATTGCCTGACAACTTTGCTTGGTTATACAAAGCTTCTGAAGATACAGAAATTATGTATAACTTCTGTCATTGCCTGACAACTTTGCTTGGTTGAACAAAGCTTCTGAAGATACAGAGATAATCTCCTGATATTATCAGGCAATTATCATATAATCATAACTACATAAAACTTATAATTATGTATCTTCAAACACATATTTATTATGTATAATATGTTTTTGGCTGCAGCTTGTAAGTCTCTTAAAAATATAATATACCAGTACTACTGTAATTAATTTGCATATTCTTATATAAATTTACATGTGTCTGTACAACTAAATTATGGTATGTAGATATTTTTATAGTATACATATAATTATTATGATTATACCATATTGTCTGAATTATATCAGGTGTAAAAAAGTCATGCAACCCATAATTTGAAAATGTTCTTCTTGACACCAGGGACCTGTTGGGATATTAGAGGTATGATGTTGGTAACCATGCATCTTTTTCTTAACATATCATGGGTTTTCAACACCAGATTACATTAATTAGGTAGTCAGCAAGATTGTTTTGGTAACATGTGTGCTGTTTAGAGTCATATGCATAAAATGAATTTGTATCTTTAACTTATAACATTATCCATTAATGAATTCTTATATACAAACATAAAAATTATTTTGGAGGCTGACACCCACATCCCAAAAAAAGTTGAGAATAAAATTGTTTAATTCATTTATTCATTATTTATATATTTATTTATTTATACTATGTTATATTTTTGGGTTGTGCACCTTTTTAACCATTCCATATTATTGAATTACATTCATATTACTATTGCCATCATATGCATAATGTAGTGTGAGCTATATGAACATAATATATATGTACAATGTACAGCAGGTTTGATATCAAGTCTTCAAAGTCGTCAATCTCCAGTGAAACCATTCTAACGACAACTTCTGCTACTTCAGGCCAAACAAGTAAGTTTATATATGCCACTTAACAGTATTTTCTTTGTATCTTTCTTCAGAGTTTCTTCAACTGTGGACAGGTAAATTCACTTTGACTGTGACACTAAACTGATCCAATTGCAGAATTAAATTTATGATCATGTAATTCCACCAAACTGAAAAATTCATCTCTAATCAAAATAGAAAGACTGGGTTATCTTTGCAGGCATAAAATTATTTGCAGATTGGTAATGAATGTTGATACATTTTTAGTAAAAAAGTTGAAAACTAGATCAGTGGCATATTAGTCTACTTAAATAAGTTTTGTTAACAATAGTATCAAAAACTAACTGCAGCTTTCACTTGGCAGTACGTTTTGGGCCCTGTGCTACAAGTCCATAACAATTCCTCCTCAGACAAATGCTCCTCTCGACAACTGCTCCGCATACTAATTTCTCCCATGCTTCCTAGTGGGAGCTGAAGTTGTTTGAAACCAGACCACACAAGTCATTCTTAAAAATTCTCATTTATTTTTCCAGTTACATTATGTTAAATGAACTTTCGTATGACAAAACCCTAATATTTTATACAGAAATATACATAATTATCCCTATCATAATTTATTGAGCTAGTCATAAGCTATTAAATATTATTTATTGACTGTAAAAACAATTAACCAAAAACAAACCAAATCAAATGATAAATGCATAGCCAGTTTGTTCTCCCACCATCCAACCATATGGAACTTTATTAACTCACTAAAAACAGAACAGTCAGCAATGAAGATGGTTAGAAGAGAGTGGTTGCTAAAATTGAACCTATGAAAATAGGGGATCAAGGCAGAGCAAAGAGGATCAAGACAATAATTGAGTATTATGGGTAATGAGCAAAAGAATATCTTTAGTACTTATGTGGAATTGCTCATAAGTTTGAACTCGGTCAAATAGTGAGTGGCACTCTTTTTTATCCAAAAATAAGTTATTTAAATTATGAAACTAAGGCAAACTGAAGCAGTGCTCTAAGAGCTGAAATCTTATGAAACTGTCCATGTAAGGTACTTTTTTAAGGTAGGAATTGTTATAACATAGCTAAAAATATGTACACCAGCTTATATTTGCAATTAAGTAATTTAACATTAAGTTTTCATTACTGAATTTGTTTGCTGTTTTTTTTAAGAAATTTTCTTTAAATTTATGCAAATTTACATAAAAACTGTGAAGTCGCCTTATTATTTACCTGAAAATTTGGCATATTTAAATTCTATTTCAAGTGTAGATATTAGTAGTCATAATTAATTCTATTTTGTTCATTATGCCCAGAGTACATTTATCTTTTTACTTTAAAATTTTGTCTCCAGTCCAATTTTGTTTACCTTATGTTCTTGCTTTCATTGAATCCTCCTTTTGAGAGATTTCTATATTGAAAGCTATTTATATTGGCAGGATATTCAATCAACCCTTTGCATTTAACTCTACCCACATCTACAACCAGGGGATCAGTACCTGATCCAGGTTTATGGTTGTTGCTTTCCATTCTACCATAGAAAAGTTTGAGGAGTGTAAATGAAAGAACCCTACTAATTCATGCCCAAAAATTCTTTTCTAACAACTGAAAACTCACACATAAAGTAGTTTTCAAAGTATGTAATGTGTACTGACTTTATAAAACTCCTAAGTGCTTGGTGATTTCTATAGGTGACCTCTCTACTCATATATACCCAGTTTACTCAGAAACTGGGGTCCTCAGAAGCTGTGAATGGTAGCTGGAAGTGTCTTTCAGCTGTCACTCACATCTTCTGAGGATGATCCCAGATTCTGAGGATTGAAACATCAAGTGTAAAAATCCTATGATGGCGGCAGTCCAAATAGAGGGGTCACTTGATACTGACTTCCGTATAACCATAGAACCATGACGTTTTCTTGCCACATCCAGCAGCTGCAGTAAGTTTTCTACTTGTGGTCCCTTAGCCACTACCCACTTCAACTGGGAGCTATATTTCCTAAATCCAGTTATACTGTTGTGATATGTTGCTTTATTTCACTTTGTGAATAGTTGTTTAAATATTATATTACAAAATTATTCATTCTACATTTAATTTACAGATTGTGATTTTTTTCAAAATATAATTCACATTTATGTTATTGGTAATTTTGTTTTTAATGTACTACTAATGAAAAACGAAAATGGCTTCGACCAAGTAGAGATTAATTAGCAGACATATAAAGGCTCCTTGTCCATTATATCAGTTCATGTTCTTTCTGCTAGAGTACTACTTCTTAATGTTGTAAGAACCAAGTAGCCTACCTAGTGCTGATTCAGTATAACAGTTAACCATAAAAAGGGTTTTAAAAAAGGAAAATATAAAATTTACTAAGATTTTATGAAGATAATATGAGCAGTTTAAAAATATAATATTATGTTTAGAAAACAGGAATATTTATTTTGGCATAGGCATATAGAGATCCACGTAATGTCAAGAGAAATTCACAGTATGCTTTACAATTACCGTATTCGTTCAAAATAAAAATACATTCTGATAATCAAAAATATTTAAATATATTATTACATCAGAGAGGCCAGAAGTTTCTAACCCTAGTTAAAATAACTGGCTGAATTTTTACATTTAAAATATTGAAAATGATATTTATAGTTTTCACAGATTCCACAGATTAAAATTTATCAAGTTATAATGGAAAAACACGTTTACTATATAGTTGAAAATAAAAAATCTTTGTAACACATAACACAATGTTCATCCTGCACAGGATATACAAAATTTAGGATTTAGTCAGTCAAATAAAAGCACATTATAAACAAACTAAATGAATATCTAAAAACAGCAGGACAATAGAATTAGAAAATGTTAACTTCTGGATTTTGTTTAGAGGGTATACCAGATTTGTTGAAAATGTTGTCTTCTTAAAATTTAACCTGATACATGAATAAATGTTAACGAAAACATTCATTAACACATTACATTTTTATGTTTACTAGACTAGATCATTTATTTGAATTTTTAATATTAATAATATTATATTAATTATATATTATATTATACCTAAATTAATATAATATTATGAAGACTCTTTGATTATAAATATATACTCACATTATAACCCATGTAACTTATAACCACCCCTCAACACCATTGTCGTCATTACCATTACTCTTCCAAACTAACTGTACCAGAGTATTAAAACAAGTCATCTACCATCTTCTCATCTACCCACATGTTTTGCCCACGTCCATATTATTTTGATAATCCTATAAATGATTTCATCTATCCTAGGCTGTTTGTGTAACCGTTTGTTTTCTTGTCTCCTCTTGTTATTCCTAGCCTACATCTTTTCATGATTCTATGTGCAGTCCACAATTATGTATCACTCTCATACTCACTGTCGTCAATGGACATCATGGAAGGAATTACATACCAATTCAAAATAGTTATTGGTTAAGTACAAGGGACGTTTATTATTCTTAATACTGCTTACTTTTCGAAACCAATCCTAATCATGTTTCATTGTTCACAGCCGGAAGGTTGGAGCTGTAACTCCCATGGTAGAAGTCACCAACAATAGCTTAGCTAACAACTGCTAGGGATGGCATACTAATCATTTGAGTGGTTTTATATTCCATCATTTCAAGAAAACAGTATAAACTAATGTTATAAGAAAATTGATCTTTCTAAACAGTTTCCATCTGGAGAGATCCTTCTTGGCTGAAGTGACTGAAAACTATTTTCACCAGCATCCTATCACCAATTGTTCCTGTTATAAAATTTCTTTGGGGTTAAAACCCAATTTTCATTCAAGTAATTCAGAGCATCAGTTTCACCTTAGACAGCTGGATGGAATAGAGTTTTTGTTTAACGGAAATGTGTGTTGTACTCATCATGTCCCATTTACAACAATTTTTCAATACATATATATGTATATGCATCCGTTTTGGAAGAAAATTTTAAAACTAATACAACATTCTACTGCAATCACACTTTTGCAACTCTGTTTGTGAGAATTATGTCTATATAAAATATAGTGTAGTAGTACAGTTAAATAACTACTTACAGTTGAGTTAAAAACCAGCTGATAGGTTAAGTTAGGTTAACTCTTATATAGCCATCTACAAAAGTAGTACCATTGGTTGACATAACATTGTGTGTTAACCTGTTCTCTTGCGTTGCAGGTAAAACTTCAACTGGTGCTTCAACTGGTCCTCCTAGAGGTACTGAGTAAGTATATTTTGCATTAAGCATTTCAAAAATGCAATTCAGCATAAAACATTTATTTGTTCAGGTTTCAAGTAACTTGAACAGCTAGGTTTGTTCATCAAATGTCAACTATAAATACTGTATGGAAATTATACTATGTAGATATAAGTAAATTCTTTTATAATAAATTTTTGAATATGCTTCTTATCAAAATAACGCACAATTAGTATGTTTTTAATGTTATGCCAATTCATTCTGAGTGTTTCTATTTTAATGAGAGGTTGTTGTGATGTAAGGTAAAAATCTGTCTTATCTGAGTATCCAATGACCAGGTTTCTGGTATCTAAGCTGCTTAACCATCAATTAATTTGGTTAAGAGATTCCCTATTTATTTCAATCTTGTACATATGTCTTTCGCTCTTTTTTCCTTTTACTAGTTTCTTCACTTCTCCGATTTTCTTTCTAAATTTTTGCAGGTTACTGTTAATCTCTCTCTCCTCTGGCACTACGGTCCCTGTAGAACCCTGGCCTGCTTAATGATTCTCCTCCATCCTTCTCTGTCCAGAGCCTTACTCCTCCAACCTGCCACTCGCAACTCCCTCAAATCCCCTTCCACATCTTCATACCATCTCCTCCTTGGATGCCCTCTCCTCCTTACTCCCTCCAGCTTCCTTTCCAATGGTATTTTTGGGCCTTGATCACTTCTCATTCTCACCACGTGCCCCAACCATCTCAACCTTTGTTTCTTCACTGCTACAACTATGTCTGCTTCTCCATAAAGGTCTCTTAGCTCACAATTCTTTCTTATCCTCCACATCTCTCCATCCCACACTGGTCCATAAATTCTTCTCAGAATTTTCCTCTCGAAAACATCAAGGTTTTTCATATCTTTGGTTACTGTTAATATTACATATTAATATGAGACTTCATTTATTTAACAACAGTTCTGCAAGAGTTACAATACTAATGCAAACATACATTTGCATATCTATTTACATATGCAGGCCCGAAAACATACATTTAAACACTAAAGCAATTATAAATCTAAACAAAGGGATATTTGAAATAAATCTTTCGCATACGTGACTAACAAAGTGAAAGCAGATATTCCTATACATTTAATTATTTATTAATATTCTTTTAAAATGGTAGTATTTGTTAAAGATTTCCATTTTCCAGAAATTGTATATAATATTTTTGACATTTCATAATTTTTCTTTAATTAAAACTGAGATAAATATTTAAATTAATTGGAAATAACTGTTCACAGAACAACTGCCAGCAGATCTCAAACATCTTCACCTGTAGAAGGAAATGTGCGTGATCGTGAAAGATACAAGCAGGTACTATAATTGTTTCTAATATTAGTTAACACTGGTTATATTATAATACCATTATACCAGTTATTTTTATATTTTTCATTCTACTTGAGTGGTATGCATAGGCTACTTGGTGACGTTAATGCTGCATTATCATGTTGACAGACAGACAGAAGTTGCAAAGGGGATTTCAGCGTCCTGATGTGTCTGTGCATTGTCCAGCTCGATGAACTCGTTTTTTCTGTTGTAGTATGGTCATGTTACAAGGGAGTTAGGATGCAAGTCCCCTTTCCTCAATAGACCGTCCAAGTAAGGACTTTCATCTTTCGATTTCTCCAGCCTGGCTCCACGCTTTTGAGTTAATGTTTGGAGAGTGTCACTTAAGGAATAACCCACAAGAGCTTAGAGCCTCAGTGACAGGGACATTAAGCTGACTGCCATAGGGCATTGGCTGGATCGATGCACTACCATATTGACAAGGATGACTCCTGCAAAAAGGGGCTTGCACACCTCATGGTTTCCAGTGCCGTGAAGTTGTTTCCAGTCACACCTCGCGGTTTCTAGTCAGCTCAAGTTGTTCTTGTTCTGTCTGTTGCTGAATTTTGATGCAGACATTGGGGTAGGCAAGGGTTAAGAAGCCGCTCCCATGCGATGTTGTCCAGCTTTTGCCAAACAAGGGATCATGAGGGAGTAGGAAGGTGGTGATCAATTCATTTGGTGTTCATTTAAAAAATGGCCTAGAGGTCTTTTCATGTGCTTTTCCACTATTAGAGGATGGTGGAGTGTCCATACTGTTTAACTGATGGATATGTGGGAATAACGATTCCCCGGGCGTTTGCAAACATATTACTTGTCACAGTTCATATGAATTCTTCCAGGGAAGAATGTTACATTGGAACATCTGACTGCCAAAGGGGGAATCTTAGCATACAATTTTGGAATACTGTCACCATACACTTGTTGGTGGTCAACAGGAGAGGCCACCAAGTGAAAGCCATGTACTTGTTGCTGCCCAAAGGAACAACAGATACAGTAATCTTGGTGTGAACAACCAGGCAGTTGTTACATGAAAGTACCCTATAGGGAAAAGTTTTGCTCTGACACCTCAAGACCACCGGGTGGATCTTCCCTCCAAAAAGAATAACTGTCATGCAAAATTGGAATTATTTGTACATCAGATCGCTTCAGACTATTCTGCATTGGACATTATACGCCACTTCTGCAGCCAGTCATAAAGAATGGCTAACTGTCAATGCATCATTACACTCCCCTGCCGCAGGAACAGGAAGGTATATAATGGGACATCGCTCCAATAGGAAAGAAGGACAATGTGTTCCCAGAAAACACTGGCGGGTCACATGTGTACACAAGATTCAGAATAGCATTGAGGACAGATCCTTGAGGAATGCCAGCAGCATCGGGCCAAAATCAAGAGCACAACCCATCGACTCTCATCCTGAAGATTTGGTCAATTAAATTCAACTGTGTGAGATGCACAATGACCACTGTTTTTGTGTGTAAACCAATCTGTAGACCATGCCTGCATTTGAGACTTTGTCGAAGGTTTCATCACATCCAACAGGACAGCGTGGACTGAAGTGATACCTGCTGGTGGTGTCTGCTGGTGGATGACGACTCACACTAGTTTAAGAGTAGTCAAGTGTCCGAATGAAACCCAAACTGCTCCTTGCTGATGATGTTGTCTACCATTAGGGGTTGCCTATCCTGGCCCCCCTCTAGCTACAGGCCTGAATCAGAGTGCTGTCATTCACAATAACTGATCATGCCAAGAAGTACCATGCACCAAGAATTCTCAGAAAAGCTCTGCTGCAATATTCAACTGTCTAAGACATATAAACAAAACAGATTTGTAACATAGAAAACTCTTGAATGATTTATAAAAACCTTTGCATCTACAACAAGCCATTATTTAGTATGCAGAGTACTTGGGCTGTAGTTTTTAGAAAATGAGGTTGCAAATGCAGTAACAGTGAATGGTGAACTTTACAGCACACATATGGTTAATATAAGACTCTAAACAGCACCCATGTTACAAAACAATCTTGCTGACTGGCCACATAATCTTGTGATTTGACTCTATACAATATTTTATTCTTTAGGGATTTTGAAATTTCATGTTTCTGTCAACAAACCTCAACAGTTCCAAAGCTTAAGACACAGATTCAATGTGTTATAGCAAAATTTAGCCATAATTATAAAGAAAATTCTCAAAAAATTCATCAATAAACTATTCTTTTACCATTATTAATTTTACAAACAAAATGTATGTAAACGAATTCTCTTTACTACCAAAATATCTTAGTTACAATGAATTGTTGCTACACCATTAAGCAAAGACTGGTCAAAATTTTTGGTCAACACTTCAAACATGCTAAACAAACTTTAAGTTAGGAGATAAAACAACATTAAACAATACCAAAACAGTATGGTACGATTCAAGATTTGGATTACCAGTTAACCACGGCAGCTCTTTGCTGGAGGCAAATGTAAAATTAAAACATTTTTTTAAGCATAACAACTGAAATATGCTTAAAAAAACCTGATACTGGTAGGTTCAAAAATCCTCAGTGCAATATCAGATAGAGGAGAGCCTGGTATTAGCAACAAAAAGCAAAACTAGTTGAGTTAGGATCTTGTAGATTCTGGGTTTTGCTATTCCAGCTGTAGATAGTTCATTGCTATCCAATTGGCTGTTAGCACCTGAACAACACTTGTACTTTTTATTAGAAAAATTACAGAATGCCTAAAGTCATGTAAAGCATAATGGTAAACACATAGTTACTCTTCAATTCTACAGAAGAGTATAGAGATTAAAAGCTAGTGTGGTGTGTATAATGTTACATTAAATTTTATTACTGAAATCATTATCACTGTCTTCATATGGTACAACAGTCTTCATCATCTAATTCTTTGATAACAATGTTTTTAATTTTCTTTGTAGATTTACTTGAAGCTTCCAAAAACATATTCTTATGAGTATTTGTAACCACTATTCTACCTTCCTTTATTTTTACAGTTTGTTACTGTCATCACCTGAAGGGTATTCTCATATTATTGCAGAAGACATTCCTTTAGAAGACTTATTTTTCTTATTAAAGGGTGGTGGTTGGCTAGAATGATTATTTTTAACATTTTTGTTTCACCACAGTTAATGTGTGAAACAAGAGTCACATTTCAGTAACAATGAAGGTAGAAGGCTTCGATGCTATTGTTATTTCTTGGGTTCAATTGACTGTTGGTAATGAATTATGAGTTTTTCATCTGTTTGTAAAATGGGAAGATTATGGAGATCACTCATTTTTGGTCAAACGAGAAGATTCCAGTCTTTTAAAAACCTGCTGTTATATTAGAAGGGGTTATCTCTAACATGTGCAATATTTACATACACAGAAACATCATAAATTGTTAATAGGACACGTTTTTGTAGCAATTCACAATTTAATGCTGAACAGTAACAGTTTTTGAATGATGAGAAAACCCCAAAATTCAGAGGCTGGAGTTGGTTTGAGGTGTGTAGGGTACAGTCAATGTTATCGTACCATTTTGTTTAGCTAGATCGACTGCTTGAATGGAGAGAGGGAGCTCGTGGTTAACTAATATGAGACGAGTTAGGTTTCCTTTTGCTTTACTACTACTTGGAAATCTAATGAAATGCTTCTTATCTTCCACCTTCTTAGCCTTCATCCAACTGGTCTTTGTGGCTACTCTCAATGTTCCAAGTGGAGCATTATTCATTATATAATGCTTAAAATAGATTCTCGGAAATACCATAACTACTGTTGGGGGAAAACATTCCCACTGCACTAATTATGCAGTAAGTTGTAACCAGCATGCCATATTCTCTGCTAACAATATGAGGAACTTGATTTATCTCTTTTTGAGGCAAAACTTTATGTAGCCTCTGAACCATCGGAGTACAGTCTCATCTGAATTATAAATGTTGTTACCTAACAAAGGCAGTCTCTTGAAAACATCCTGCAAATTATTAAAGAACACAAACACAATATGTTTGTTGAATGATGGAGTTCTGGACAAACTGCATCCTTCAGGTGTTCTAATAGTTAAGAGTTGGATTTCTCTTCATAAATCCATAAACTAACCAATACCTACCATTCCAGAGTTGGAGTTATTAGGGAATTTCAAATTATTTTTATGAAATTATCATAGGTGAAATGCCTACATGCCTGGAAAATCTTTGATTGTCTGTTGAGTAAATCGTGTAGCTTATACTTTTCAACATACTGACAAAGAGTGGGATAAGGAATTGTACATTCTTTTCCTACTTGTCATGTTGATTTGCCTCCATTTAGAACTTCAGCTGCTTTTTCATGGCATCACTTTCAGTTTTACTTCAATCTGTTTTCCCACCTGCATCTGTCTTTCAGCCTGAAAATATTTTATACAAATATTTTATTTATGATAAAGTCTTTTATTTTACTTTTTACGTGCAACTAAACCACTTAAAATGCTCTTATGTACAATGAACTAGCCCCAGTTCATTAACCACCAAGGAAATATGATTCATTATGCCCCAACATGACTTGGTATCTAATTATTGAATTTTCAAGTTAATCTGTAATAATCAGAGATTAGAGGATAAGTTACACACAAACTAAAATAAAATAGGAAAAGATAATATTTACCTTTGAAATTGTTTAACTAGATGTTCCAATAGTTACAGCACATTTATGATAAATGAACAACTTTTAACCACAGGCATCCAATTGAGGTAGTGCTTTAATATTAGTACCAACTGTTTAAAGAGAAAATAAAATATCTGTTACTGTACAAAAATTATTTTGCCTGGATCATTATATTCCTTGGCAACTGAGTCCATCTTCCCCTATTACTGGTTTTAAGTTTTTTTAAGTGTCTGTTTTCCTGTGTCCTTGTAATGTGAATTAAAAGTGAAATTGAGCACTTCATAAAGATACAACCGAAACAAATTTCTGAACAGACTGTACCAATGATAAAGACAGAAAAGGACACAGCAAATAAGTCAATAGAGAAAGTAACTTTGCCTGGACAAAGGGACAGTTCATGTCAAAGCTCCAACCTTTGACGGAAGCAGTCACTGGGCAACGTACCTCCACCAATTTGAAGCTGCTACATGCGCAAATAATTGGACAGAGAAAGACAAAGCAGTCTCACTCGTTCTTGCATTAAAAAGATCCGCGGCAGAACTATTACAAAAAGTGCCACCTGACAGCCAAAACACCTATACTGAATTGATAAAAGCTCTGGAATTACGGTATGGTGATAAACATTTGCGAGATGTGTACTACGCTCAGTTGTAGTATAATAATTATATAATATTATATAATAATTATATTATAATAATATAAAATTATTCACAAAATATTTTAATAGACCCCTTTCATGATTTTATTTACTTTGAATTTGTGTGTGTTAATTTTGCACTATATTTTCAAAAGCATAACAGTTTATCACTTTATAAATACAAATTTATGTTAGTTTCATTTTCTTTTATTGTGAACATTGTACTGAGAATTAAAAGCCTCATATTTACACAGGCACAAAAGAACCAAGGAAAGCCAAGCTCTAGCGCCATGAGTGTAATGCAATCTGGTACAACTATGGGCAACCAACCTTCAGCTACACAACCTGAACAGCCACCAAAAGGTGCTAAACGTGGCAAAAAATAAACTCATGGATTTACCTACTGCGTCATACACTCTTAACTAACTGATTTGATAGCTGTTTGATGTTTATGCAAATTAAATATGTTTGAGACATGCAATATGTCTCTCATAATGTGAGCATAAAGTGTATTTAATATGATAAAACCTTCCTTCTCAATTGAACAATGTTTCAATAATAGATTTACATTGGTATAAATTTATATTTTACATAAGTCAACATTTTACACACACACACACACACACACACACACACACACACACACACACACACACACACACACACACACACACACACACACACACACACACACACACACACACACACACACACACACACACACACACACACACACACACACACACACACACTATATATATATATACATACCTAATTTATTTTATTTGTATATATGTACATGTTTTCTGTGTGTGTGTGTGTGTGTGCGCGCACGCACGCGCGCGTGTTCATACTGAAACAAACTTCTCTATAATGGACATTTACCAGGTCAAAAAATAAATGCTCATTATTAAGAAGCTTAAGAAGCGTTTGCTGTTAGGAAGTAGAGGTTATAAAACAGTACAAAAATTTTCACAAGTCAATGTTAAACATTTATACACCATACTGCACTTTTTCTATAATACTCCTACTGGTGTCACAACCCAATACGGGTTTTAGCTTTTTTAATGATTTTTCTCCATTCCACCCTTTAATTGTAGTCTTCTCCATCTCCTTATCCCCACATCCCTCATATCCTTCTCAACATCCTTGATCCATCTCTTCCCTAGCAGTCGACCTTATTTCTTGAAGAGCTACCACTTTATAGTGATCAAAATTTTAAAAATTTATAATTTCTTGATCAAGTGGCACGCTCACACACTCGAGTTGACAAACCCAGGCCCGAGTCATAAATAAGAACGAATTAGGGACACGTCAGACCCGACGCCAGTGGGAAGACAATGAAAAAACGCCTGAGTACACGCTACAATAGAAAATAGGGTACGTCGTTGACAGCACGAAGTTAGCTATGATTTACAACGCCAAAACAAACCAGACAAAAAAAGGCATAGTCCAGTAGCCTGGTTACGCAGAAGTGAAATGGAACACATGCTGTGGGGTTAAGTTGTAACGAGCACACGTATGAATGCAACACTCAGTAACAAAGGGTGCAGAGAAATCTTGACAAATATGTAGACAATAGAACGGATATTCAATGAATACTAGGGATACACACAGCCCAGCATGAAAACACGCCCTGACGTCCAGTCAGATTTACAACTAGAAAGCATGGGACCCGTCCAGGGATGACACCCAATGAAGAGTTGATAATTGGCAGAACGAGCGAAGGGTAAATGAACAATTGACCAAGACGCTGCAGACTCTTAACAAAAGCTATATCGGAGTGCCTCGACAACGTGGAAACAAAGGTTGATAGACAGGCGGGGAATTGCTCTAGTTTCTGAGAATCAGCACAACGTTCGTCGCTGGGATATTCCGGGGATGCCCATCGGCCAACCAGAGTTTGGCATCTTACAAAGGAACTGGTGGAGAGAGTAGTGACAACTTGAACGACGAATCAGGAAACCGATGACAAAAATCTACAAGGTGGTAGGAAATTAGGAACCTATCAACAACGGCCGAAGGCGTAGAGATGAGAAAATTGCCTTCTGGGAGAGAATGATTGATAAAAACTGTTTGCGAAGACGCGGAGCCCAGTAGTAGTAATACGGGTAATACAGTAATACAGTAGTAATGGAGTAGTAATACGAGTAATTGAAATAGTTTACACGACTTACTCAACTTTTAACTCGGTAAATCAATCAGTGAAATTGTAACCAAGTTGCGGTCTTTATTGGACTTAGACATTCAACTCAATCGCAATTCTACAAAACGTATGTTCAATAGTTTATATGAGTTACCAAACTTACCGCAGTAATCAATAGTGCGAATAGACATAACTATCGTTAAATACCAGTGTATACGTGACTCTAGACTACGACCGACACGCAACATAATGCAATACGAGTGAGTAACAATCCGAGAGTAGAACAGTGGGTGACGATTTCAGACACTATTCAACCATAATGATCCTCAATTTTGGGCATCTGAACTGAGTGAATTAACACGAACACTAATACGCACATTGCATACATTATGCCCAAGGTAGACAGAATAGTTAGCTACATGAACACGCACACAGCAAACTCTAAAAACAAACCACTTCAATGACGATGATTGCATCTAAAAACATGAAGCCATAAAACACGTAACGCCAGCGGAGAGTCCAACACCACACTATACATAACGAGAGTGGGGGAAATTCAGTGAGTGAAAGTGAAGTGTTCTTCGATCAATAGTGATTACCATGTTTAAGGAACCCATCAACGGATGTAATCTTACACCGATGGAATTTGTGGATAAGCCTTTTGCAAGATAAGTCTTTGTTTCTTAAATGCTAGTTGATACATACTACTGCACTGTCTCTTCTTTTCAAAGAACTACCCCCAAGAGATCTATATAAATCATAAATCTAATAATGTTAATATTAAAGTCATTCATCTGAGCATAATGAACGCATTTAGCTAGGGATAAAATATGTTTGATTGCTTATTGTTTGTATATGTATATTATTGTGTTGTATTTGATTGTACTATATGTCTTGTTTTCAGGAAACAATGAACAAATATTATTGTGATTTATGTTGTTATGTGTTTTGTTATGTATTTTCAGGACATAATTTCATTTGTGGTTCAGTAATTTACTTAATCAATGATATAATAAATAAGTAATTATTACATATACACATATATCTTGCATTCATTATTGCGATTAACCTTGACAATTAATTTATCACGTTCCAAGTGATTTTACCTTGTACCTTACAAAGAGTCTCAAGAGTTATGCTAATTATCAATGGACACACACAAATCAACCATTGAAATGTCAGATTAACATGCTCATGTAAATCATATTGATTTGATAACTATATTGAGTCAAATCCGACAAATATAATTTACTTTTCTATATGTATATTAAATATAAATGATACTCAAAGAAAGTGGTGCTCTACAAATGTCAATTACAACCCCATTCAGTTAAACATAAATGGCATACGAATTTAATTAGACCCAATTCATTAACTTATAATTGGATAATTTAATAATTCATAATAATTAGCATAATTGCATTAAAACTTCCATATATATCTACTTCTTATGCTAAACTTTACATGTTACTAACCTGTTGCAGGGTCTGCAAATTCGATGTAACAAATTGTAAAATCAAATTCACATCCTTTTTTGTAATCCAGTTCATTTCTGTGAGGGTAATCTGGGTATGTTCATTGAATTTTTTGCAATGGTGGGATTTTTACAAGACAGGGTTGTTGGTCCTGTGCTCAAACCCCCAATCTGGAGAACCCCCAATCTTCTGTTAGGGTTACCATACCTCAGCCGAGGTGTTCCAGTTTTAGGATACTCTACACTATATAAGATTTTTTACCCTTGCTATACTGTCAACAAAATAAACTGAAAATGAATATTACTGATTTTAATTAGGAAATGCATACCGTACAAATTTTCTACAGGGAAGGAAAAAAGATTCTTATTTTAAATAAAAGAAGCATTTTTGTAAATGTAACTTGTTTTTCTTTTAAAATAATTTTAATATATTTACAAATACAATTGTAGTGTATCTATTTATGTAAATACATACTTAATTACTGCTACAGACAAGACATTGGGCAATCACCAACCTTAACCATTATACAATATTTTTGAAAAACTGCAAAATAGGACTATGCATGATTCACCTGCCACGAGAAACTGACTTACTGTATAAATACCATAGAAATAAATAGGAGATAAACGTGCCAGAACTCAAATCAGTTACAGGAAAATAATTCGATATTTCAAAGTCCAGACAAAGAAAATTTAAATGAGAATTTTTAAATGACTTCCCAAACTTAACATAAAATATCTTGAGTCCTACATATATATTTATTGGTGTGAGCAGGAGTGTCAATGACGGCACACTGTATTGTATTTGGCAATGTCACCATCTGGCCGACAGCTGTACACTATAATACAAATACAACTCATTCCCCGTTTTTGTTTAAAACGCTTGCTTTTAATTTGATTAAAAATCTAATTGAGTTCTATTTAGTTTGGTTATGTCTTTAACAATGTGTCAATTCCTTTAGTGCCTTTAAATAGACTGTTTGTGATAAATGTAAAAGTTTTATTAACATACATACAAAAATGGAAAACTTTGGACATCAATTACATAAAGGTAACTTAATATTTTACTTCAATGTATATTTTTAATTTGAAATAACACTTCAGTATTTAGTAGTAGCAACAGTCATAAGCAATACAATAAGACAGGAGAGATTTTAATTTATAACCAACAAAATATTAAATTTAACTTATAAAAATCTGACTTGGAACGCTTACTTTTCTGTATTTTTCAATGTTAGTCACTTGAACAAAATGATTCTATTAATGAAAAATTTATTAAAAATACATTACAATAAGTGTGCTTGTAATATACTATAGTTTTTGTGTCACAAAGCCTGATAAAAGTTAAAGACTGTAAAACATACAGGACTCACTACTTTTCTTTTTCACTTATATCTTTGAATGTTGTAAGGACAAAAAGATTCTGGTACATTAACCTTTACCCCAATTTTTAACTCCATAGAAAATCTGAAATTGAAAAAACTGCAAGATTAATGTAATGTTCAAAGTGGACTGATTTTAATTAAAACTTTGGTATCATTATCCTTTAACTGTCTGAAGTATTTAACCTACTTACTTTGTAGTTTTATTTGTTAATTTATATGTATGTATCAGGTCAGTGCAACATCATTAATGATCACAAAAAGGAATACAACAATAATGTCATACATATCAATGATACACAGTCATAGAGAACTAATCAACATTAATTAATTATTATATATTAAATAAGTAATGTAATAATTATTATTACATATTAAATATTAATTATTACAATTATTACATATTATGCTCATGCAACAGCCTGTAAGCATGCTACTTGGCTGTTGATCTAGAGGTCTTGAGCACACCATAAAAATGTAGGCGCATTTTCCAACCCTCAGGTCAACTCAACCTATGGAAATAAATTCCTGGAATAACATGCTGGGTAATAATGGGTAGCTGAAGTGTAGTGCTGGCCACACAACCATCCTTTTACACCAAACAACTCACAAAAGTCTGTCTACCCTGCCTAACTCCTAGACTGGTTAAGTGATAAAAACAAAGGAGTTATTATTATTACTATATTAAATATATAATATAACTGACTACTGACTACTTCAACCTTAAATTTTAATATTAAATAATGTCACACAAAAAAAGATAAATATAGTTTTAATATAAATATACCCGCAAACAAAAAATCTGCAAATAACAAGATACAAACATGAAAAATAAAATACTGAATATATCTTGATAGTCTTTATAACACCAACATCCAAGTTATTGAACAGTTTTGTAATTACATTTAGTTTATAACAGTGATATAAAGTATTTATATTTTTACATGTACTGGTAGCTGTAGTTTATAAGAAGTACATACCGTACTCCTCCTGCTGGAGTCTTTTCATGTAGATTTTTTTCTGGGGTTTGTGCAGGGCCAAGCCAAGGGTATCTGCCGCCAGGGTGCAAGATATAATTTGCCGCCCCTATTATAGCTCCTTAGACATAAATAGTGTTAATTGTAAAATTCTGTATTTCCTTAATAACTGTTAACTTGTTTAAAAAATAAAAAAATCATTAAGGTTACTATAAACTTTATTATTTGCATAAACTTAAAAAAAATATTTAATACAAACTTAATGCTTTAATAGTTATAACAAAGTACACCTTATATTATTTATTATAATTAACTTAGAACTTATAAACATGAACTAAATTACATAAATTCTAAATTTAAATATCAAAAGCGACTTTTCTTGCTTTTTTAATTACAAATTCTCTAATTAAATCCGTTATATCTAACGCCTCGCAGATCTCTTCCTCGATGTTTATTACAGCCAAATTTGTAAGTCTATTCTGGCTCATAGTAGATCTCAAATAGTTTTTAATTATTTTTAATTTTGAAAACGATCTCTCACCATGAGCATCGTTAAAAAAATTCGTAGGGCTACAGATAAATTCGGGAAAGTGCTAATTAAATCATTAGCCACAAGGTATTCTAAAACCTCCTTGGCCGAAGTCGTATTGGGTTTATTATAAATGGACAATATTTCAATTTCATTGCACAAATCAATTCCATTAACATCCATTTGTTTTGTTGATGAATCGATTAATTTAATTTGTAAATCCATACAACATTTTATTAATTCTTCTTTATCTATAGATAAAGAGCCTAAATTATTTAAAAACCCAAAATAGTTGTTGCACTCATTTAACTGTTCAAATCTGTCATTTAATTTTGATACTACTATATCAAGAATATAAAAATATAAATTAACTTTGAAATTCAACTCTGGTGATTCGACTGGTTCATCTCTATGTTCATAATAAAAAAAAACTTTTTTTTTCTCGGTCTAACCAAGCCTATAGCTGAAAAACAATATCGCAGTCTATATCTTCAGCAATTTTTTTTGCCTCATTAAGCATATTTAGAATTAATATTAGGCAATTACCTGTATTAACTTCCGTCTTGTGACTTACTTGGTTTTTTCTTAAAACGACGCGTTTCGAGAATAAATTCTCATCATCAGGTTCAAATTCTATAAAAACATCAAATTCACCCAAAAGGGGGTCGTCAACTAGTTAAAATACACAAACACATAGCCAATCTAGAAAACAAAATGAATCATTAAGCATATCTGTAAAACTACTTTCAGATCGCATTTCAATGAAAAAATTTTGAATTTCTTTCAACATTTTTACAGCTTCTGGTAAAATAATATTAGATTTTTGCATGATTTTCCTTACAATGTTTATTTTTGATAAAATATTGTACCAAATTACTAGAGAACACACAAATTTATATGATTTTATTTTATTAATTAGTGACTTAGCAAGGTTTTTTGTGTCATTGTCTCTTGATGTATCATTATAAAGGGAAAACAGAGCATCATATATTTTTTCTAAATAAAATCAAAGGGTTTTAATGGCATCGATTCTACTCTCCCACCGTGTATCAGATAAAGGTTTTACAGTTATGGTAGGAAGTTCTTTCATGAGAATATGCCAACGATAGGTGGAGGCTGAAAAAAAACCATATATTTCTTGAATAATACCAAAGAAATTTGTTACTTCAAGCGAACTTTTTGCAGCATCATTTACAACTAAATTAAGACTATGCACAAGGGAAAAAAGGCTCTAGGATTTATATCAAGAATTCTTTTTTGCAGCCCATTATGTTTGCCTTTCATATTGGCACCGTTGTCATATCCCTGGCCTCGCATATCCTTAATATCAATATTTAATTATTTTAAATAATTCAATAAAAAGGTTGTTAGTCCTTCACCATTTGTATCTGTAACTGGGCAGAACCCTAAAAAATGCTCTCTAATTTCTATATTCTTTGAAATATCATTAATGAAAACGAATCTGACAACTACAGTTATTTGTTCTTTGTGACTAACATCAGGTGTACAATCTAATATAATTGAATAATATTTACATAATTTTAATGTTTCGATTATATTTTGCTTCACTTTTTCACCTATAGACAAATTAATTCATTTTGGATTGTATCCCCTAAATAATGTGGCATATTATTGTAATCTTTTTTAATTCTGCCAATATGTTCTGCCATTATATTATCGAATTTTGAAATTGATTCAATTAGCTTCAAAAAATTACCATTACCTTTTCGAAAAGTTTCTGATTGCTTCCTCTAAAAGCTAGATTTTGTCCAGCTAAATATTGAATGACACAAATGATTCTTTCAATAATTGACGTTCATCTTTTTTTTCTAACTGAATTAAATTTTGGTTGACTGAG
Organism: Magicicada septendecula; assembly: GCA_034769895.1. Lineage (NCBI taxonomy): Eukaryota > Metazoa > Arthropoda > Insecta > Hemiptera > Cicadidae > Magicicada > Magicicada septendecula. The sequence continues at coordinate 218,649,633 of CM068372.1, forward strand.
TCAACAGTTGTACCTTTTTCAATCGATTTTTTTAGCTCAACATATTTCTTAACATTCTCAAAATGCCCCTTACTTTTTTCGTGTCTGTCTAAAATTTGAGATAAGTGTCGCCAGTCAGTATAACCTTTATCATCATTAAAAACATTATCAGAAACTTTAAATAATTTGTAACAAACACAGAATACAGAATTATTTGACTTAGAATAAACCAGCCATGTTCTAGGAACTTTTTCATCATTGCTCAATTTTTTGTCATAATAAGTAGTTGAAAAAGACTTATTTGAATCGTCTAATGGAAATGCAATATTTTTCAATTGTAATGGCCCTATTTCAAGAATAGACATTTTAACCTTATCTGTTAAAACTTGCGGCCAAAGAGCTGGATCTTTCAATATTTCCACCCCAGCATCCTCAGCAGCAGCTTCGGTTGGTGTTGGTGGATCCGGTGTGTCCTGTGCATCCGCCTCGGATTTATTTTTTTCTTGTTGCTGCCCTATTTGTAGATTTTCCATATGCGTGTCCTTGTTCTAATCAAGCTGTTCCTCCACTTGCTGGCTTGTTGATGGTTGTTCGGCTGTAGCCGTCGTGGATACAAAGAATTTTTTTAAGGAGCCAGCCAGTCCTTTTTTAATTTTGTCTTTTTCCGACTTTCTTTTTCGATACTGAAAGCCGGAAAGTCTCTTTCTACCATCAGCCATCTGAATTAAACACAAATAAATTTTAAGAATAGCGAAACAGAAAAATAAGAAGAAAAGTTTAAATATTTAGTCCAATCTCTTAGTTCAATACAATCTTACTCGCATTCAATCGCAAACTAAACTAACCCCCGTTTTAAATTCTTTAAAGAGCGCCACTTAGTCAAGCCGATTTTGCCGAATCTATATAGTTTCGTGTATCATGCCGCACCATAGCGACCAAGAAGACTAGAGAGAAGGAGACTTAACTCGATCAAAATTGAGTGGTGGGGGTGGGACGAATTCTCTCGCGTATCATGACGTATTGCGAAGCACGCGTGGGATCTGCGCAAGCATATCATGTTCAAAATATTTCCCTATTGGCCAAAAAAAAATGTCAACCAATGAGGATGCAGAATTTAACAATACTGCTGCACAGATCCCACACGCGCTTTGCAATACGTCATGATATGCGAGAGAATTCGTCTCACCCCCACTACTCGAGTTAAGTCTCCTTCTCTCTAGTCTTCTTGATAGCGACAAAGCGGTAACTCGTGTGTCAGCGTCTGTATAATCACGCTGACCCTGCATAACTTTGTATTTACAATAGCGATAGCGATCGGCACTGATGTGTTTACTAATAAAAATAAATTATAAGTAATAAATTATTGTATGCTTGCCGCCTTAAAAAAATGCAACACTTTTTCTGTATCAGGTTACCTTTATTCCAAAAAAAGCCAGATACAAGTCTAACTTGATAAAAAAAAGTTGCATTTTTTAATGCCGCAAGCATATCTTAAATTTCTTTCATTTTTTCACCCCGCCGCCCAGGTGCTGTGCACCCCTTGCACCCCCGGCACGGCTCAGCCCTGGGTTTGTGGGGATGTTATATTTAACTTGTACATCATGGAATACTTGGCATTATGAAAATAGGTGGTGTATGGACATGACAATGTTACAGTTATTATATCTTGCAAGCTGGTCACTCATAATGATACGTTTCCGCATCAGTAGCATATGACCAATATACACATAACTTTATTTTCCTGGACCATGTAGTTGTCACAGCTTATATTTTTTCTAACGTGAAACGGCTTAGTGGATGGTGATATAAGCCATTTCTTGTATACCACACAGAAATTGTGTAAAATGTTATACAAGATTTGATGAGTAATCAGTTGAAGAATGGGTGAATTTTCAGCTGTTTTGTCAACCTGTTTTTTACCCTTGATTCTAATGTGGGTTCGTATCCAAATAAAAATAATTTCTTGTATTTACTGAAAAACAGGTTTGCTGCTGTTGTGTGATAGGAGACTACTTAAGATGTCAAGACCTCTGGAATCTATAAATTTATCATTTTTATTTTCTACACACATTTTCATTTTTAATTTGTTCACACACACACACACACACACACACACACACACACACACACAGCAAAAAAGAAAGAAGTGAGAAATAAAAGATATACTGAAAAAGCCCAGGAGTTTAGTGAGGAGTCCATAAGAATAATTTTCCCATTTTATCCAATGAACTATAGCTATAACACTTGAAAACAACAACAAACTCCCCAAAATACTAAGGATTCTTTTGTATATAATTATTAATAATAAATAATATTTGTTACTTTTATATAAGAATATACTTTTAGTATATTTATATTATCATGTAATTCCCTCCCCTTTCTTTTTTGAAATTTCTAACTGAAAAACACTAGGCGGGGGATTATGCAACCATGTGTATCAAAGGATACATAGAGGAGTGACAAGAGCTTGACAACATAAATAGTGTATAACTTGTTAAATCTCTTTCATTTTAGGTGTTGAATCTGTGGTATCAGGATTTTCAGTGGCAGGAAAAAAGAAATTAAGATATGCATAAATACTACATTAGATTTATTAAACAAAAATATCAGATTACAGTAAATGAATCATGACTTTAAATATCGGTATGGAGAACCATACATGACTTCCATGTTCTAAGATTTATATTTAAAATCATTTACGAAATAAAATGTTTCCATAGAAACTACTTCTTTCTATTTATTGCTTCAGCCTTAACCACAGTACTGTGGTCACTAACGTATACCACCACATGTTATCGCACTCAATTTTCACTGATGATGGCAGTCAACGGCACTGCCAAAATGTCTGGTTTTGCAAAAAAATTGGACTACGGCCAAACAGGCCAGGAAGGAATTTTAACAACAAACTACTACTTTGTTGCCGATAACATAGTACATATATAAATATCGGTATGGAGAACCATACATGACTTCCATATTCTAAGATTTATATTTAAAATCATTTTCAGCCAAACAGCCAGGCTGTGTCTTACCTGCCTTTTTATTGCTGTATTAAATGAAAAATATTATATTACATTAAAATGAAAAAATTATAATTTTATTGCCTGGCAACAAAATTATTTTATTTTTAACAATTACCATTGTTTCAAAAAGTTTAAATAAATTTTCAAGTACTTTACTCTTGTTAAAACGTAAAAGGTTGCAGGTAAACTACCCCTTCCCCTTAACCGATCTTCACCAAAATCGAAAGTCATTGAGACCTCTACAATTCAGGGACGTATGCAAAAAATTATTTGATTCTGTTTGAATTTGCGGCTGTTATCGTTTGCCATAGAAAATACGCTTGATAAAAAAACGTTGCAGGTAAACTACCCCTTCCCCTTAACCGATCTTCACCAAAAACAATAGGTCTTGAGTACTCTACAAATCAGGGCTGTATGCAAAACATTATTTGATTCTGTTTGAATTTGCGGCTGTTATCGTTTGCCATAGAAAATAAAACGTAAAAGGTTGCAGGTAAACTACCCCTTCCCCTTAACCGATCTTCACCAAAAACAATTGGTCTTGAGTACTCTACAAATCAGGACTGTATGCAAAACATTATTTGATTCTGTTTGAATTTGCGGCTGTTATCGTTTGCCATATAAAATACCCTTGTTAAAAAAACGTTGCAGGTAAACTACCCCTTTCCCTCAACCGATCTTCACCAAAAACAATAGGTCTTGAGAAATCTACAATTCAGGGCTGTATGCGAAACATTATTTGATTCTGTTTGAATTTGCGGCTGTTATCGTTTGCCAAAAAAAAAAAAATTTCCCTTGATAAAAAAAACCGTTGCAGGTAAACTACCCCTTCCCCTCAACCGATCTTCACCAAAAACAATAGGTCGCGAGTACTCTACAAATCAGGGCTGTATGCAAAAAATTATTTGATTCTGTTTGAATCTGCGGCAGTTGTCGTTTGCCATAGAAAATACGCATGATAAAAAACGTTGCTGGTAAACTACCCCTTCCCCTTAACCGATCTTCACCAAAAACAATAGGTCTTGAGTACTCTACAAATCAGGGCTGTATGCAGAAAATTATTTGATTCTGTTTGAATTTGCGGCTGTTATCGTTTGCCATAGAAAATACCCTTGTTAAAAAAACGTTGTAGGTAAACTACCCCTTTCCCTTAACCGATCTTCACCAAAAACAAAAGGTATTGAGAACTCTACAATTTAGGGCTGTATGCAAATAATCTTTTCATTCTGTTTGAATTTGCGGCTGTTATCGTTTGCCATAGGAAATACCCTTGTTAAAACATAAAACGTTACAGGTAAACTACCCCTTTCCCTTAACCGATCTTCACCAAAAACAATAGGTCTTGAGAACTCTACAATTCAGGGCTGTATGCGAAACATTATTTGATTCTGTTTGAATTTGCGGCTGTTATCGTTTGCCAAACAAACAAAATTTCCCTTGCTAAAAAAAAACCGTTGCAGGTAAACTACCCCTTTCCCTCAACCGATCTTCACCAAAAACAATAGGTCGCGAGAACTCTGCAAAACCGGGCTGTATGCAAAAAATTATTTGATTCTGTTTGAATTTGCGGCAGTTATCGTTTGCCATAGAAAAAAAATCTACAGACAGACAGACAGACAGACAGACAGATAGACAGACAGACACACAGACAGACACACAGACACTTTTCGGAAAACGACTTTTTTTCATGTTTTGAGTGTAGTAGAATCAGAATCTGCAATAATCTCGAACACGATTTTTTTTGCCATCACCATACTTCCATTCCTTAAGGAATATGGAAGTAAAAATTATCCACTCAACCTTCAACTATAATTTTCATATATAGAAAATTACCTCCACCCCATTCAACTAGCCTCTTCATTTATAGATATTTCATCTACGTTTCTACAGTGGATTGTTAAGATCATCTTATCAGGATACTTTTTTTATCAAAATTAAGTACTTTACTCTTGCTACAAAAAAAATGTTTCTGGTAAACTACCCCTTTCCCTTAACCGATCTTCACCAAAATCAATAGGCCTTGAGTCCTCTACAACTCAGGCACATATGTAAAAACGTATTTGATTCTGTTTGAAATTACAGCAGTTATCGTTCGTCATGAAAACATTTCTCTTGTTACAACATAAAATGTTGCAGGTAAACTACCCATTTCCTTAAACCAATCTTCACCAAAATCAACGTGCCTTGAGTTCTCTACAACTTAGGGACGTATGCAAAAACTTATTTGATTATGATTGAATTTACGGCAGCTATCGTTCGTCATAGAAAAAATTACCCTTGTTAAAACATAAAATGTTACAGGTAAACTACCCCTTTCCCTTAACCAATCTTCACCAAAATCAAAAGGCCTTCAGTCGTCTACAATTCAGAGAGGCATGCAAAACATTATTTGATTCTGTTTGAATGTGCGGCAGTTATCGTTCGTCATAGAAAAAATTACCCTTGCTAAAACATAAAATGTGGCAGGTAAACTACCCCTTTCCCTTAACCGATCTTCACCAAAAACAATAGGTCTTGAGAACTCTACAGTTCAGTGGTATATGCGAAACATTATTTGATTCTGTTTGAATTTGCGGCTGTTATCGTTTGCCATAGAAAAAAAATTCCCTGTGATAAAAAAAAATGTTACAGGTAAACTACTCCTTTCCCTTAACCGATCTTCACCAAAAATAATAGATCTTGAGTACTCTACAATTCAGACAAGTATGCAAAAAATTATTTGATTCTGTTTGAATTTGCCGCTGTTATTGTTTGCTATAGAAAAAAAAATCTAGACACACTTTTCGAAAAATGACTTTTACTTCCATGTTCCTTAAGGAAATGGAAGTATGGTGATGACAAAAATAATCGTGTTCGAGATTATTGCAGATTCTGATTGTACTACAATCAAAACATGAAAAATATCGGTATGGAGAACCATACATGACTTCCATATTCTAAGATATATATTTAAAATCATTTTCGAAATGAAATATTACCATAGAAACTACTTCTTTCTACTTACTGCTTCAGCCTTAACCACAGTACTGTGGTCACTAACATATACCACCTCACGTTATCGCACTCGATTTTCACTGATGATGGAAGTCGATGGCATTGCCGAAACGTCTGGTTTTGTAGAAAACATTGGACTACGGCCAAATATCCCGGGAAGGAATTTTAACAAAAACTACTTCTTTGTTGCCGATAACGTTGTACACATATATATAAAAAATATGCATAAAATTAATGGCTTGTATAAGTTAATGATTGATCTCCATTAAGTAGTGCTCAAGTTTCCAAAGTTTTAATATTATGATGTCCGTAATTAAAACATCAGAGCAGGTTTAGTGTGAATGAAGGTACACAGTGGACAACAATTTTCAACATTTCCTATTGAGCGTTGCTTAGAATAAAGCTGCGAATCTACAGTGTACGTTTCACAGAACAAACACGCGGAAAAGAAGGAGCGCTCCGAAGTCACTCATGGACCCTCAGCATCTTGCAGAGGGTTCATTCCCTAAAGACGAAAAGTCTGTCTATGAATCGTTCCTCTGTAAACACGTGCAGTTACACTACCCAGCGATCCACAGGAAGCAAATCGCTATCCACGCTGGACACTTTTTCGGCTTGCATGCATTATGTTGGTATGGGTTCGGCACTTTCCATTTAAGAAGCGTGCAAATGTAAGAAAATAAACATGAATGAGGCCAGAAGTAACGGGAATTTTGTGTGTGTGTGTGTGTGTGTGTGTGTTCCCTGCCTTTTTATTGCGGTAGTCATAATAATAAAATGGAAACGTAAACAGTACATAACTGAGATATGCTTGCCTGCCAAGCACGATATATTTTCTCTTATACATGATTTACATTAAAATGAAAAAATTATAATTATATTGCCTGGCAACAAAATTATTTTATTTTCAACAATTACCATTGTTTGACAAAGTTTAAATGAATATTCAAGTACTTTACTCTTGTTAAAACGTAAAAGGTTGCAGGTAAACTACCCCTTCCCCTTAACCGATCTTCACCAAAATCAAAAAGCCTTGAGTCCTCTACAATTCACTGAAGTATGCAAAAAATTATTTGATTCTGTTTGAATATGCGGCAGTTATCGTTCGTCATAGAAAATTACCCTTGATAAAAAATGTTGCAGGTAAACTACCCCTTCCCCTCAACCGATCTTCACCAAAAACAATATGTTTTGAGTACTCTACAAATCACGGCTGAATGCAAAAAATTATTTGATTCTGTGTGAATTTGCGGCAGTTATCGTTTGCCATAGAAAAAAAAATCTAAGACAGATAGACACACAGACACACACACAGACACTTTTCGAAAAACGACTTTTTTCATGTTTTGAGTGTAGTACAATCAGAATCTGCAATAATCTCGAACACGATTTTTTTTTGCCATCACCATACTTCCATTTCCTTAAGGAATATGGAAGTAAAAAGTCGTTTTACTTCCATATTCCTTAAGGAAATGGAAGAATGGTGATGGCAAAAAAAATCGTGTTTGAGATTATTGCAGATTCTGATTGTACTACACTCAAAACATGAATAAAAGTCGTTTTCCGAAAAGTGTCTGTGTGTGTGTCTGTCTGTCTGTCTATGTATGTAGATTTTTTTCTATGGCAAACGATAACTGCCGCAAATTCAAACAGAATCAAATAATGTTTCGCATACAGCCCTGAATTGTAGAGTTCTCAAGACCTATTGTTTTTGGTGAAGATCGGTTAAGGGAAAGGGGTAGTTTACCTGCAACGTTTTTTTAACAAGGGTATTTTATATGGCAAACGATAACAGCCGCAAATTCAAACAGAATCAAATAATTTTTTGCACACGTCCCTGAATTGTAGAGATCTCAAGGACTTTCGATTTTGGTGAAGATCGGTTAAGGGGAAGGGGTAGTTTACCAGCAACCTTTTACGTTTTAACAAGAGTAAAGTACTTGAAAATTGATTTAAACTTTTTCAAACAATGGTAATTGTTAAAAATAAAATAATTTTGTTGCCAGGCAATAAAATTATAATTTTTTCATTTTAATGTAAATTATGTATGAGTTAATATACATGTATAAAATAATATATCGTTCCTGGCAGGTAAGCATATCTCAGTTATGTAATGTTTACGTTTCCATTTTATTATTATGACTACAGCAATAAAAAGGCAGGGAAGACACACACACACACACACACACACACACACACACACACACACACACACACAAAATTCGCGTTATTTCTGCACTCACTCATGTTTATTTTCTTACATTTGCACGCTTTTTAAATGGAAAGTGCCGAAACCAACACCAACATAACGCGTGCAAGCCGAAAAAATGGACATCAATTTGCTTCCTGTGGATCGCTGGGCAGTGTAACTGCACGTGTTTACAGAGGAGCGATTCATAGACAGACTTTTCGTCTTTAGGGAATGAACCCTCTGCAAGATGCTGAGGGTTCATGAGTGACTTCGGAGCGCTCCTTCTTTTTCGCGTGTTTGTTCTGTTAAACATACACTGTAGATTCGCAGCTTTACTCTACGCAACGCTCAATAGGAAATGTTGAAAATTTTTGTCCACAGTGTACCCTCATTCACACTAAACCTGCTCTGATGTTTTAATTACGGACATCATAATATTAAAACTTTGGAAACTTGAGCACTACTTAATGGAGATCAATCATTAACTTATACAAGCCATTAATTTTATGCATATTTTTTATATATATGTGTACAACGTTATCGGTAAAAAAGAAGGAGTTTTTGTTAAAATTCCTTCCCGGGATATTTGGCCGTAGTCCAATGTTTTCTACAAAACCAGACGTTTCGGCAATGCCATCGACTTACATCATCAGTGAAAATCGAGTGCGATAACGTGAGGTGGTATACGTTAGTGACCACAGTACTGTGGTTAAGGCTGAAACAGTAAGTAGAAAGAAGTAGTTTCTATGGTAATATTTCATTTCGAAAATGATTTTAAATATAAATCTTAGAATATGGAAGTCATGTATGGTTCTCCATACCGATATTTTCTAAAAGTGTCTGTGTGTGTGTCTGTCTGTCTTTCTGTGTGTCTATAGATTTTTTTTCTATGGCAAACGATAACAGCCACAAATTCAAACAGAATCAAATAATTTTTTGCATACAGCCCTGATTTGTAGAGTACTCACAACCTTTTGTTTTTGGTGAAGATCGGTTAAGGGAAAGGGGTAGTTTACCGGCAACAGTTTTTTTTTTAATCAAGGGTAATTTTTTTCTATGGCAAACGATAACAGCCGCAAATTCAAACAGAATCAAATAATGTTTCGCATACAGCCCTGAATTGTAGAGTTCTCAAGATCTGTTGATTTTGGTACAGATCGGTTAAGGGAAAGGGGTAGTTTACTGGCAACGTTTGATGTTTTAACAAGGGTATTTTCTATGGCAAACCATAACAGCCGCAAATTCAAACATAATCAAATAATGTTTCGCATACAGCCCTGAATTGTAGAGTTCTCAAGATCTGTTGATTTTGGTACAGATCGGTTAAGGGAAAGGGGTAGTTTACTGGCCACGTTTGATGTTTTAACAAGGGTATTTTCTATGGCAAACGATAACAGCCGCAAATTCAAACATAATCAAATAATGTTTTGTATACTGCCCTGAATTGTAGAGTTCTCAATATCTTTTGTTTTTGGTGAAGATCGGTTAAGGGAAAGGGGTAGTTTACATGCAACGTTTTATGTTTTAACAAGGGTATTTTCTATGCTAAACGATAACAGCCGCAAATTCAAACAGAATCAAATGATTATTTGCATACAACCCTAAATTGTAGTGATCTCAAGACCTATTGTTTTTGGTGAAGAACGGTTAAGGGAAAGGGGTAGTTTACCTGCAACAGTTTTTTATCAAGGGTAATTTTTTCTATGGTAAACGATAATAGCTGCAAATTCAAACAGAATCAAATGATTATTTGCATACAACCCTAAATTGTAGTGATCTCAAGACCTATTGTTTTTGGTGAAGAACGGTTAAGGGAAAGGGGTAGTTTACCTGCAACAGTTTTTTATCAAGGGTAATTTTTTCTATGGTAAACGATAATAGCTGCAAATTCAAACAGAATCAAATGATTATTTGCATACAGCCCTAAATTGTAGAGTTCTCAATACCTATTGGTGTCGGTGAAGATCGGTTAAGGGAAAGGGGTAGTTTACCTGCAACATTTTATGTTTTAACAAGGGTAATTTTTTATATGACAAACGATAACTGCCGTAAATTCAAACAGAATCAACTACGTTTTTGCATACCTTTTTGATCTAAAGAGAACTCAAGGTCTGTTGATTTTGTTGAAGATCGGTTAAGGGAAAGGGGGAGTTTATCGGCAACGTTTTATGTTTTAAAAAGGGTAATTTTTTTATGACGAACGATAATTGCCGAAAATTCAAAGAGAATCAAATAATTTTTTGCACACTTTCCTGAGTTGTAGAGAACTCAAGGTCTGTTGATTTTGGTGAAGATCGGTTAAGAGAAAGGGGTAATTTACCTGCAACATTTTATGTTGTAACAAGAGAAATGTTTCCATGATGAACGATAACTGGCGCACGTTCAAACAGAATCTAATATTTTTTTGCATGCATCCCTGAATTGTAGAGGACTGAAGGTCTCTTGATTTTGGAGAAGATCGGTTAAGAGAAAGGGGTAGTTTACCTGAAACATTTTATGATTTAACAAGAGTAAAGTACTTAATTTTTATAAATAAAGTATCCTGATAAGAAGCTCATAATAATCCACTGTAGAAACGTAGATGAAATATCTATAAATAAAGAGGTTAGGTGAACGGGGTGGGGTTAATTTTCTATTATTAAAAATTATAGTTGAAGGTGGAGGGGAGAATTTTTTATGTGTACTACGTTATCGGCAACAAAGAAGTAGTTTTTTGTTAAAATTGCTTCCCGGGCTGTTTAGCCGTAGTCCAATATTTTCTGCAAAACCAGACTTTTCGGCAGTGGCATCGACTGCCATCATCAGTGAAAATCGAGTGCGAAAACGTGAGGTGATATACGTTAGTGACCACAGTACTGTGGTTAATGCTGAAGTAATAAGTAGAAAGACGTAGTTTCTATGGAAATATTTCATTTCGAAGATTATTTTATATATAAATCTTAGAACATGGAAGTCATGTATAGTTCTCCATACCGATATTTTTTCATGTTTTGAGGGTAGTACAATCAGAATCTGCAATAATCTTGACCACGATTTTTTTGCCATCACCATACTTCCAGTTCCTCATGGAACATGGAAGTAAAAAAGAAACAATTTGCATACCTAGGTTTCTTTAATCCATTCGAACAACTACACTTCAGTCACAAATCTTTCATGCTTCCCATCCCCCTTCATTACATTCTATCATCATTTTCATCATTATCCTCACTGTTTTCACTCAGATAACACATCATCTTCTGCATTATTGGCATCCCAGAACATGTCATTCTCGGTCCCATCAATTCCATTGGAATACCAGTTTTTGTACAACTTAACAGTTTCCTTGCTGATGAGCCCCCATGCTTGGATTATCCATACACATATCTTGGATATCAAAAGCTCCCTTATCTTGCCGCCAGGAGTCATCTGATGATTACCCAATGTCATACACTCTATAGGACTATACAGACATAGGATATTATTTTTAAAGGATTTGTTGATACTGACATCTAATAGCTGAATCTACTGTCATGATGAGAGGCATTCCTGAGCACTGCCATTTACTGTATTTTAATTTTCAAATAAAATTATGAATAGTTCATCAAATATTAAATACTTCTGCAGTAAAATTTATTACGTTATTTCACCTGACGTACATTTCACTGATTATATCAGTATCATCAGAGTTACATTATGTTTACACTTATGTTATATTCATAACAAAGAAACCTGCAAGAAATATTCAGAGTTATATACAAAATCAAGATCAAATAAAATTATATTTCAATTATATTTTATCAAGGCAACCTTTTACATTACTTACTCTTCCAGGTTTGTGTAAAACAATGGCTGATTCATACTGTTAATGGAGAACTGCATTATGTGGACAGTATTTATAAAATTGTATTATAATTCAACAGGAATTATTATTTTTGTGTTGGTAATGTTGTGGCTTTCTTTATTTTTACACGACTGCCAAAAAGGAGTGTTATGTTTTCAGTGGTAGGGTATGTATGTATGTATGTATGTATGTATGTTTGTTCCACTATAACTTTTTAACGGCTTTACCGATTTTGATGTTCGATGGCTCGATGGATTCCTTACTTCACCAGAAGTGTCATAGGCTATATATCACCGTGAGTTGACTTCCGGTTTTGACCGGAAGTGAATACAAGTGATCGGTTCTAAGGATTTTTTTTTTTGTTCGTTTATTGGTCCAGGGAGGCAGCATGGCGAAACAAGTTTTTGCAATTCAAAATGCTAATATAATTAAATTACCTTATTCGGTCCACCTTAGTGACACTAGCTGCTGTCGGTTAATGACGCGTTTCGGGATAAAATCCCATCTTCAGATACACAATTATCAAACTTTAAATGTATACCACATTTGTGGTTTGTCATAATTTTAAAATATTTAAAATCTTTCAAATAAAATATATACAAACAAAAACGTAACAACGGAATCGTTCAGAGCGTCCGCATACATGCACGCTGTATTACGACTTCCTCACGACTGGCTATACTTATCATTAAACCGTATAGCAGTGTCAAACAGGTTATTAGAACCGAAGTTCATTTGATCGTTTAATATGTTATTTTTGGTCATTGCGTTTTTTGTAGCTTTGTATATTTCAAACTACTCTAGACTATCCATTAATTTACCCTTTTTGCAAGTATGCAACGCCACGAAATTGTTTTCGAAACTAGTATAACTATGATCATTTTCTATTAAATGTTGTGCATAACTGGAATTATTATTATTTGTTTTTGGAATGTGCTCTAAAAATCTTGTGTAAAAATCTCTGCCGGATTGGCCAATGTAGAATGCTGCACAATTATCGCATTTAATTTTATAGACACCTGATTTATTTTTTAAAGGAATATTTATTTTAGTTTTGAAAAACTAAAATAAAATTCACTATGGAAATTGAAAATAACAAAAATATTAATTTCTTGGATCTAACCATAACGAATAACGGTAATGAACTGACATACAAAATATACAGAAAGCACACTTACACAGATACGGTTATACATGCTAAGTCATTTCATCCTCCAGCCCAAAAAATGGCTGCATTTAACAGCTTTATTGACAGATTACTTAGTGTTCCCCGTAATAACGAAGACTATGATCAAGAAGTAAATATTATAAAACAAATAGCTCTAAATAATGGTTACAGGCCAGTAATAGTCGATAAAATGATAATGAAACATAAAAAACGTTTAGAAAATAAAAATACCAATATTATTAACCAACATAATAAAAACCATAAAAAATTCATTTCAGCTAATTATACTGGCTTGTTGCCAAATATTTTAAAATCTGTTCTTAAAAGTAAAGGTTATACTATTTCATTCCAAACCTGTAATAATTTAAAAAATTTTTTCAAAACTAAAATAAATATTCCTTTAAAAAATAAATCAGGTGTCTATAAAATTAAATGCGATAATTGTGCAGCATTCTACATTGGCCAATCCGGCAGAGATTTTTACACAAGATTTTTAGAGCACATTCCAAAAACAAATAATAATAATTCCAGTTATGCACAACATTTAATAGAAAACGATCATAGTTATACTAGTTTCGAAAACAATTTCGTGGCGTTGCATACTTGCAAGAAGGGTAAATTAATGGATAGTCTAGAGGAGTTCGAAATATACAAAGCTACAAAAAACGCAATGACCAAAAATAACATATTAAACGATCAAATGAACTTCGGTTCTAATAACCTGTTTGACACTGCTATACGGTTTAATGATAAGTATAGCCAGTCGTGAGGAAGTCGTAATACAGCGTGCATGCATGCGGACGCTCTGAACGATTCCGTTGTTACGTTTTTGTTTGTATATATTTTATTTGAAAGATTTTAAATATTTTAAAATTATGACAAACCACAAATTGTGGTATACATTTAAAGTTTGATAATTGTGTATCTGAAGATGGGATTTTATCCCGAAACGCGTCATTAACCGACAGCAGCTAGTGTCACTAAGGTGGACCGAATAAGGTAATTTAATTATATTAACCATATAGTGACTCGGTACGTTAAACATGAATAAATCAAAATGCTATTTTAACGCACAGAGAGGTGTCAGCATGTGAGTGCGCAGTACGTCTGTGTCACCTTAAAATGCGGGATTCCTCACGAAAAGTGATCTTTGTTAATACTTGCTTTCCTGAGTTAAGGTACCGGATGTTGAATTGATGATAATGCAAATGAGCCATACAGAAATATTCTTGTCCGCTACGTTGCCAGGCCTCACGCGCTGGAAGAATTAAGTTTGCATGAATTCTCTGTCTGGTATGAGCCTGTGACGCACAATAGATTCTCAGAAGATGATCAGGATGCTGATGCTTACGAACAGGCTCCAGAAAAAAATGCCTCTGAGAGATGTATCACTCTCCTTGATAATCAGGGAAAAATGAAAAAGCATAAGCGCCCAGCTGTCTTACGAACTAGGTATTACACACCAAACGCAGATCCGGAAGCATATTATTATTCTCTTTTAGTCACGCACATTCCTTTCCGCTGTGAATCTGAATTGATGGAGGGGTATAACAGTGCAAAACAAGCGTTCGTATCAAAACAAACTTTGTTACGACCAATGCAAGGTGGAAACAAAGTGGAGGAAATGGCTAGGTGGGAGGAAGAGATTCAGCAAGCTGTAGCTAGAATTGTAGCAGAAAACCTAGCTAATAAAGTTAATTTAGATGCTAACGTGGTCGAAAATAATATGCGTGAAATTTTCGAACAAAACCTTATTGAAGAACATAATGATGAAATTGCTTTAGGTAACGAAGATGGTGAACCTGAAATACATGAAATGACGGATCAACAATATGCCGCAGCAGTAACCTTAATGAATTTTCAGCAGCGCCAATTGTTCAAAATGATTTCAGACAGATTGCTTCCAAGTGAAAATAATACTGAGCCGTTACGTGTGTTCGTTACTGGAGGAGCAGGCACCGGCAAAACCTTTACTCTGAAAATTATTGTAGAAAAGATTCGTCGTCTTTCTCATTTACCTGCAAGCAGAGCTGTTACGGTAGCAGCACCCACAGGTGTCGCTGCAAGATTGATTGGAGGTAGCACTTTGCACTCTACTTTTGGCCTTCCTATCGAAAAAGGCAAGGTGACAGCTCTTCGCCCTCTTACTGGTGAACGTCTTCAAAGGGAACGGCTAAGGTGGAAGCATATTAATTGGCTAATCATTGATGAAATCTCAATGGTACCCTATACTACCCTAAGAAATATTCACTCAAGGTTGCAACAGCTTAAAATGAATGATGCTCTCTTCGGGGGTATCAATATTATTTTGTTTGGCGATCTAATGCAGTTGCCACCTGTATCAAAAGCAGTTGGTGGTACCTACTGCTTCAAGCAGCCTCATTACTTATCAGCTGAAATTAATTTGTGGACACTGTTTAGTTTCTGTGAATTACCTCAAAATATGCGGCAAGCTAACGACACTACTTTTATAGACATTCTAAATAATTTACGAGTCGGCCAACTCACCATGCAGCAGCTAGAAATTTTAGATCGTTGAAGAGTTCCTTTGACAGATGAATTTGCTGATGGCGAGTGTCTGCATATTTTCCCAACCACTAAACAGGTAGAAGAATATAAAGCTATGATGGCTGAAAAGTTGAAAACATCATCTAAAGTTTACGATATTGCAGCGGTGGATGTGTCTGTCGAAGCTAAGAATTACGGACAAAAGTTAAAGAAAGACTTCATACCAACGGATCCAAACAAAACTGGAGGTATTCCAAACTCTTTAGTAATCGGAGTCGGATCTAGGGTAATGTTGCGAAAAAACATTAGTGTTAATCATGGTCTGGTCAACGGAGCAATCGGCATCATTAGAAAAATTGAGTGGCCTGCACTACATCAAGATCAGCTTCAACCTGGTGAGCTTCCACAAGCCGTATTTGTAGAATTTGATGACAGATCAATTAGGGGAAATACTGCTGGTATTGGAGTAAAGATAGAGCCCACCACTGTTGAATATGATGCTTTGCGAGACCAGGGCAAAGTAGAACGACGTATGCTGCCACTAATATTGTGTTGGGCTGTAACAGTACATAAACTCCAAGGCACTACTTTAGACAAAGCAGTCATTGATTTGAGTAGTAATATTTTTGCCAAGGGTCAGGCCTACATCGCACTAAGTCGTGTGAAAACATTAGAGGGATTAGCAATAAGTTGTCTGGATCCACGAAAATTGTTGCATGAACCGCACGATAAAAACTCACTTGAGGAATTAAATCGACTCAGAAATCTGTAGACCAAAGCTTTTTCTTTATCATTTCTAATAAATGAAATTATTTAGTTAATTATATAATTTATAAAACAATTTATCGAAATGTTTGTATTATACTAGTTATATAATAGTATATAAAATAAAGTTATACTATATTTATAAGTTTATAAGTTCATACACTAATTATACTATGTACATAATAAAGTTTCTAAATAAAACTATGTAAAAATTGAAATTTTTTTTGCACTTCACACACACGCACGCACACACTGCACATTCCCATTATACTCTTTTTAAACACAAAAAGGAATAAAATAATTTAAAAAATTAAAAAACACGACTGCCAAAAAAATAAATGAATAAATAAAAAGTAAATTGATAAAAAAACTAAATAAAAATAATATTTAGTAAAAATCACAAAATCTAAATAAAGTCAATTTAAAAAGCCAAAAACAAGGTATTGAAATTCAGCTCTGATCAGATTTAACGAAAATGTTATGAATGATTAAACGCATAGTAATTTTATTAGATTTAAATTACTTTTTGATGTTGAATATATATCAATGCATTATATGAAGACTACAATTATAAAAAATATTGCTGATAAAATTTTGCTCTTCAATTTTAATTTTCCATGCAGTCGGGGGCTGTTTAATGAAAAGAACAAATCTATTTAGAAACAGCCCCCGACTGCATTGAAAATTAAAATTGAAGAGCAAAATTTTATCAGCAATATTTTTTATAATTGTAGTCTTCATATGATGCATTGATATATATTCAACATCGAAAAGTAATTTAAATCTAATAAAATTACTATGTGTTTAATCATTCATAACATTTTCGTTAAATCTGATCAGAGCTGAATTTCAATACATTGTTTTTGGCTTTTTAAATCGACTTTATTTAGATTTTGTGATTTTTACTAAATATTATTTTTATTTAGTTTTTTTATCAATTTACTTTTTATTTATTCATTTATTTTTTTGGCAGTCGTGTTTTTTTAATTTTTTAAATTATTTTTTACCCTGATCAGCCAGTTCAACATGAAAAGAAAATACATAGTGATATATAGATATTGTTACAAATAAAAGTTTGCTCGTGTCGTTCTTTAATTATGCCCCACTGTTGTAGGCGGCTGGTGGTTCCACATTTTGGTGGTTGCAGATGTCGGTTGAGTGGGGGGGAAGGTAAAAACACATTAAACAAAAGGCAGACCTACTACATATTTATGTGCATCATACATAGTGCTTCCGTATGGGGGAAAATAGAAAATTACTCTTTTCCAATTGTTTGAGCAATTAATTTGTAGGAAATTCCAAGTAAGTTGTGATGAGACAGTTCATCTAACAAGCATGATGCAAGCAACTGAGCATTCTGTTTAGGAGGAGCAATGAAACCCAAGAATCTTCAACCGGTTTACCTTTTATTATATAACGATACACTATGACCATTTGAAAAACATTAGCAATCAACATCAGTGGTCTCATCAACAATTACAGCCAAATAATCTGCTCAAGCTCAGAACTGAAACCAATTAAGCCTCGAAATACGCCAGGATCTGATAAAGATTGTCTCATCATGACCCCGCAAAGCTAATTCAAAAGCTCCACAGAAGCGGATACAATTTATTATTATATTTAAGACGTAACGTTTATTGCGTACTCTTTTGTTGTGTAAAACAATATTTCGTCTATAGGCCTATTCACTGCCCAGCTGCTGTGCTATATTAACTGTACCGAAAAGAGAACACTGAAAATAATTCTTTATATGTAGGCTACACTTGACGCCTGATGATTTCTTATTTTTTCTGCTAGATGATTAATATCTTTCTTTTAGAATTTTGTCCAGGGGTCCTCTCCTCCAAACAATAAACATGAAAAACAAAATAACGAATTTCTTTCGTCACAACCACACAACCAGTCGGTATTTTCATTATATTCTAGTTTAAATGATCGATTAAATTGTTGACCGCCTGATTTTACAATTTGATTTATTGTTAATGGAGGCTTTTGGCGTCCTAGTCTATTGGTTCTTAACGCTATTCATTTTGAACTAATAAAAAACACGTTGTTTAAAAGCACGCAGAATCACTAATCCAAAAAGCACCAACACAAAAGCACACAGCGGCATTAAACAAAGAAAAAATAATACTTAACACGCAACTTAATTAATATAAAGTCGATTGCATATCACAATCGCAGTTATACAAAATTATTACTATAATTTTATAAATTCAAACATTCGGTAACGTCTACTGGTATCTCTGATATGCATGTGCTGTACTGCACAGCAGCGCTTGCAGTGGCGGTTTGCAGTACTCCAATGCACCACCTGAACGTATTCGCAACGCCGTGTATTTTATCCCTACCACCATTTTTGTCACTGTGCTGTGTTCAAGGTTCAAGTCGTATCACAACGATCGCGTTTGCTGGTTTGCAGAGCTCAAACAACCACCCGCGTGCAATCCAACTACCGGCAGCGCGCGTATCTTACTCGTCTGTAATGTGCTGCGTTAAACATTATATTTCGACATTTTCCGAGCTGTAGCTAAATAAGTTCGTTTGAAAAATAACTGTGAAAAATAAGATTGTTTCAACATAAAAATGTTGTTGTATCACTTAGTCTATATATATACGTACATTGTTATGTTAGACCTATAAATACTGGTGGTTGTGCAACCTCACAACCTTAACACCAGCCGCCACTGGTAGGCGTCAATTTGTAACGAAAAGTTCTTGTCGTCCCGTGAAACTCACTTTGGGATCGTCTTCAATTTATAACGATAAAAGTGTTATGTTTCCTTAATTTCCCAGTTGCATCGTATTTTCGTAACGCTCTGCTTGCGTCGTATTTGACCTCACCAGTACCTGTTTACCTGTTCCACTTAATTGTGATTTTCCGGTTTCTAGGCGCCAAATTGTTCAAAACAATTAAAAAGTTTTATAATTCCGTCGCTTAGCGTAACCGTATTTCTCGCCTCTCGTCGTCGGAGAAATTCAAAATCTGCTTTCCCGCGATAGTCTTACCAACCTTTACTACTTGTAGAAAATTTTTACGGTGCTATATTAATGAAGTAAACACATAAAGATTAATAATTGAAATAATGAACAGGTATTAAAATAAGTATTGGTTTATTAATGGTCAGTTTTGCTGTTAATAATTACTATAACATGAAATTATAAAAATATATTACTTTTTATGCTCCGGCTATTAAATAAATTACAACACAGCGGTTGGCTATTTTGACTTGGGTCGTTCAACTGAAAGCCTATTAATGTTTTCACTGCTTTATTCAGTCAAAAAGTTCTTTTGATTACGGCAAAAAGATTACAAAATGATTTTAGAAAAGTACAATCCTTGATATCAAGTTAATTAAATATTATGATCTTTCTTTACAACAGTTTTCTTAGGTTTTAAAACAATAGTGAGTTCACTTTACAAACAGGTTAAGTTAGAAATTGTGCATAAATCGTTTCTTATTTCTCAAAGTGTTAATAATGAATTTGAATAATCTTTTAATACTCATGTTACGTATGGTATCCAAGTCACTTTTATGTAATATTAAGTGATTACCTGTATGCGGTCCGCCGTGTGACTTCTCAAACTTATTACGTTACACGTTTCAAGGCGTATGCCTCATCATCAGACGTTTAAAACCAAAAACACATATCACACAAAACTGCGTTTGTCAAAAAATAAATAAAATTGCAGAAACAAGCATATTATGTGCACGTGATGTAGGGTGCGCACCCGTTCAAGTGTTGTCTGCTACTGATTGGAATTCGTTGAGCAGTCTTAAAGCAGTATCATACAGGCGGTTAGATACAAAGTTCAATTGTTCATTCAGAACACAATCACGACTGCTATCATTATTATATGCATTATAAATTTCCAGCTCCTCCAAGGCATTCATAAAACGGCCCTTGTTGCATATATGCAAAGGCATTAGATTGGACTTAAAATCTGTATAATTGTGATTGTGTTGGGTCAGATGACGAGTGTAATTAGATTTTATATCATTGTAATTGTGTGTCTTTTTTGGTAAGTGTTCACGGAAGCGTTTGTAAAAACCTCTTCCGGTCTGACCTATATAGAAGCTGTTACAATCATTGCAAACCAGTTTATAAATGCCTGTTTTTTCTTCAATAGGTAAGGGCAGTTTAGGTCTAAGTATATTAATTAGTTTATTATTGGTTCTAAAAGACATAGTATAACCAATATTGTTCATCACTGAGGATACAATTTTTGGCATGATGTATGTGTATTTTACAGATATAAATTTTTTCGGTGTTTTATTAAGTGGACGGGGCTTAAGTTGAATGTTATTATGCTTCTTTAGCAATTTGTCAATAATGTGACTACTGTAACCATTGGAAACTGCAATAAATCTTATTGTATTTAGCTCAGTCTGGAAATCATTATTGTCAAGTGGGACTGTCAACAATCTATGGATTAGACTATTATATGCTGCCATTTTTTGAGAGTATGGATGGTGGGAATCTGCATGTATTGTATGGTTAGTGGCAGTAGGCTTCCTAAAAATATTGAATTTCAATGTGTCCATTCGGAATGTGTCCATTTCGAATATTGAAATTCAATATTTTTAGGAAGCCTACTGCCACTAACCATACAATACATGCAGATTCCCACCATCCATACTCTCAAAAAATGGCAGCATATAATAGTCTAATCCATAGATTGTTGACAGTCCCACTTGACAATAATGATTTCCAGACTGAGCTAAATACAATAAGATTTATTGCAGTTTCCAATGGTTACAGTAGTCACATTATTGACAAATTGCTAAAGAAGCATAATAACATTCAACTTAAGCCCCGTCCACTTAATAAAACACCGAAAAAATTTATATCTGTAAAATACACATACATCATGCCAAAAATTGTATCCTCAGTGATGAACAATATTGGTTATACTATGTCTTTTAGAACCAATAATAAACTAATTAATATACTTAGACCTAAACTGCCCTTACCTATTGAAGAAAAAACAGGCATTTATAAACTGGTTTGCAATGATTGTAACAGCTTCTATATAGGTCAGACCGGAAGAGGTTTTTACAAACACTTCCATGAACACTTACCAAAAAAGACACACAATTACAATGATATAAAATCTAATTACACTCGTCATCTGACCCAACACAATCACAATTATACAGATTTTAAGTCCAATCTAATGCCTTTGCATATATGCAACAAGGGCCGTTTTATGAATGCCTTGGAGGAGCTGGAAATTTATAATGCATATAATAATGATAGCAGTCGTGATTGTGTTCTGAATGAACAATTGAACTTTGTATCTAACCGCCTGTATGATACTGCTTTGAGACTGCTCAACGAATTCCAATCAGTAGCAGACAACACTTGAACGGGTGCGCACCCTACATCACGTGCACATAATATGCTTGTTTCTGCAATTTTATTTATTTTTTGACAAACGCAGTTTTGTGTGATATGTGTTTTTGGTTTTAAACGTCTGATGATGAGGCATACGCCTTGAAACGCGTAACGTAATAAGTTTGAGAAGTCACACGGCGGACCGCATACAGGTAATCACTTAATAATCATTTAATACTAATTATTGAATATTTTAATAGTTATTCAGTGTTTATAGTGTTTGAACCAAGTTTGGATATTGTGCATTAATTCCTTTAAGTGTTGTGAAAAGTCTCGTGGGTGTAGTAAATTAATATAGTATTATACATTACAAGTTCATCGATGTTTGATGGATTATTTTCATCAGTTCTGGTGTTCGAGTCGTCCTTCTCTTATATTGGTTTTATTTCTTATAATTCTCAATTAATTTGGATTTATTTTGCTGAAAGGTTCTGTCAATTTTGTCTTTTCATCGTTATTATTGGTTTTCATTCATCTGTTTGGTTTATTTTACTAATTTTTATGGATTGACAATTTTGTCATCTGCCCTCTTCTGATGCTAAAAATGGACTCTTAATTCGTTTATAACAGTTTTATATAATAATGTTTTGTTGTCATAGTAACCAGCTCCTACTCTATTGGTTAAAAGCATTTTGTACTCATTGTTATAAAGCTTGTGTTTTCCTCAAAATGAATAAATATTTTCTAATTAAGATATTTTCCTTGTCTTATTACCAATATGATTATTATTATTATTATTATTATTATTATTGAATAGCTTTTCTGATGTAGTTTATTTAGACATCAAACATGGTTGTTTTCTGTTATTTCTGGCCTATTTTAACATTTGGCTATCGTTATTCTTTTTACTTAATTTTGTTACTATGTTGTTTTTTTGCAATTATTTTGTATTTGTATTGTTCCTTGGTTTGTTATTTTATGTTTACTTATCTTTTGCTCTCACTGTTTACTGTTATTTGTGGATATTTTACAATTTTGGTTCACATTGTTTGAGGCCTACTCTGACCTATCCTTGTTACATTGTTTTTATTTTAATTTTACTCTTATTACTAGTTTTTTATAGTTTTGTTTTAGTTAGTTTACATTAATTATTGATTTACATTCCTTAGTATATAGCTATTACAGCTTCTCTGACATTTTAATGCTTTTTATAGCTAATTTTATAACTTTAACATGAACTATTACTTAGGCTTTCATCACCATTAATACAACTTATTCTTAATACTATTTCAACAATTATAACATTTGCACCTTTCTATAATATCACTATTATCTTCTCTGCATTTCTTTATAACATCATTACAATAACTTCAAACATTTAACATATAATTTTAGCATTTAAACATTCATTTCTCTTTTTAGGTCTACCTTTCCTTTATACCATATTATTGGTGTAAAGTTTGGTTTAGTCCTTTTAATTATTAATTCTAACTAATAACAATATTACTTTGACTAACATTAATGTATTTTTTATACTGACTAACAATCTAATCTAGTGATATCTTATCTACTAGTGTTACTATTTGCTTTTCACCACTAAACTCTCTAATTACTCACTTATTTGGGTGTTTTTATATACTTTTTGTGGTTTAATTTTAATTCTAATTATCCACTTTCCTTATGCACTCTCATTTCCAGATGAGTTCTTGCTTATAATTATTGATGTTTATTTATCTTTTAGGTTACACTGGCACTTTGTAATGTTTCACAGTACTTTAGTGTTAATAGTGGTTATTCATATTATGTATTTTCTTGACATTATTCACTTTGGTGTGATCACCCTTATTATAATGTTAACTGGTAATTCACTTCCTACTCCTATCATGCACTCTTGGTTCATTTTATTTTGATTATTAGTATGTTATTTATTATATTTCACTTTTGTTATTATCATTCTTTGTACCATGGTCTGTGTGTTTTATTGTTTGTTTATTTCTTTATTATCCTATATTTACTTAACTAATATTACAATATTTTCTTTGGGCTTGTACTTTCCATGAATAATGGTACGTCTAATAATGTTTACTTGGTTTAGTTTGTTAATTCATGTGTTCATTTCATTTCTTTTGTCATTGGGCCAATCACTTGGGTTGGGTTATTGTCATTTGTCTCGTATACGTTATAGTCATTCTATTTTTCTTTATTTGAAATTGTTAATTCTTCTTTATTTTCATGCTTTTTATTTTATATTCCTTCTCTGGTATTGGGCTGCTTTTGGTATCGTAACATAATGCCTCACCATCAAAATTGATCATTTTGTAAAACACTATCATAGTTTTTTATGAAATTATCAGTTATATATAATTTTTTCTTATTCTTCATGTTTATTTCTTCCTTCTGGTTTCTCATCTTACTTATTTCATTCCTTCTTCTTTATTTTTTATTTTTGAGATCTGTTTTTACTTATTCACATTTGTGTGTTCTCCCTGTAATATATAATTTCCCTAACATTTTGTAGCTGGCTTCATCCATTACTACCTTTTATTCTGTGATCAGAGGAACATCATCTCTGCTCAGTTAATTGATTCCTGGACCTATTCTCAGTCAATCTTAAATACACCTTTAGTCATCTTGTGACATTCATTAATAATAATAATAATATTTTGGGGATTGTCCACTTTATTGTTCTTCAGATCATTTTAACTTTCTCTACTCCTTCTTCCTTCCGCTATTCCTTTGCTATATTGTGTTATATACTCACAAAGTTGGTTGTTTTTATTTATTTATTTGTTAATTTCATTACTTCTAACTCTTAAATAGTCTGTTTTTCTTTTCTTCTTGTGATCATTTTAATTATCTTAGACATTTTTTCCTTTCTTTTCATTTGTTGATTACCCTTATTTTGCTTCAGCTACTTATTGTATTTGTTTTTTATTTTTCCTTATACCATTTCTTTATTCTCTCTTAATATTCTATATTCATTACAATTTTATTTATTTGTCTTAGCATGTCTTGATTGTTTTATATTTGTTTATTTTAATTGATCTCCTTTCTAATTATCTTGTGTTATTAATTCTTGCTTACACTTTGTTTTGTTGTTTGTTTATTTCATCTCATACGTTTTCTAAATGGTGGTGTAAGCTGTCCTTACTTATATTTTCGAATTTTGTTGTTTTTATTTTTATGATTTATATCCATCCTCGTAGAATTTCTTTATGGAAATTTGGTTGTATACTCCCTTGATCTTTTTCGTTATTGGGTTACTTACTTCATATGTGTTGTTGCCATTGTCCTTAGTTATTATAAAAGGTCCTACGTATAACAGTAATAGTTTCTTTGCATACCTTCGAACGTACTAGGTAGCTCTCAATTTTTTATTAATATTTTTTCTCCTGTTTGATAGTTAATGACCTTGGTTCTGTTTAGCGAATATTTGTTTTTCTGTTTCTTTATTTTTTCCATGATCCTGTTATAATATTTCCTTTCTTCACACTGGTCCTCTGGGTTGGTGGGAAAATCAATCAAGTCTTGAATCTCTCTATGTGGATTCTTTCTGAACATCATAGAGTATGGGGTGTTTTCAATGAAGTGGTGATAACTGATGTTTAAAAATTCTTCCATTGATTGTAAATACTTCTGCCATTCTCTCTGTTTGTCATGAAACAGTTCTTAAAATTCGTCCCACCTCTCTTAATACCCTCAGTGGGATTACTGCTGGGATGATATACTGAAGTTTTTTATGTTTTGATGTTTATTTCCAATAGTTTTTCTCACCACCTTCTCCCTTTAAATTGTGTTCCGTGATCGGTGATTATAGTAGATGGTTTTCCGATTTCTGGTATGTATTTATTTATAATGATATCCAATATTTTCCTTGTGGTTGCTCTGTTAATAGCGTATAATTTAGTGTACTTAGTAAAATGGTCGAACAAGATTACTATGAACTTGAACTTGTGCCTCCCTCCACTACGTGGGAATGGTCCACATATATCAAGAAACACCTTTTCTAGTTTATGGGTATCATTATTCCATCTTTCCTTTCGTTATTGCTTTTAACCATTTGACAAATGGTGCATGTCCGGATATTTCAAATTACTTTTCTGTTTATACTTGTAACCCCTCTTTAACTTTGACTTGTAAACAAAAATTGTTTTTTTTTTTTAATTTTTTTTGAAAATTTTTTTTTCTAAAGAGGGGCCACAAGATAATTAAAACTAGGCCAAAGCCTAGAGAAGCCAAAAATGCGCTGGATCCAGTGAGACGGGACTTGCAATTAAAACTCACAAAATTAACGACCAATAAATCCTTTTATTATAACTAAAAACATTATCTCCTTCGACACTGTTACTTACAAAATCAATGACTATAACATTTAGATTCCATGTTCTCCTTAAAAATGTTAATTGAAAAAATTAATTCTCCTTAAAAATGTTACTTGAAAATTATTAATAAATATAAAATTTATTTTCTATATTCACCTTAAAAATGTTAATTGAAAATAATTAATTCTCCTTAAAAAATATTAATTGAAAATTAATAGAGATAATATCTATATTCTCCTTAACAGTGTTAATGAAAAATAATTATATAAAACCCATGTTTTATATTCTCCTTTTATAAATGGTACGTGAAAATAATTTATATAAAACCTATGTTTTATCTTCTCCTTTTATCCCTATATCTAACCCCCCAAAAATACACACGAATGTACAATACATATATAACCCTCAAAATACACACAAATATACAATACATATACATGTTCCACAACACAGGACAATTATAACATCTATCTCTTGCCACACCCTATTCCACGCCATGAGGTACATAATTAACAATCGATAAATATCCATATTAGTTTTTAATACTTAATATGTATAACATATTGATGTGTATAACTGATTATGTATGCAACACCAGTGGCCCCAGGACATAATAAATTCAAGAGTTGGCAAAGTGCCTGATGCTATTAGAAAGTGCTGCCACATTGAGCACTTAGACTTGGAGTAATTATAATTAGAATACAGTGAACACCCGGTGATCATAATTAATTAAAAGAATTTAAATATTGATAAATTTTGTTAAGTCTTGAAAATAGTAACGTGTCATAAACCTTATAACCTTTTTAAAAGTAATTTGGCCCAAAGGCCGACATGTTCCTAGGCAAGATAGTGCATAACTCAACCTGTCCCAACAGCATGTTTAACTCTGCATGAAAATGCACCTATACAGGATTAAACTGGTGACCCGACTTAACTACCAAAGAAACTTCTATCCCTATATAATCCAAACTGAATTTAAAAATGAGAAATTAAAACATAAAATGAAAACTAAATTGAACCAGTGAGATTACAAGTTGATTGAATGAATTAGTAGCACTAATAAAACCCTTATACTGAAAATAAGAAGGAAATTTACACGTCTGAATGGTGAGCAGCCACAGATACATGTCAACCCCTGGGCTCACAATATATACAACAGATTTACAAAATGTACAAAAGATTCCTCCCCCAAGTCCATCCACTATTCTGTCCCGTTAACCGGGGACCCAATTAAAATGTTTAAAACTTAAAGTCATTGTTGTAGAGTGACTCTATGTCCACTGGTTCTAGTGGGTTACATCACACTGTGTAAAAAATATAATATGGATTGATGTCATCTTATTTTTTCCATGGGTGTGAAGTGGTGATCTCCGGGCCTACATGATAGGGTGTTTGTGGTTCGTGCTCGCTATTCTCCTCCGGCAGATGAAGTTGAGAGAGAGAGTCTGGATGTTAATGGTTCAGGATGGAGCTGTTCCCCGTCTCAGCGGAGGACCCGCAGATCTGTAGTAGTTTAGCCTGCCATAGATAGAAGATGGTGCAACGAAAAGCTCTTCTCTGTCGGAGAAGAATTCAAGCGAAGCGAACGCTTAGTCGGCCAGCCAGAGACAACCTTAACCAAACCCAGTTCCGGCTTTTTCACTTGCAAACAGCGGCACGTGCTAGAGTGCAGCACTAACCGGGCACACTTAAATACTATATTACAGTATAGTTTGCGTGTATCTGTTAAACACAGTACGGCATTTTTCGTCAGCTTTGGCGTTAAATGCCGTACACGCGCCGATCTATTTTAGACTCGGCACATACTTTTTATAAATATTCTTTCTTCTAATGCTTTTACTATTTTCAGAGCTCCCATATGTCCATACCTGACATGGTAATCTCTGATTAATTTATCTTCTATTGATGCGGAAACTACCAGCTTCCAATTTCCTTGACTCCCTTGGTTTTTAATAAATAATACATCATTGTGGATACAATAAAATTGTGTAATTATTTCTTCTGATTCCAGTACTCTCCTCCGGATGTTTACTAATTTTGTGTCCTGTTTCTGCTGTTGTACTATTTCACTGACTATATCTTCCAGGTCCTTTCTATTCTTCAATATATGATACACTTTGGCGATTTGCTCCTTTTCTCCTTCAAATGTTTGATTTTGAACATTTATTCTGGATAATACGTCTGCCGCTACATTTTTTCTACCTGGTATGTATTCCCATGTGATGTGGTACTCTTGCAGAGCGAGGATCCAATGGGTGAGTCTGCCATGGCTTAGTTTGCACTGTTTCAAAAATGATATAGACTTATGGTCACTTCTGACTGTTATAGGGTACCCCAGTATGTACGTCCTAAATTTATTGCATGCGAACACAATGCTTAACAATTCCTTCTCCGTAACATTATAGTTACGTTTGCAGCTGTTCAACACTCTGCTGGCAAAACTGATGACCAGGTGGTGTCCTTCCTTATCCTCTTGATATAATTCAGCACCCAGACTGGCGTCACTGGCGTCGCAGTTTAAATAAAATGGATGATCAAAATTGGGATGATGCAGCATCACGGTTTCCAAAAATTTTTGTTTAATTAGTGTTAATACAGCATCCTGTTCTGTTCCCCAGGTCCACTTGTCTTTAGACGAAAGTTGTTTCTGAAATTTTGCCGTTAAATATGAGTAGTTATTTTGAAACTTACGGTAATAGATACAAATACAGAGAAAGGATTGTAACTGTTTCTTGTTTTTTGGGGTAGGGAATTTCTGGATAGGCTCTACCTTCTCTTGGGATGGAAATATCCCCCTCTCTGTTAAATTAAATCCTAGAAATTTTACTTCCTCCACGATGAACTTGGACTTGTCCAGCTTCAGTGTGATGTTGTTATTGGATAGTTTGTTCAATACTTGCTCCACTCTGGTACAGTGTTCGTTCCAGTCCAATGACGTTACGAGTAAATCATCTACATATACAGTAGTGAATTGTAGAGCCTCTTGACCTAAAACTTGGTCCATGCATTTCACGAAGACTGCGATGGAATTGATGAGACCGAAAGGTAACCTTTTAAACTGGTAATTCCTCCCGTCGAAAATGAAGGCCATGTACTGTCTACTGTGTGGGTGCAGCTCTACTTGCCAGTATCCGCATACTGTATCCCATGTGCTGATATATTTTGTTCCGTAAAATTTTTGCAAGATCTCAATTTCCCCTGGCGAAGTCCAGTCATTTATGATCATTTTATTTATCTCCCGGGCGTCTAAACAAATTCTTACTTTCCCACTCCTTTTGGGTATTGCGACGATAAGGCTTGTGTATGGGGATTGACTATATTCAATGATGTCCTCCGCCATCATTCGATTAATTTCAGCTCTGACTTCGTTCTTGAGAGAGTATGCTATCGGGTATGATTTTCGGTGAAAGTCTACTGGTTCCCGGAAATTGATCCTACACTGGTATCCTTTGACTTTGCCTGGAGTGTTGGAAAAAACGTGTTTATATTTTTCGTATATTTCTACTAAATTCTCTGCTTGTTCTTCACTTATGTGTTGGTCTGGCCTGGTCCTTTGAAATGTCCTGATCTCCTCGAGTTTCTCACACCATAATTCATGATTGTTATCTTCATAACTTTTTATTACCGATGTTCTATTGGTTCTACGAAAATAATTTTTCAAACCTGGGTCTTGGTTAAGTGCCGCAGGTGTATGGTTGCTATTTACCACCTTCCCTGACCATATTCCTCCTTCTGATGTTAAAAATACTATCCCTTGTTGCAAGTTTATTATGGCAGAACGCTGTCGCAGCACGTCCCATCCTATTAATACATTGAAAGGTAATCCATTCGCTACCAGGAATACAATTATGTTCTGGCTGGTTATGTCCAGTGAGACTTGCTTTCTGATGGTTTTATTCTGTTTTCCTGTCGCTCCGATAATGATAATGTCGTTTATTGGCAACGTTGGTATTGGTATTTTGCAATTTTGCTGGATTCTTTCTAGTTCTGTATGGTTGATGAGACAGATGTTTGACCCTGTGTCTATCATTATGGTTGTTATCGTTCCATTCACCGTGGCCTGGATATAAACTATTCCGTTATTGGTACTAGGTAATTGTTTATCCTCTTCTTCTAAGAGCTACTCTCTTATGTTTTTTAAGTAGTAGTTGGAGACAATTGTGATTGTGTTATTATTATTACGTCAAGTCATTTGTCTGTGTAGCCCAAGTGATTGGTCATGTGAAGGGTGGTCCTCAGTTTTCACTGACCTTTCTAGTTTAAATTCGGTGATTCTACGTTGGCCCGATTATCTGGCGGGTTTGTTGTCGGTTCAGGTATTGGCTCCGGTCTGCTATTCATATTACCTTCCAACGGTTCGGTGATTCTTTCCCTTTGTTATCTGTTATCGTTTGATGTTTGTTCGAAGTAACTGGAGTTCGTCTGTGAACTCGGGCAGTACCTCCTCTGGTTTGTTTGGTTTCTTCCTTGTATATAATTTACTTGGTGATGACAATCTCTGGTTCGGTTATCCCCGTTTCTAGTATTGTAAGTATTGGTTTATTAATGGTCAGTTTTGCTGTTAATAATTACTATAACATGAAATTATAAAAATATATTACTTTTTTGCTTTTTATGCTCTGGCTATAAATAAATTACAACTCAGCGGTTGGCTATTTTGACTTGGGTCGTTCAACTGAAAGCCTATTACTGTTTTCACTGCTTTATTCAGTCAAAAAGTTCTTTTGATTACGGCAAAAAGATTACAAAATGATTTTTGAAAGTACAATCCTTGACATCAAGTTAATTAAATATTATGATCTTTCTGTACAACAGTTTTCTTAAGTTTTAAAACAATAGTGAGTTCACTTTACAAACATAGGTTAAGTTAGAAATTGTGAATAAATCGTTTCTTATTTCTCAAAGTGTTAATAATGAATTTGAATAATCTTTTAATACTAATTATTGAATATTTTAATAGTTATTCAGTGTTTATAGTGTTTGAACCAAATTTGGATAATGTGCATTAATTCCTTTAAGTGTTGTGAAAAGTCTCGTGGGTGTAGTAAATTAATTTAGTATTTTACAGGGTAAGTAAAAAAGTAAAGGCAAATTTTATTTTCCCTGCTGCAATAGATGGCAGCACTGACTGAACAATGACATATAACCTCAAAGTTTTTTTGTTCTTTAGCTGTGTTGTTTCAGTGCTCAGCTCCATTTGTAGTGATTTCAGGGCATTTTATTATGAGTGCCCCGTTGTCCGTGTGCACTAAGGAAGAAATGAGGGGAGTGGTACGTTTTCTGCACTCTGAAGGGACTAAACCTGCGGAGATTATTCGCAGAATGCAGCAGCAGTACGGTGAGAGCTGTCTTAGTGAACGCAAAATTTATGAGTGGATAAATCACTTTAAAAATGATCGTGTATCTATCTGCGATGAAGAGTGTTCAGGTAGGCCATCCACTTCGAAGACGGACAAGAACATCGAGACAGTTGAGCGAATGATTCATGATGATCGTCGTGTCAAAATTGATGATATTGCACATGCGTTGAACATTAGCCACGGTTCAGCAGTTGCAATCATCCACGAATCACTAAATGATCGCAAAGTGTGTGCTCGTTGGGTACCACATTGACTGACAGACCAGCACAAACAGAAACGTTTGGAAATTTTGAAATCACATTTAAGGCATTTAGAAGAGGAAGGAGAAGAGTTTCTCAGTCGCATAGTAACCGTTGATGAGAAGTGGGTCCATCACTTCGAACCACAGAGTAAGCGGCAGAGTATGGTGTGGAAACATCCATCCTTGCCTACAGCAAAAAAGTTCAAAAGACAAGTTTCTGCAGGAAAGTTGATGATGACAGTGTTTTGGGATATGAAAGGTCCACTTCTAATTCATTACACTCCTAAAGGTCAAACAGTGAATAGTGACAGCTACTGTGAGCTACTGCGAGATCTGAAACCTAAAATCAAAACAAAGAGGCGAGGAAAACTTTCTTAAGGTGTGCTTTTGCTTCAGCACAATGCCCGTCCTCATACTGCGGGGAAAACAATCCAGTGCATTCAAGATCTTGGTTTTGAGCTGCTGGAGCATCCGCTGTACAGCCCTGACCTAGCTCCAAGTGATTTTCACTTTTTTGGTCCGATGAAGGAGCACCTGTGTGAATCCAAGTTTTCGTCAGATGACGAGGTTGTGGCGGCAGTGCGCGAGTGGCTGTGCACGATGCCACAAATCTTCTTCCAGGACGGAATTACGAAGCTTGTCAAGAGATGGATCAAGTGCATAGAAGTTGAGGGAGATTATGTAGAGAAATGATGTTACTTCTCATCTTGTTTTCACAATAAAAAGTTCCTTTTTAAAAATTTGCCTTTACTTTTTGACTTACCCTTTTACATTACAAGTTCATCGATGTTTGATGGATTATTTTCATCAGTTCTTGTGTTCGAGTCGTCCTTCTCTTATATTGGTTTTATTTCTTATACTTCTCAATTAATTTGGATTTATTTTGCTGAAAGGTTCTGTCAATTTTGTCTTTTCATCGTTATTATTGGTTTTCATTCATCTGTTTGGTTTATTTTACTAATTTTTATGGATCGACAATTTTGTCATCTGCCCTCTTCTGATGCTAAAAATGGACTCTTAATTCGTTTATAACGGTTTTATATAATAATGTTTTGTTGTCATAGTAACCAGCTCCTACTCTATTGGTTAAAAGCATTTTGTACTCATTGTTATAAAGCTTGTGTTTTCCTCAAAATGAATAAATATTATCTAATTAAGATATTTTCCTTGTCTTATTACCAATATTATTATTATTATTATTATTATTATTATTATTATTATTGAATAGCTTTTCTGATGTAGTTTATTTAGACATCAAACATGTTTGTTTTCTGTTATTTCTGGCCTATTTTAACATTTGGCTATCGTTATTCTTTTTACTTAATTTTGTTACTATGTTGTTTTTTTGCAATTATTTTGTATTTGTATTGTTCCTTGGAATGTTATTTTATGTTTACTTATCTTTTTCTCTCGCTGTTTACTGTTATTTGTGGATATTTTACAATTTTGGTTCACATTGTTTGAGGCCTACTCTGACCTATCCTTGTTACATTGTTTTTATTTTAATTTTACTCTTATTACTAGTTTTTTTATAGTTTTGTTTTAGTTAGTTTACATTAATTATTGATTTACATTCCTTAGTATATGGCCATTACAGTTTCTCTGACATTTTAATGCTTTTTATAGCTAATTTTATAACTTTAACATGAACTGTTTCTTAGGCTTTCATCACCATTAATACAACTTATTCTTAATACTATTTCAACAATTACAACATTTGCACCTTTCTATAATATCACTATTATCTTCTCTGCATTTCTTTATAACATCATTACAATAACTTCAAACATTTAACATATAATTTTAGCACTTAAACATTCATTTCTCTTTTTAGGTCTACCTTTCCTTTATACCATATTATTGGTGTAAAGTTTGTTTAGTCCTTTTAATTATTAATTCTAACTAATAACAATATTACTTTGACTAACATTAATGTATTTTTTATACTGACTAACAATCTAATCTAATGATATTTTATCTATTAGTGTTATTATTTGCTTTTCACCACTAAACTCTCTAATTACTCACTTATTTGGGTGTTTTTATATACTTTTTGTGGTTTAATTTTAATTCTAATTATCCACTTTCCTTATGCACTCTCATTTCCAGATGAGTTCTTGCTTATAATTATTGATGTTTATTTATCTTTTAGGTTACACTGGCACTTTGTAATGTTTCACAGTACTTTAGTGTTAATAGTGGTTATTCATATTATGTATTTTCTTGACATTATTCACTTTGGTGTGATCACCCTTATTATAATGTTAACTGGTAATTCACTTCCTACTCCTATCATGCACTCTTGGTTCATTTTATTTTGATTATTAGTATGTTATTTATTATATTTCACTTTTGTTATTATCATTCTTGTATCATGGTCTGTGTATTTTATTGTTTGTTTATTTCTTTATTATCCTATATTTACTTAACTAATATTACAATATTTTCTTTGGGCTTGTACTTTCCATGATTAATGGTACGTCTAATAATGTTTACTTGGTTTAATTTGTTAATTCATGTGTTTATTTCATTTCTTTTGTCATTGGGCCAATCACTTGGATTGGGTCATTATCATTTGTCTCGTATACGTTACAGTCATTCTATTTTTCTTTATTTAAAATTGTTAATTATTCTTCTTTATTTTGATGCTTTTTATTTTATATCCCTTCTCTGGTATTGGGCTGCTTTTGGTATGGTAACAATATTCATGAGGCTGTGAACAAGGTTGCATCAACTCCTCTTCCCCACGGTTAACTTTGTACACTTCCGCAGAGTTAATGGTACACATTTTTATTATATGGATTCATTTTACCATCCATATGAATCTCCGCCAATAATAAGAAGTTTGTACAAACAATAATTTGTGAACAAGCTGCACTTCAAACCATACTACGTAACATAACCTTTAACCCAATTTAATTGAAACCCTGCTATTCAATTATTTATAATGTATTTCTTGGTCCACGGTGCAAGACACTGCCACAAAATTAAAAACACATGATTACATCAAAGGCTTCAGAATGTAATACATTTTGTCACCGGACAAAAGGCTTGCCGCATGACAAATGGCGCCAATCGCACACTCTAGTGTTTTTGGTGGCCCTAAAAAGGACCGGGTGGCGAGAAAGCT
This sequence comes from Magicicada septendecula, assembly GCA_034769895.1. Classification (NCBI taxonomy): domain Eukaryota; kingdom Metazoa; phylum Arthropoda; class Insecta; order Hemiptera; family Cicadidae; genus Magicicada; species Magicicada septendecula. The sequence continues at coordinate 218,684,474 of CM068372.1, forward strand.
GATGTTGGTCGTGCCACGCTGAGATGTTCGGCGGCAGCGCTGTAGCATGTAGCATGTAGCACTACAGTAGCGGGGCGTCTTTGCACCCGGTGCATGACTGCAGCATCTGGGTCGAGCCCAATGGCTGCCTGAGGATAAACTTAGAGCTGGTACATTCGACAGGTGCCTAAAACTGGAATGGACAACCGCCAACCAGTTAACTGAGAAGGCGGGGGAGATAAGTTTCATTTTTATTTATTTTTAAAAATGTTGTGCAATCGGTGGGCACTGCCGCATGAACGGGTTCAGGTGAAGATGTCACCCGTTCCCAGTCCCGCGTGCAGACGCCGTGAGGCGTCGGTCGCTCCCCGCGAGGCGGAGAGCCTCCGTGCCAGTGATAGCGCGGTCAGCATACTAGGAAGGGAGGAAGGAAACAGTTTTTCAGGTAAATTCTGGGGCATGGTCAGATGGTAAATGTGCAAGTTGTATTAAGTAATTTACTTAAAGTTATGACGGGTCATCGAGAATCGCCCGAGGGCGTTTGACCCGGACAGGGGGAGGTGGTTGCGTGGTGCTGATGGTCCTGAGGTAAGGGAAGGAAGAGGTCTCAGCTGCGGCAAAGAGAGTCGCAGCTAACGACCAGACAAAGGCAGAGAGAGCAGGAACTCGAAGACCTCCTCGAATTACACTGTTTCTAACAAACCAAGGAGATCCCGACAAGGAACGGAGGGTTCTGGATTGGAAACTTTCCAGCCTACGCCTGTTGGTGGCGGAGATAAGTGACCACCAAACAGGTGCCGCATAGGTCAATACAGACCGGAGAAACAACAGATATAGGGTAACTTTCGTGCGCAGCGCCAGGGGGCTGCGGCACGCGAGATGTGGGTAAAGTTAGGCTCGGACGCCGCGAGCCTTGGAGAGGGTATCAGTCACGTGGGCGTTGAAGCAGAGACGCCGGTCGAGCCGAACGACTAGATACTTCACCGACTCTTTGTAGGCGATAGGCCTCCCTTCCAGGGAGAGGGGCTGGCATCGGGAGATGGACTTACGAGTGAAACAGATCGCTTCGGATTTCTCCGTATTGATCGTCACCTGCCATTTCCGTAGCCAGTCCGGAAGCTGGTCCAACTGATGCTGCAGCTGTGTACTCGCAAAACGCGGGGACACAGAGCTGTAAAGATACATTGCATCGTCAGCGAACAAAGACAACGTGACACCGGGCAAGACAGGCAGGTCGTTCGTGTACACAAGGTACAGAACGGGGCCGAGGACAGATCCCTGAGGTACGCCGGCGGCGACGGGACGAACTGCAGAGCAGGTTCCGTCGACGCTCATCCTGAAGGTTCGGTCGCAGAGATACGACCGGAGGAAAAACGCTATGGACGATGGTATGGGGGAGTTAGCGATTTTGAAGAGAAGACCTTCGTGCCAGACTTTATCGAAGGCCTTGCTCACGTCCAGCAGTGCGGCGGCCGTAGCCGCTCGCCTGTTGGTGGCGTCAGAGAGTTGCGTAACCACGCGGACTAGTTGAAGCGTGGTCGAGTGCTCTCTGCGAAACCCGAACTGTTCGTTGCGGATAAAATTATCCAACAACGGCGAGATGCGGGCCAGCAGGAGACGCTCGAACACCTTCGAGATAACTGGCAAGAGAGATATAGGCCGATAGCTTTCAGGAAGCATGCGCGGCTTGCGGGGTTTGGGAATCATAACGATATTGGCAGTTTTCCACAGGCGGGGAAAGTACTGTAGCCGGAGACAAGAGTTGAACAGCTCGAGCACGAGGTCAACGCCTGAGGCCCGGAGATATTGTAATGCAGCGGCCCTGATCCGGTCAGGACCGGGGGCGCGACGGCGGTTTAGTCGGCCGACAGAGGAAACGAGTTCGTCTCTGTCGAACGGGAGGTCTGGGCCAGCGGGAGGGTGAGAAAAATAACCAGATAGGAAGTCCCGGACTTCTGCCGAGTGGGCAGGGTCCGAGACGCCTCCACGAACGGTAAATTGCGACTCCATGCAGTCGGCGAAGACCTCAGCCTTGCCTTCTGATGAAGACACAATCCCGTTCGGGGTTTCCAGCGGGTTGCGAGTTCTCTTCTCGCGGGTCAGTCTACTCACCGCTCTCCGGACGGAGGCGTGGTCGACTTCAAGAGACTCAAGATATAAGTCCCATCGATCAGAGTTTACGTCCCGCAGTAGCTGCTGGACGTAAAGGGACTGTTGTTGAAATCGTCGCCTAACAACTGGGTCACGGGTTCTTTGCCATCTGCGGCGGAGCTGCGGCAGCGCTTTCTGCCGGCCCAGGTTTTATGTACTAACCGGGATCGCTGATTGGCTCGCTCCGAGCACGTTAGTTGTCACGTCTCGCCTGCTGATTCCTGATTGGTTCGCTATGTCCGCCGCTGGTACCGGAGAGCAGATGTTCGCATACCGCTGCTGTCACAACTCCCCCGAGTCTTCAATGCTCTCCGGTAGCCAGCCTACTGCTCTTCTCTTGATCTAGTAGAGGTGTCTGTTGGACGCCATGTCGATTGGTGTGCCGGGTGGTAACTCGCTGGCGTGGCTGGATCTTGCATCCGCAAGATGATCGTCGCCCCACGTTGGGCGCCACTTGTCACCGGGCAAAAGGCTTGCCGCATGACAAATGGCGCCAATCGCACACTAGTGTTTTTGGTGGCCCTAAAAAGGACCGGGTGGCGAGAAAGCTGATGTTGGTCGTGCCGCGCTGAGATGTTCGGCGGCAGCGCCCGCTGTTCGTGGCGCACTGCAGTCCTCCTCTTCTTTCGGCATCGGGTGTAGAGTCAGCTGCGGTGCAGCGACGTCCATCGCTGGCGCGGAACTGGAGGGCGAAGACGCAAGAACGCCGGTTCTATTCTTCGGCCGTTCCTTCCGGCTGACTCCGCGCCGATGTCGTCCGAGAGAGGAGAGAAGATGAAGTGCGTCCGATGGTGTGGCGAAGATTATTGAATGGTAGTCATGGGATGGTTTACATTTTTCTCACAGGTTTTGAAGTTATGTCCTCTTACCAAGTAGGAAAGGGGTACCCTTTAAACGCTTAGGCGATTCACAGTGTAACTAACTTGGTTTACGGCATTTATTAAGTTCAGTAATTTATTCCAGCAATTTAATGAATTTTCATACTAAACAGTCTTTTTCGTTGCTATTTGTATCTTATATACATATGGCTATTGTTGTACCTATACGCGCGTTCTTATCCATTTTCAGTTTTTTAACCTAAGACCAAATGTGACGTTAGAACGCCGTTTACAAGCGTTCCATGCCTCTGTCGGTGAACTGACTCGTATGGCATCTTCAACAAAGCAAAGATCTTGTAGAGTATTTAGTAGAAAACCACGTTTTATACACCTTCAACCACGTAGGCCTACTTGCGCACCCTATAACTTGACTTTGAAATGTTTGTTTTTGTGGGCCTGATTCAATTCTGTGGCAAACGGTAGACTGATTGCAGCGAACATTTACCGACACTATACAAGGTTTGATCAAAACGTTCGTGCAATATTTGTTGATTTGAAAAATTATGCCTTGATTCATCTACATTAATGTTTCTCCTGTCAGAGTAATCACAGGTACATACGATCCGATTACAGCCTATCAACGTCTATTCCAGTCTTCAAAACGTTAATTGAATCCATTTTTTAGTATAGCCTCAAGCTTGCTCAGCGAGTTTTGTTTTACGTCTTTAACAGTCTGCGAAACGTTACAGTATCTTTTCGTGGTATTTTGTATTATTGGGAAGAAGAAAAATCGCGCTGGGGCATATTTGGCAAAAGCGGACAGTTACAATGTCATTGTGACGATTCTTTTCCCTAACATTCTTGAACAAGGAATGACGTGCATCTGGTGCAATACATTATGCAACACACGTTCTGTCCTGAACTTAGTTTTCCTCTATCACCTGTCTTTTTAAAGTAACAATAACGTTTTGAGTGCTAAAATTGAGGTTTTATATATTAATGTTCTTTCACAACAAAAATAAATTTAATTAATCTATTTAATCTCAAATAAACTATTACTAATTGTTCTAAAGAGTGCTTCTATCTGTGAGCTCCCGTGGAGCTAATAGATCCTTCCGCCGTCTTGATTTTGTTGGTAATGGCTTTTCTTGTTTCACGTGAGACAGCAGCTTAAAAGAAGGACATGGACTTTTCGATATGACCCCGTAATAGACTGAGAGCTGACGGTAAAAATTCCAGCCAATAAGTAAACAGAAGAAAATGTTTTGAAAATGGTAGTTCACACAGCGAGAATGGAAAAAATCATTTTGTGCCTGGGCGGAAGTTGTTCAATAATTTTTTCTACCCCACCCCCGCAAAATTTTTTGCACAGCAATTCAGCCAATAAAGTAACAACTTAAAATTACTGCGAAAACTTGGTGTTTATATAGTTGAGTAAAAAATATTTTTGTGCCTCATTAAATCTTGTTGGAATGTTTTGGCACAATTGTTTTTTTATTTGTTTTTTTGAGCTGTTACTATACACATCGAGTAACAGCTTCAAATCATGATTAAATTCAAGTTTATACTTTCTTTTAATGAAATATGCATTTGTGCCACGTCTAAGCCTGTCAGAAGTACCTGGCACAAAGCTTTGTATTCCTAAAAATAACATGGAATTCCCATCCGCATAGGTTCTCCTCGCAGGTATATTTCCAGCTGGTAATTTTAGAAAACTATTGTTGTTCGTCCAATTAGTGATTACGAATGCTATGCTATGCCATTGTACTGTATTTCTGAATACTCTATTTTTTCAATATACCACTAAAATAAGATAGAGAGTGACGCAATAACATGCAATTTCTAGTATCATATATTACATGAGTATTTGGGAATAAAATGGTAAACACTATGGGAATGGGAATAATTATCACTATTTACAAAAAGTAATAATGATTTATTACAGCATTTTACAAAACATACATATATAATATAATTAAATTGGTCTTTAACGCACTTATAATTAAATGAATTGAACTATACAGAAAATTGTAATATTATTAATTTAGTTCATTTTTTTCATGCGTCAATTACTACTTTTTTAATTTTTACCCAACATCATTATAATCATCACTATTATTATCAACTTCATTAAATTCTTTATCTTCGTCTGTCTCTACCAGGACAATGTCTTCAACTAAAAGAGGTGTGGGCTCACCTTCGAACTAAAGTGGTTCGATTTTGTCGTCATCGACAATCCAACCGCATTGTTCTGGTAACAGTTTGACGCAGTTTACTTCTGTAGCATTTTGCCACATTGACGTTGCATAAATTGTACGTAAGATCTTTTGTTTCAGTGATCTCCAGCATGGAGGAATTAGGGTTGAATCAAAGCTTTTCACTTTTTTTACAAAATATTCCGCGACCGACCGCGACGTTGATGAAAATCGACTTTGAAAAATTAACAATCTGGCATCGTTTACGCTCTTACAATTTATGCCGTAAAATTTGGATGTAAATTCTTGTAATATTTCCATGTTCTTCATATTATCAATTTTGTTTAAACAAGGAAATACATGTTGAACTTGCAGATTTTTTTCTAATTCTTTAAATGGCTTTACCTTTCCTTTCCTATAAAAACTAGCAGTGTAATCACACCCTGTGTATGCGTGAAAGCACGACACAAAAGATCACCAAGTGTTTCAGCTAATTTTGTACAATTTATTACGTTAGGCTTTGATCCTATCGTGCTTAAATATATTTCTAATGTCGGTAATTTATGTATATTTCCAAGTACAATAACAAGGATGTCGGTGTCAGACGCTTTAATCATGACCTTTTTATTATTTTCCAGTTTACTCAAATGATAAATGATTCGGGTATCAGCTTCTTCATGGTGATAATCGTAATTTAGTTCAACTGTTTTTCAAAAAACAGTATTATCCATAATTCGATATAAGAAACATTGATCTCTATTTGTAATATAAACTTTTTTATTGCGCAAAAATGGTACCACATTATTATAACACCAATATTCTGATAAAAAAGAAATTAATGCTTCTTTGAATTTAATATTTTTTAAAGCCTTATAAAAATCATTGGGCCTCTTTTGTGATGGTCCAAGTATTGTATAAGGAGTACTAATTTCATTACGATTGAGCCTTTCTATTTCCTTAATCGAGGGGATGAAATATTGATCAAAAATGATATGAATTTCGGATGCGGTTGTATTACAAATTTTTGACAATATTACTTCTGCTATTTTATCAAACGTTTGAGGAACTGATGGACCTAAATGGTATACAAAGTAAAACCCATCAATTATATCAACATCTATTCGAGTTGGTGGTAAGTTCTCGTTAGAAGAGTGTAATATTTTTTTAAGTGCTGATTTATCTGTTTTGTGTATTTCCCCAGTACATTTGCATAAAGCAGGTGGTGCTGGTGATAATGGATATGATAAACATTGCGCCATATCAATTTTTTCTTCTAAGGCAATTTCCAGCAACCGGCCAAAAATATCACGCTCCATTTTAATTAAGACGTTTTTACTACCATCAGTAATTTTTTGCATTTTTCTCAGACATTCCGACGCAAAATTCTTAATGATATTCTTTTTTATTGATGCTTCAAATCTATCGCGATCATTATTGCAAGCTATTATAAAATTTTCTTTCTGTTCTTCGCCTAATTTATATACATTCAGTAGAAAACAAGCAGTCTCTTTAGACGCAGCCCGACCGGTGACAATATTAAATGAACTATTATTATCTATTCTTTCATCAAATGGATTTATATTTTTATTTATCTTATCGATTATGTTTTCTAAGCATTTTTGGTCTTTATTTATTCTATGCGGGTCTAATTCTTTGACGGTATCATTTTGCTTCGGTTATTTTCAAGTTTTGTAAGACTGTGGATATAATTTTTGTTCGTATGCTATGACTCAACGCCCAACGTTGCCTGGCGGTAATGGAATTGGTGAAATGGCTTATACCTGTTAGAGAATTAGCTGCATCGGCACTGATTGTTTGTTCTAGAGTTAAATCAACTGGTCGCTCATACTCTTTCGAGGCATGCGACTAAAAATAAATAATAATAATAATAATAATAATAATAATAATAACAATAGTTTTCTAAAATTACCAGCTGGAAATATACCTCCAAGGAGAACCTATGCGGATGGAAATTCCATGTTATTTTTAGAAATACAAAGCTTTGTGCCAGGTACTTCTGACAGGCTTAGACGTGGCACAAATGCATATTTCATTAAAAGAAACTATAAACTTGAATTTAATCATGATTTGAAGCTGTTACTCGATGGGTATAGTAACAGCTCAAAAAAACAAATAAAAAAACAATTGTGCCAAAACATTCCAACAAGATTTAATGAGGCACAAAAATATTTTTTTACTTAACTATATAAACACTAAGTTTTCGCAGTAATTTTAAGTTGTTACTTTATTGCCTGAATTGCTGTGCAAAAAATTTTGCGGGGGTGGGGTAGAAAAAATTATTGAACAACTTCCGCCCAGGCACAAAATGATTTTTTCCATTCTCGCTGTGTGAACTACCATTTTCAAAACATTTTCTTCTGTTTACTTATTGGCTGGAATTTTTACAGTCAGCTCTTGGACTATAACTACTCATCATTGTTCATCCTTCATGAAACTGACTATATAACAACTGACAAACTATATAACAACAGCAGTGCTGTCGAATTTTTGCAGAATAAACACATTCTGCATCGCGATTGCGGTCATCCAATGACGTTGTCTTTCCCAAAAACCTGACAGATGGTGGTGTAATAAAATATCGGTATGGAGAACCATACATGACTTCCATATTCTAAGATTTATATTTAAAATCATTTTCACCCAAACAGCCAGGCTGTGTCTTACCTGCCTTTTTATTGCTGTATTAAATGAAAAATATTATATTACATTAAAATGAAAAAATTATAATTTTATTGCCTGGCAACAAAATTATTTTATTTTTCACAATTACCATTGTTTCAAAAAGTTTAAATAAATTTTCAAGTACTTTACTCTTGTTAAAACGTAAAAGGTTGCAGGTAAACTACCCCTTCCCCTTAACCGATCTTCACCAAAATCGAAAGTCATTGAGACCTCTACAATTCAGGGACGTATGCAAATAATTATTTGATTCTGTTTGAATTTGCGGCTGTTATCGTTTGCCATAGAAAATACGCTTGATAAAAAAACGTTGCAGGTAAACTACCCCTTCCCCTTAACCGATCTTCACCAACAACAATAGGTATTGAGTACTCTACAAATCAGGGCTGTATGCAAAACATTATTTGATTCTGTTTGAATTTGCGGCTGTTATCGTTTGCCATAGAAAATACCCTTGTTAAAAAAACGTTGCAGGTAAACTACCCCTTTCCCTCAACCGATCTTCACCAAAAACAATAGGTCTTGAGAACTCTACAATTTAGGGCTGTATGCAAATAATCTTTTGATTCTGTTTGAATTTGCGGCTGTTATAGTTTGCCATAGGAAATACCCTTGTTAAAACATAAAACGTTACAGGTAAACTACCCCTTTCCCTTAACCGATCTTCACCAAAAACAATAGGTCTTGAGTACTCTACAAATCAGGGCTGTATGCAAAACATTATTTGATTCTGTTTGAATTTGCGGCTGTTATCGTTTGCCATAGAAAATACCCTTGTTAAAAAAACGTTGCAGGTAAACTACCCCTTTCCCTCAACCGAACATCACCAAAAACAATAGGTCTTGAGAACTCTACAATTTAGGGCTGTATGCAAATAATCTTTTGATTCTGTTTGAATTTGCGGCTGTTATCGTTTGCCATAGGAAATACCCTTGTTAAAACATAAAACGTTACAGGTAAACTACCCCTTTCCCTTAACCGATCTTCACCAAAAACAACAGGTCTTGAGTACTCTACAAATAAGGGCTGTATGCAAAACATTATTTGATTCTGTTTGAATTTGCGGCTGTTATCGTTTGCCATAGAAAATACCCTTGTTAAAAAAACGTTGCAGGTAAACTACCCCTTTCCCTCAACCGAACATCACCAAAAACAATAGGTCTTGAGAACTCTACAATTTAGGGCTGTATGCAAATAATCTTTTGATTCTGTTTGAATTTGCGGCTGTTATCGTTTGCCATAGGAAATACCCTTGTTAAAACATAAAACGTTACAGGTAAACTACCCCTTTCCCTTAACCGATCTTCACCAAAAACAATAGGTCATGAGTACTCTACAAATCAGGGCTGTATGCAAAACATTATTTGATTCTGTTTGAATTTGCGGCTGTTATCGTTTGCCATAGAAAATACCCTTGTTAAAAAAACGTTGCAGGTAAACTACCCCTTTCCCTCAACCGAACATCACCAAAAACAATAGGTCTTGAGAACTCTACAATTTAGGGCTGTATGCAAATAATCTTTTGATTCTGTTTGAATTTGCGGCTGTTATCGTTTGCCATAGGAAATACCCTTGTTAAAACATAAAACGTTACAGGTAAACTACCCCTTTCCCTTAACCGATCTTCACCAAAATCAACAGATCGTGAGAACTCTACAATTCAGGGCTGTATGCGAAACATTATTTGATTCTGTTTGAATTTGCGCCTGTTATCGTTTGCCAAACAAACAAAATTACCCTTGCTAAAAAAAACCGTTGCAGGTAAACTACCCCTTTCCCTCAACCGATCTTCACCAAAAACAATAGGTCGCGAGTACTCTGCAAATCAGGGCTGCATTCAAAAAATTATTTGATTCTGTTTGAATTTGCGGCAGTTATCGTTTGCCATAGAAAAAAAATCTACAGACAGACAGACAGACAGACAGACAGACAGACAGACAGACAGACAGACAGACACACACACAGACACTTTTCGGAAAACGACTTTTTTTCATGTTTTGAGTGTAGTAGAATCAGAATCTGCAATAATCTCGAACACGATTTTTTTTGCCATCACCATACTTCCATTCCTTAAGGAATATGGAAGTAAAATATCGGTATGGAGAACCATACATGACTTCCATATTCTAAGATTTATATTTAAAATCATTTTCGAAATGAAATATTACCATAGAAACTACTTCTTTCTACTTACTGCTTCACCCTTAACCACAGTACTGTGGTCACTAACATATACCACCTCACGTTATCGCACTCGATTTTCACTGATGATGGAAGTCGATGGCATTGCCGAAACGTCTGGTTTTGTAGAAAACATTGGACTACGGCCAAATATCCCGGGAAGGAATTTTAACAAAAACTACTTCTTTGTTGCCGATAACGTACACATATATATAAAATATATGCATAAAATTAATGGCTTGTATAAGTTAATGATTGATCTCCATTAAGTAGTGCTCAAGTTTCCAAAGTTTTAATATTATGATGTCCGTAATTAAAACATCAGAGCAGGTTTAGTGTGTATGAGGGTACACCGTGGACAAAAATTTTCAACATTTCCTATTGAGCGTTGCTTAGAATAAAGCTGTGAATCTACAGTGTACGTTTCACAGAACAAACACGCGGAAAAGAAGGAGCGCTCCGAAGTCACTCATGGACCCTCAGCATCTTGCAGAGGGTTCATTCCCTAAAGACGAAAAGTCTGTCTATGAATCGTTCCTCTGTAAACACGTGCAGTTACACTGCCCAGCGATCCACAGGAAGCAAATCGCTATCCACGCTGGACACTTTTTCGGCTTGCATGCGTTATGTTGGTATGGGTTCGGCACTTTCCATTTAAAAACCGTGCAAATGTAAGAAAATAAACATGAATGAGGCCAGAAATAACGCGAATTGTGTGAGTGTGTGTGTGTGTGTGTGTGTGTGTCTTCCCTGCCTTTTCATTGCGGTAGTCATAATAATAAAATGGAAACGTAAACAGTACATAACTGAGAAAAAAATACATAAATGAAAAAACCATAATTTTATTGCCTGGCAACAAAATTATTTTATTTTTAACAATTACCATTGTTTCAAAAAGTTTAAATAAATTTTCAAGTACTTTACTCTTGTTAAAACGTAAAAGGTTGCAGGTAAACTACCCCTTCCCCTTAACCGATCTCCACCAAAATCTAAAGGCCTTGAGTCCTCTACAATTCACTGATGTATGCAAAAAATTATTTGATTCTGTTTGAATTTGCGGCAGTTATCGTTTGCCATAGAAAATACGCTTGATAAAAAACGTTGCAGGTAAACTACCCCTTCCCCTCAACCGATCTTCACCAAAAACAATAGGTCTTGAGTACTCTACAAATCAGGGCTGTATGCAGAAAATTATTTGATTCTGTTTGAATTTGCGGCTGTTATCGTTTGCCATAGGAAATACCCTTGTAAACATAAAACGTTACAGGTAAACTACCCCTTTCCCTTAACCGATCTTCACCAAAAACAATAGGTCTTGAGAACTCTACAATTTAGGGCTGTATACGAAACATTATTTGATTCTGTTTGAATTTGCGGCTGTTATCGGTTGCCAAAAACAGAAAAAATTCCCTTGATAAAAAAAACCGTTGCAGGTAAACTACCCCTTTCCCTCAACCGATCTTCACAAAAAACAATAGGTCACGAGTACTCTACAAATCAGGGCTGTATGCAAAAAATTATTTGATTCTGTTTGAATTTGCGGCAGTTATCGTTTGCCATAGAAAAATGGAAGTAAAAATCTACAGACACAGACACACAGACACACACACACAGACACTTTTCGGAAAACGACGTTTTTTCATGTTTTGAGTGTAGTAGAATCAGAATCTGCAATAATCTCGAACACGATTTTTTTTGCCATCACCATACTTCCATTCCTTAAGCAATATGGAAGTAATAAAAAATTATTTGATTCTGTTTGAATTTGCGGCAGTTATCGTTTGCCATAGAAAAAAAATCTACAGACAGACAGACACACAGACACTTTTCGGAAAACGACTTTTTTTCATGTTTTGAGTGTAGTACAATCAGAATCTGCAATAATCTCGAACACGATTTTTTTTGCCATCACCATACTTCCATTCCTTAAGGAATATGGAAGTAAAATCGGTATGGAGAACCATACATGACTTCCATATTCTAAGATTTATATTTAAAATCATTTTCAGCCAAACAGCCAGGCTGTGTCTTACCTGCCTTTTTATTGCTGTATTAAATGAAAAATATTATATTACATTAAAATGAAAAAATTATAATTTTATTGCCTGGCAACAAAATTATTTTATTTTTAACAATTACCATTGTTTCAAAAAGTTTAAATAAATTTTCCCCAAAAAGTTTAAATAAATTTTCAAGTACTTTACTCTTGTTAAAACGTAAAAGGTTGCTAGTAAACTACCCCTTCCCCTTAACCGATCTTCACCAAAATCGAAAGTCATTGAGACCTCTACAATTCAGGGATGTATGCTAAAAATTATTTGATTCTGTTTCAATTTGCGGCTGCTATCGTTTGCCATAGACAATACGCTTGATAAAACAACGTTGCAGGTAAACTACCCCTTCCCCTTAACCGATCTTCACCAAAAACAACAGGTCTTGAGAACACTACAAATCAGGGCTGTATGCAAAATATTATTTGATTCTGTTTGAACTTGCGGCTGTTATCGTTTGCCATATGAAATACCCTTGTTAAAAAAACGTTGCAGGTAAACTACCCCTTTCCCTTAACCGATCTTCACCAAAAACAACAGGTCTTGAGAACTCTACAATTCAGGGCTGCATGCGAAACATTATTTGATTCTGTTTGAATTTGCGGCTGTTATCGTTTGCCAAACAAACAAAATTACCCTTGCTAAAAAAAAACCGTTGCAGGTAAACTACCCCTTTCCCTCAACCGATCTTCACCAAAAACAATAGGTCGCGAGTACTCTGCAAATCATTGCTGTATGCAAAAAATTATTTGATTCTGTTTGAATTTGCGGCTGTTATCGTTTGCCATAGAAAAAAAATCTACAGACAGACAGACAGACACACACACAGACACTTTTCGGAAAACGACTTTTTTTCATGTTTTGAGTGTAGTAGAATCAGAATCTGCAATAATCTCGAACACGATTTTTTTTGCCATCACCATACTTCCATTCCTTAAGGAATATGGAAGTACACAAGTACTTTACTCTTGTTAAAACGTAAAAGGTTGCTGGTAAACTACCCCTTCCCCTTAACCGATCTTCACCAAAATCGAAAGTCATTGAGACCTCTACAATTCAGGGACGTATGCTAAAAATTATTTGATTCTGTTTGAATTTGCGGCTGCTATCGTTTGCCATATAAAATACGCTTGATAAAAAAACGTTGCAGGTAAACTACCCCTTCCCCTTAACCGATCTTCACCAAAAACAATAGGTCTTGAGTACTCTACAAATCAGGGCTGTATGCAAAACATTATTTGATTCTGTTTGAATTTGCGGCTGTTATCGTTTGCCATAGAAAATACCCTTGTTAAAAAAACGTTGCAGGTAAACTACCCCTTTACCTCAACCGATCTTCACCAAAAACAATAGGTCTTGAGAACTCTACAATTTAGGGCTGTATGCAAATAATCTTTTGATTCTGTTTGAATTTGCGGCTGTTATCGTTTGCCATAGGAAATACCCTTGTTAAAACATAAAACGTTACAGGTAAACTACCCCTTTCCCTTAACCGATCTTCACCAAAAACAACAGGTCTTGAGTACTCTACAAATAAGGGCTGTATGCAAAACATTATTTGATTCTGTTTGAATTTGCGGCTGTTATCGTTTGCCATAGAAAATACCCTTGTTAAAAAAACGTTGCAGGTAAACTACCCCTTTCCCTCAACCGAACATCACCAAAAACAATAGGTCTTGAGAACTCTACAATTTAGGGCTGTATGCAAATAATCTTTTGATTCTGTTTGAATTTGCGGCTGTTATCGTTTGCCATAGGAAATACCCTTGTTAAAACATAAAACGTTACAGGTAAACTACCCCTTTCCCTTAACCGATCTTCACCAAAAACAATAGGTCATGAGTACTCTACAAATCAGGGCTGTATGCAAAACATTATTTGATTCTGTTTGAATTTGCGGCTGTTATCGTTTGCCATAGAAAATACCCTTGTTAAAAAAACGTTGCAGGTAAACTACCCCTTTCCCTCAACCGAACATCACCAAAAACAATAGGTCTTGAGAACTCTACAATTTAGGGCTGTATGCAAATAATCTTTTGATTCTGTTTGAATTTGCGGCTGTTATCGTTTGCCATAGGAAATACCCTTGTTAAAACATAAAACGTTACAGGTAAACTACCCCTTTCCCTTAACCGATCTTCACCAAAATCAACAGATCGTGAGAACTCTACAATTCAGGGCTGTATGCGAAACATTATTTGATTCTGTTTGAATTTGCGCCTGTTATCGTTTGCCAAACAAACAAAATTACCCTTGCTAAAAAAAACCGTTGCAGGTAAACTACCCCTTTCCCTCAACCGATCTTCACCAAAAACAATAGGTCGCGAGTACTCTGCAAATCAGGGCTGCATTCAAAAAATTATTTGATTCTGTTTGAATTTGCGGCAGTTATCGTTTGCCATAGAAAAAAAATCTACAGACAGACAGACAGACAGACAGACAGACAGACAGACAGACAGACAGACAGACACACACACAGACACTTTTCGGAAAACGACTTTTTTTCATGTTTTGAGTGTAGTAGAATCAGAATCTGCAATAATCTCGAACACGATTTTTTTTGCCATCACCATACTTCCATTCCTTAAGGAATATGGAAGTAAAATATCGGTATGGAGAACCATACATGACTTCCATATTCTAAGATTTATATTTAAAATCATTTTCGAAATGAAATATTACCATAGAAACTACTTCTTTCTACTTACTGCTTCACCCTTAACCACAGTACTGTGGTCACTAACATATACCACCTCACGTTATCGCACTCGATTTTCACTGATGATGGAAGTCGATGGCATTGCCGAAACGTCTGGTTTTGTAGAAAACATTGGACTACGGCCAAATATCCCGGGAAGGAATTTTAACAAAAACTACTTCTTTGTTGCCGATAACGTACACATATATATAAAATATATGCATAAAATTAATGGCTTGTATAAGTTAATGATTGATCTCCATTAAGTAGTGCTCAAGTTTCCAAAGTTTTAATATTATGATGTCCGTAATTAAAACATCAGAGCAGGTTTAGTGTGTATGAGGGTACACCGTGGACAAAAATTTTCAACATTTCCTATTGAGCGTTGCTTAGAATAAAGCTGTGAATCTACAGTGTACGTTTCACAGAACAAACACGCGGAAAAGAAGGAGCGCTCCGAAGTCACTCATGGACCCTCAGCATCTTGCAGAGGGTTCATTCCCTAAAGACGAAAAGTCTGTCTATGAATCGTTCCTCTGTAAACACGTGCAGTTACACTGCCCAGCGATCCACAGGAAGCAAATCGCTATCCACGCTGGACACTTTTTCGGCTTGCATGCGTTATGTTGGTATGGGTTCGGCACTTTCCATTTAAAAACCGTGCAAATGTAAGAAAATAAACATGAATGAGGCCAGAAATAACGCGAATTGTGTGAGTGTGTGTGTGTGTGTGTGTGTGTGTCTTCCCTGCCTTTTCATTGCGGTAGTCATAATAATAAAATGGAAACGTAAACAGTACATAACTGAGAAAAAAATACATAAATGAAAAAACCATAATTTTATTGCCTGGCAACAAAATTATTTTATTTTTAACAATTACCATTGTTTCAAAAAGTTTAAATAAATTTTCAAGTACTTTACTCTTGTTAAAACGTAAAAGGTTGCAGGTAAACTACCCCTTCCCCTTAACCGATCTCCACCAAAATCTAAAGGCCTTGAGTCCTCTACAATTCACTGATGTATGCAAAAAATTATTTGATTCTGTTTGAATTTGCGGCAGTTATCGTTTGCCATAGAAAATACGCTTGATAAAAAACGTTGCAGGTAAACTACCCCTTCCCCTCAACCGATCTTCACCAAAAACAATAGGTCTTGAGTACTCTACAAATCAGGGCTGTATGCAGAAAATTATTTGATTCTGTTTGAATTTGCGGCTGTTATCGTTTGCCATAGGAAATACCCTTGTAAACATAAAACGTTACAGGTAAACTACCCCTTTCCCTTAACCGATCTTCACCAAAAACAATAGGTCTTGAGAACTCTACAATTTAGGGCTGTATACGAAACATTATTTGATTCTGTTTGAATTTGCGGCTGTTATCGGTTGCCAAAAACAGAAAAAATTCCCTTGATAAAAAAAACCGTTGCAGGTAAACTACCCCTTTCCCTCAACCGATCTTCACAAAAAACAATAGGTCACGAGTACTCTACAAATCAGGGCTGTATGCAAAAAATTATTTGATTCTGTTTGAATTTGCGGCAGTTATCGTTTGCCATAGAAAAATGGAAGTAAAAATCTACAGACACAGACACACAGACACACACACACAGACACTTTTCGGAAAACGACGTTTTTTCATGTTTTGAGTGTAGTAGAATCAGAATCTGCAATAATCTCGAACACGATTTTTTTTGCCATCACCATACTTCCATTCCTTAAGCAATATGGAAGTAATAAAAAATTATTTGATTCTGTTTGAATTTGCGGCAGTTATCGTTTGCCATAGAAAAAAAATCTACAGACAGACAGACAGACAGACAGACAGACAGACACACAGACACTTTTCGGAAAACGACTTTTTTTCATGTTTTGAGTGTAGTACAATCAGAATCTGCAATAATCTCGAACACGATTTTTTTTGCCATCACCATACTTCCATTCCTTAAGGAATATGGAAGTAAAATCGGTATGGAGAACCATACATGACTTCCATATTCTAAGATTTATATTTAAAATCATTTTCAGCCAAACAGCCAGGCTGTGTCTTACCTGCCTTTTTATTGCTGTATTAAATGAAAAATATTATATTACATTAAAATGAAAAAATTATAATTTTATTGCCTGGCAACAAAATTATTTTATTTTTAACAATTACCATTGTTTCAAAAAGTTTAAATAAATTTTCCCCAAAAAGTTTAAATAAATTTTCAAGTACTTTACTCTTGTTAAAACGTAAAAGGTTGCTAGTAAACTACCCCTTCCCCTTAACCGATCTTCACCAAAATCGAAAGTCATTGAGACCTCTACAATTCAGGGATGTATGCTAAAAATTATTTGATTCTGTTTCAATTTGCGGCTGCTATCGTTTGCCATAGACAATACGCTTGATAAAAAAACGTTGCAGGTAAACTACCCCTTCCCCTTAACCGATCTTCACCAAAAACAACAGGTCTTGAGAACACTACAAATCAGGGCTGTATGCAAAATATTATTTGATTCTGTTTGAACTTGCGGCTGTTATCGTTTGCCATATGAAATACCCTTGTTAAAAAAACGTTGCAGGTAAACTACCCCTTTCCCTTAACCGATCTTCACCAAAAACAACAGGTCTTGAGAACTCTACAATTCAGGGCTGCATGCGAAACATTATTTGATTCTGTTTGAATTTGCGGCTGTTATCGTTTGCCAAACAAACAAAATTACCCTTGCTAAAAAAAAACCGTTGCAGGTAAACTACCCCTTTCCCTCAACCGATCTTCACCAAAAACAATAGGTCGCGAGTACTCTGCAAATCATTGCTGTATGCAAAAAATTATTTGATTCTGTTTGAATTTGCGGCTGTTATCGTTTGCCATAGAAAAAAAATCTACAGACAGACAGACAGACACACACACAGACACTTTTCGGAAAACGACTTTTTTTCATGTTTTGAGTGTAGTAGAATCAGAATCTGCAATAATCTCGAACACGATTTTTTTTGCCATCACCATACTTCCATTCCTTAAGGAATATGGAAGTACACAAGTACTTTACTCTTGTTAAAACGTAAAAGGTTGCTGGTAAACTACCCCTTCCCCTTAACCGATCTTCACCAAAATCGAAAGTCATTGAGACCTCTACAATTCAGGGACGTATGCTAAAAATTATTTGATTCTGTTTGAATTTGCGGCTGCTATCGTTTGCCATATAAAATACGCTTGATAAAAAAACGTTGCAGGTAAACTACCCCTTCCCCTTAACCGATCTTCACCAAAAACAATAGGTCTTGAGTACTCTACAAATCAGGGCTGTATGCAAAACATTATTTGATTCTGTTTGAATTTGCGGCTGTTATCGTTTGCCATAGAAAATACCCTTGTTAAAAAAACGTTGCAGGTAAACTACCCCTTTACCTCAACCGATCTTCACCAAAAACAATAGGTCTTGAGAACTCTACAATTTAGGGCTGTATGCAAATAATCTTTTGATTCTGTTTGAATTTGCGGCTGTTATCGTTTGCCATAGGAAATACCCTTGTTAAAACATAAAACGTTACAGGTAAACTACCCCTTTCCCTTAACCGATCTTCACCAGAAACAATAGGTCTTGAGTACTCTACAAATCAGGGCTGTACGCAAAACATTATTTGATTCTGTTTGAATTTGCGGCTGTTATCGTTTGCCATAGAAAATACCCTTTTTAAAAAAACGTTGCAGGTAAACTACCCCTTCCCCTCAACCGATCTTCACCAAAAACAATAGGTCTTGAGAACTCTACAATTTAGGGCTGTATGCAAATAATCTTTTGATTCTGTTTGAATTTGCGGCTGTTATCGTTTGCCATAAGAAATACCCTTGTTAAAACATAAAACGTTACAGGTAAACTACCCCTTTCCCTTAACCGATCTTCACCAAAATCAAAAGACCTTGAGAACTCTACAATTCAGGGCTGTATGCGAAACATTATTTCATTCTGTATGAATTTGCGGCTGTTATCGTTTGCCAAACAAACAAAATTACCCTTGCTAAAAAAAAACCGTTGCAGGTAAACTACCCCTTTCCCTCAACCGATCTTCACCAAAAACAATAGGTCGCGAGTACTCTGCAAATCAGGGCTGCATGCAAAAAATTATTTGATTCTGTTTGAATTTGCGGCAGTTATCGTTTGCCATAGAAAAAAAATCTATAGACACACAGACAGACAGACAGACAGACAGATAGACACACAGACACTTTTCGGAAAACGACTTTTTTTCATGTTTTGAGTGTAGTACAATCAGAATCTGCAATAATCTCGAACACGATTTTTTTTGCCATCACCATACTTCCATTCCTTAAGGAATATGGAAGTAAAAGACCGTCGCACACAAATTTCATTGGACAAGTGTACTTGGTTAGAAAACTCGAAATTACCATTTGACATTGTTATATTCTTCATCTACACCTTGGCAAAGGAATATATAACCACCAAATTCTGTGATGACGAGTTCGGACTGGAAGAATTAGGCTACATGCGTGAAGTTTGCGCTAACTCTCTGGTCCAAAATCCCGTAGTAATAGGAGGGCCGGGGAAAACTGTTAAAGTAGAGAGTCGTGCTTCTCTCGCAGGAAATTCAAAGTCGACCGTGTATGTTCGGTGTTTGGCGGTATCTGCTGCGAAGATAAAGAACGTTTTCTTTATTCTCTACCAGACGAAACCGCTGAAACCCTGCTTGACACAATTAGTGCCTGTATAAGGCCTGGGACAACCATTATTTCTGATTTGTGGAGAGCGTAGGATGGAAAACCAAACTTGCCAGGATTGAATGTCTTCCATTTGACGGTCAATCACAGTCAGAATTTTGTGGATCCTGTAAGTGGGGCACACACGCAGGCGTTCGAATCCTTATGGGCGGCCGTTAAACGTCGCAACAAGCGTGAATGCGGAACTAACCGGAATCAACTACATTCGTACCTTTGTGAATTCATGTGGAGGTATCGCCACAACGACAATGCTTTGTTTCAACTTTGGTCAGATATTCATGCGTTGACCCTACTGGCCGCCTCAATAGTTACTGAATAATATGTATTAATTATATTACGTTTAAGTGTAGGTGGTAGTGTTGAACTAACTGTATCAAAGTGTAGGTGGTAGTGTTAAACTAATTGTATCATGCGTATCATCAACAGACGTTTTGCGTATTGGAGGTGTCACTTAGAATAATTAATAATCTTCCGACTGTAGACAGTGTATAGAGTACAAATAGTACAATGAAAGATGAACACATAGCAGAAGTTACCGAGTGCGGGGTTATATAAAAAAAGACCCGAAGGACATCTTGTTAAAATAATAGCTTAAACTTGTGATATATTTGTGTAAATTAATTAAAGTATACGTTTCGAAATGTGTAAAAGGTGTGTAATACAGCTGTAATACATTTTGTTATATTTGTGGTGAATTAAAATTCAAGTCACAAAAACGTAACTCACCCCTGTTTTGAAAAATGCCTATGAACTGTATTTTGGACGCAGAATAGGAAATCAAGATAAGCATTGGGCTCATAAAATATGTTGTAGCACATGTGCACGGAATTGGGTTCGAGGTAATGGCCATCAATCTCATTTGCCTTGCCTATGCTATGGAAAGAACATATGGCAGACTGTTGTTATTTTTGCCTTATTAGTGTGAAAGGTTACTCTGCTAAATCAAAGCAGATGATTAACTATCCAGATTTCGATTCCCCATTACGACCTGTGGCCACATGATGAAAGTCTTCCGATTCCTACTCCGCCAGCAACCTGGAAATTCATGGTGGAGCAACAACGAACACGTGCATGGTGCAAGTGATCCTGACTTTGCACCTTTCGTGTTATCTACGCCTCATCTTAGAACTCAAGGAGAATTACATGACTTGGTGAGAGACTTAAATCTCTCAAAAGCCCAGTTAGAGATGTTAGGAACTCGTTTACAGGGGTGGAATCTTCTGGATAAAAATATAACAGTGACCTCATGTCGACAAAGACAAGCAGATTTTGAAAAATGTTTTTCTTCCAGGGGTAGTATAGTGTACTGATGCAATGTGGATGATTTGTTTTTAGCTTTAGGGTAGACTCACATTCCATTAGTGGCGTTTGTTTATTGAATTTTCAAAGTTGAGCGTAAAAGCGGTACTTCTACACGACGGTAATACTACTTATCCTTCAGTGCCTTTAGCTCATTTAGACATGAAGGTTAGGTTAGGTTATGAAACTATGCACTATGGCTTATACGTGGAGATTTAAAAGAGACAGGAATGCAGGCAGGCTACGTCAAGTTTCCCGTCTTATATGTGAATGGAACAGTCACGACAGAACCAACCACTTCTTTCAAAAAGAGTGACCTCAAAGGAGCAGTTTTATTCTACGTTAAAAAATATTTTCCATAAGCCATTAGTGAATGCCAAAGATGTTTATCTTTCTCCATTACACACCAAACTGGGATTGATTAAAATATTTGTGAAGGCCCTAAGTAAAGAAGGAGAAGCGATAATGTACTTAAACAAATTCCCACGATTGAGAGAAGCACAAATTAAGAAGGACGTTTTCACCGGTCCACAAATAAAAGCACTGCTAAAGGATAAATAATTTGAAACTAAATTGAATAATTTAGCGGAAAGAGTTTGGGCTTCATTCAAGTCTACCTGCAACAACTTTCTTGGAAACAACAAATCAGAAGACTGGAACGAAATCGTAAGCGAACTAACCAAAACCTACGAAAAAATTAATTGCAATATGTCGTTAAAACTGCATTTCCTTCACACACGTCTGGATTTTTCTCTTCAAATCTGGGTGCAGTACGTAATGAACTTACGGAAAGGTTTCACCAAGATATCGTCATTATGGAGAAGAGATACGCAGGGAAGTCGAATGTCACAATGCTTGCGGAACATGGTACGAGACACTCCAAATGTCTACAAAAGGAAACAACCAAAAAGTCAACTCATTTTAATGTGGTGACTATAATTTAGTAATCGATATTTCCTTTAATGTAACAAAATTTTGCGATTTTGTAAATAAAAAGTAAAGATTATTTTGAATGTTCATCACTTCTTTCACAGCACTTAAAATAATTATTTAAGGCACTTTCACTTGTGAAAAACTTACTTATTTCCTTAAACGTCGTTAGGCAACAAAGTGAAAGTGCCTTAAATAATTATTAAAAAGTAAAGTGTTGGCCCCCCACAAAAAGTTATGTGATAGAGCTATTCTGAAATGGAGATTCGAATTCACCGCCCAAAAATTAATAAAAACCACCTGATTTCATCAAAAGGATAGACAGTCTGTTTAAATTTGTTGTCCAGTGTTTTCAGAATGGAATTTCCATAAATTATCGTTTCGTATAGGCTATCTGGACGTTTTCTACGAATACAAGTGGCCTAAAGTACCTACTGCTGTACTTGGTGATGAAAATTCATAGAAAAAAAAACTCGTACTACGATCCGTCAATTCGTTCACGACAATATTTGAATCTTTTGTACCATTTGTAAACCGCTTGTTCATGTCGGGGAGGCTCACCAGATGCCTCATTCAAAAGTGCAGTTTGCCTCATTCATTATACAAACTAAATGCACTTTCCTCAATCCTGCATTACACAGTGTCTAAAAATTGCCAAATACACCAAAACACACGTTACTCAATTAGCTGTCAAATCTTAACTACCGGCATACATCCATTAGAGCTACAATTTTAGACGACTGTCAAATATGTGTACCTACATTACATAAAAACTATTTTTTAATTGAACATTTGTAGCGGGGGGAAATGACATATCGGTATGGAGAACCATACATGACTTCCATGTTATAAGATGTATATTTAAGATCATTTTCGAAATGAAATATTTCCATAGAAACTACTTCTTTTTACTTCCATGTTCAATAAGGAAATGGAAGTATGGTCATGGCGAAAAAATCGTGTTCGGGATAACGGCAGATTCTGATTGTACAACCCTAAAAACATGAAAAAAGTCATTTTTTGAAGTGTGTGTGTGTGTGTGTGTGTGTGTGTGTGTGTGTGTGTGTGTGTGTGTGTGTGTGTGTGTGTGTGTGTGTGTGTGTGTGTGTGTGTGTGTGTGTGTGTGTGTGTGTGTGTGTGTGTGTGTGTGTGTGTGTGTGTGTGTGTGTGTGTGTGTGTGTGTGTGTGTGTGTGTGTGTGGAATTTTTTCTATGGCAAACGATAACAGCCGCAAATTCAAACAGAATCAAATAATTTTTTGCATACAGCCATGAATTGTAGAGGCCTATTGTTTTTGGTGAAGATTGGTTAAGGGAAAGGGGTAGTTTACCTGCAACGTTTTAACAAGAGTAAAGTGCTTAATTTTGATAAATAAAGTACCCTTAAAAGAAGCTCATAATAATCAACTGTAGAAAGGTAGATGAAATATCTATAAATGAAAAGGGTAGTGTTGAAGGGAGAAGGAGGTAATTGTATTTATAAATTAAAATGGTAGTTGATGAGGGAGGAGGTCAATTTTTATAAGTTTTATGTGTGTACTACGTTATTGACAACAAAGAAGTAGTTTCTATGGAAACATTTCATTTCACCTTAACAAAATTCTATATTTTTCATTTTAATTTAAATCACGTATGATGAGTGAAAATATGTCGTTCCTGGCAGGCAAGCATATCTCAATTATGTAATGTTTACGTTCCCAAAGTTTTATTATTGTGATTACTGCAATAAAAAGGCAGGCAGGACACACACACACAAAATTCGCGTTATTTCTGGCCTCACTCATTTTTATTTTCTTACGTTTGCA
Organism: Magicicada septendecula; assembly: GCA_034769895.1. Classification (NCBI taxonomy): domain Eukaryota; kingdom Metazoa; phylum Arthropoda; class Insecta; order Hemiptera; family Cicadidae; genus Magicicada; species Magicicada septendecula. The sequence continues at coordinate 218,708,002 of CM068372.1, forward strand.
CGCTTTTTAAATGGAAAGTGCCGAAAGCCACATCAACACAACGTGTGCAAGCCAAAAAGGTGTCCAGCGTGACAGCGATTTGCTTCCTGTGGATCGCTCACCAGTGTAACTGCACGTGTTTACAGAGGAACGGTTCATAGAGAGACTTTTCGTCTTTAAGGAGTGAACCCTCTGCAAGATGCTCAGGGTCCATGAGACTTCGGAGCGATCCTTCTTTTCCGCGTGTTTGTTCTGTGAAACGAACACTGTAGATTCGCAGCTTTACTCTGAGCAACGCTCCATAGGGAATGTTGAATTTTTTTCCACGGTGTACCCTCATACACACTAAAACCTGCTCTGATGTTTTGATTACGGACATAATAATATTAAAACTTTGGAAACTTGAGCACTACTTAATGGAGATCAAATATTAACTTTTACAAGCCATTAATTTTATCCATATTTTGAAGCAATAAATGTTTTAATAAATTAATACAATCTGTGTACTTATTTCTGTTATAATATAAGAATTACAAACTAATATGTGCATGTGTGTATGTATGAAAAATATATAAATATTTTCCCCTCTGGACAATTGTTTGCCCCTCCTGGAAAATATTTTGACCTCCCTGATGACTAGTTATTTACTAGCCTGTGTGGAATATAGCGTTATGACATGGATCAGAATGGTGGGTGTTAAACAGAAGACACAAACGTATTAAGGAAGAAATGTTTTGCTGAGAAATTTATAATAATACGGGTAAACAGAATCGTCGTTCTGAAATCCAGAAGACGAATGGAAAGAAAGACTCGATTTTAAAAAAGAAAAATGACTAGTTTGTATTAACAGAAAAGACTTTGATAACACTATAGACATCATTCACCCTCGGCCGATAACTCGCAGCGAGAGCCTAAGTTCATTACAGGAATCAGATCCCAGCTCCCTTTGGCCAGCTCTTCGTTCGACCTACAAACATTTTATTCAAAAGTCCTTCCTCACGAAGGTTAAGGATAGTCTCCACCCACCTGTCATGGGGGTACCATTTTAGCTGATACGTTATTTCTTCAGAACTCAAGCATCCACTTAGTTAATATTTAAATGATTTTAAATATAAATTTTAGGACATGGAAGTCATGTATGGTTCTCCATACCGATTTTACTTCCATGTTCCATAAGGAAATGGAAGTATGGTGATGGCGAAAAAAATCGTGTTCGAGATAAGTGCTGATTCTGATTGTACTACCCTCAAAACATGAAGAAAAGTCATTTTTCGAAATGTGCGTGTGTGTGTGTGTGTGTGTGTGTGTGTGTGTGTGTGTGTGTGTGTGTGTGTGTGTGTGTGTGTGTGTGTGTGTGTGTGTGTGTGTGTGTGTGTGTGTGTGTAGATATCCGCAAATTCAAACAGAATCAAATAATTTTTTGCATACAGCCCTGAATTGTAGAGTTCTCAAGACCTATTATTTTTGGTGAAGATCGGTTAAGTGAAAGGGGTAGTTTACATGCAACGTTTTATGTTTTAACAAGGGTAATTTTTCTTATGATGAATGATACCTGCCGCACATTCAAAGAGAATCAAATAATTTTTTGCATACGTTCCTGAATTGTTAAGTACTCAAGGTCTGTTGATTTCGGTGAAGATCGGTTAAGGGAAAGGGGTAGTTTACCCGCAACACTTTATGTTTTAACAACGGTAATTTTTTTTTGACGAACGATAACAGCCGCAAATTCAAACAGAATCGAATAATGTTTTGTATACAATCCTGAATTGTAGAGTACTCAAGACCTGTTGTTTCTGGTAAAGATCGGTTAAGGGAAAGGGGTAGTTTACCTGCAAAATTTTATGTTTTAACAAGGGAAATTTTTCTTATGACGAATGATAACTGCCGCACATTCAAATAGAATCAAATATTTTTTTCCATACGTTCCTGAATTGTTAAATACTCAAGGTCTGTTCATTTTGGTGAAGATCGGTTATGGGAAAGGAATAGTTTACCTGCAACATTTTATGATTATTAGTATTGTTGGTACTTTCACTGTGAACTTACTTGTTGTATTTTCTCATACGTCGTTTCGGAGTGGTGTGCTCCTTCTTCAGTGAGTTTGAATACGGAATGCGCAAACTGTCGATAGTTTTATGTATAACGGTTTTTAGTTAACAGGTTGTGTGTGGGTGGAGGTGGAGGGGATTGGCGCTGGAGTTTGAATTGTTGTGTTGTTGTTTACTACTATGTCAAATAGTGTGTTTGATTTTAATTGTAATTGGTCATTGAGTATGTTGTTGGGTTGTTTTTTGTTGTCTTTGTATATTTAAAATTGTTCTGTGGTGTTAAGTTTACGACTTTTGGGTAGGAAGTGTAAAATTTCAAGGTTGTTAAACCAAATTGTTGTAAAACCACAGTTACACCAATATAAAAAACAACCTTGAAATTTTACACTTCCTACCCAAAAGTCGTAAACTGAACACCACAGAACAATTTGAAATATACAAACACAACAAAACACAACCCAACAACATACTCAATGACCAATTACAATTCAAATCAAACACACTATTTGACACAGTAATAAACAACAACACAACAATTAAAACTCCAGCGCCAATCTCCTCCACCTCCACCCACACACAACCTGTTAACTAAAAACCGTTATACTGTAGGCCTACATAAAACTACTGACAGATTACGCGTTCCGTATCCAAACTCACTGAAGAAGGAGCACACCACTCCGAAACGACGTATGAGAAAATACAACAAGTAAGTTCTCAGTGAAAGTACTAACAATGCTAATAATTATTATAGTAGTGACCAAAGAAGTGATGAACATTCAAAATAGTATAACACTTTATGTTTTAACAACGGTAATTTTTTCTATGACGAACGATAACTGCCTCACATTCAAACAGAATCAAATATTTTTTTGTGTACGTTCCTGAATTGTAAAGGAATGAATGCCTATCGATTTTGGTGAAGATCGGTTAAGGGGAAGGGGTAGTTTACCCCCCACGTTTTATGTTTTAACAAGAGTAGTTGTTTCCATGACGAACGATAACTGCCGCACATTCAAACAGAATCAAATAATGTTTTGCAAGCGTCCTTGAATTGTGGAGTACACAAGGCTTGTTGATTTTGGTGAAGATCAGTTAAGAGAAAGGGGTAGTTTGCCTGCAACGTTTTATGTTTTAACAAGAGTCATTTTTTATGACGAACAATAACTGCCGTAAATTCAAACAGAATCAAATAATGTTTTACATATGTGCCTGAGTTGTAGAGGACTGAAGGCCTATTGATTTTGGTGAAGATCGGTTACGGGAAAAGTGTAGTTTACCAGAAACATTTCTTGTTGTAACAAGTGTAAAGTACTTAATTTTGATAAATAAAGTATCCTGATAAGAAGATCTTAATAATCCACTGTAGAAACGTAGATGAAATATCTATAAATGAAGACGATAGTTGAACGGGGTGGGGGTAATTTTCTATAAACAAAAATTATAGTTGAAAGGGGAGGGGATAATTTTTACTTCCATATTCCTTAAGGAATGGAAGTATGGTGATGGCAAAAAAAATCGTGTTCGAGATTATTGCAGATTCTGATTGTACTACATTCAAAACATGAAAAAAAGTCGTTTTCCAAAAAGTGTCTGTGTGTGTGTCTGTCTGTGTGTCTGTGTGTCTGTGTGTAGATTTTTTTTCTATGGCAAACGATAACTGCCGCAAATTCAAACAGAATCAAATAATTGTTTGCATACAGCCCTGATTTGTAGAGTACTCACGACCTATTGTTTTTGGTGAAGATCGGTTGAGGGAAAGGGGTAGTTTACCTGCAACGGTTTTTTTTTATCAAGGGAAATTTTTTTTTTGGCAAACGATAACAGCCGCAAATTGAAACAGAATCAAATAATGTTTCGCATACAGCCCTGAATTGTAGAGTTCTCAAGACCTACTGTTTTTGGTGAAGATCGGTTGAGGGAAAGGGGTAGTTTACCTGCAACGTTTTTTTATCAAGCGTATTTTTTATGGCAAACGATAACTGCCGCAAATTCAAACAGAATCAAATAATTTTTTGCATACGTCCCTGAATTGTAGAGGTCTCAAGGACTTTCGATTTTGGTGAAGATCGGTTAAGGGGAAGGGGTAGTTTACCAGCAACCTTTTACGTTTTAACAAGAGTAAAGTACTTGAAAATTCATTTAAACTTTTTCTAACAATAGTAATTGTTAAAAATAAAATAATTTTGTTGCCAGGCAATAAAATTAAAATTTTTTCATTTTAATGTAATATAATATTTTTCATTTAATACGGCAATAAAAAGGCAGGTAACACACACACACACACACACACACACACACACACACACACACACACACACACACACACACACACACACACACACAATTCACGTTATTTCTGGCCTCACTCATGTTTATTTTCTTACGTTTGCACGCTTTTTAAATGGAAAGTGCCGAAACCCACACCAACATAACGCGTGCAAGCCGAAAAAATGGACATCAATTTGCTTACTGGCGAAGCTAGTAGTTAATGAATGGGTAGGCAAAAATCTTATCTTAAATTTTTTTTAAGGAATCACTAAAAGGACGGTGGGTCAAATCGGACGCTGAGGTAGAGTTTGCTGTAACCGAATGGTTCCACAAACAGCCGTAAGAATTTTACTAGCAGGGAATCTACAGGTTAGCGCAACAGTGGAACTCATATCTTAATGTTATTGGAGACTTCTTTTAAAATCGTTGAATAAAAAATGCTTTACAGCTCTATACGTGTGTCTATTGAACAATCCTTGTATTAGTCATACACAATAATACAACTGATTGAACTTCAAATTTTTAAACTTGATTAGTTTCTATATATATGTTTAATGTTACAAATAATTCAAATAACAATATTGATCATCTGTTAGTTCAGCGGAATAACAGTGACACTTTTAATAACCGCATAAAATAAACACTTAGAAACAACACAGGCGCTTTAACTTAACTGTTTGGACCACAGAAGTGAGGCATGCCTCAACGCTCTATGTGTACAGCGCGGGACAATCCCCCCTCCCTTAACTTCCCTATCACACCACTACATTGCTTACATACGATGTATACAAAAAACGCTGAGGCAAGTTCAGGTTGCCTCATTCGCTTTAAACGAACTATGCCGAATCTCACCTGTCACCATCTAGCGGTCGCTCAATAAAGCACGTTTCGGTTTAATAAATTTGACAGTCGCAGTAACAATGTATAATCTTTACGTTATGTAGTTCATACGTATTTATAATTTTTATTCTACAGAATTTTTTAGGGTAGGCATTGCCTCAATTGCCTCCATGTAACTTCGCCACTGATATATATGTGTACAACGTTATCCGCAACAAAGAAGTAGTTTTTGTTAAAATTCCTTCCCGGGATATTTGGCCGTAGTCCAATGTTTTCTACAAAACCAGACGTTTCGGCAATGCCATCGACTTCCATCATCAGTGAAAATCGAGTGCGATAACGTGAGGTGGTATACATTAGTGACCACAGTACTGTGGTTAAGGCTGAAGCAGTAAGTAGAAAGAAGTAGTTTCTATGGTAATATTTCATTTCGAAAATGATTTTAAATATAAATCTTAGAATATGGAAGTCATGTATGGTTCTCCATACCGATATTTTTTATATGTACTACGTTATCGGCAACAAAGAAGTAGTTTGTTGTTAGAATACCTTCCCGGCCTGTTTGGCCGTAGACCAATGTTTTCTGCAAAACCAGACGTTTCGGCAGTGCCATCGACGTCCATCATCAGTGAAAATCGAGTGCGATAACGTGAGGTGGTATATGTTAGTGACCACAGCACTGTGGTTAAGGTTGAAGCAGTAAGTAGAAAGAAGTAGTTTCTATGGAAATACAGTATTTCACTTCGAAAATGATTTTGAATATAAATCTTAGAACATGGAAGTCATGTATGGTTCTCCATACCGATATTTACTTATTGCTTCAGCCTTAACCAGAGTACTGTGGTCACTAACGTGTTTTTGGTGAAGATCGGTTATGGGGAAGGGGTAGTTTACCTGCAACGTTTTATGTTTTAACATGGGTAATTTTTACTTCCATGTTCCTTAAGGAAATGGAAGTATGGTGATGGCAAAATAAATCGTGTTCGAGATTATTGCAGATTCTGATTGTACTACACTCAAAACATGAAAAATATCGCTATGGAGAACCATACATGACTTCCATGTTCTAAGATTAATATTTAAAATACTTTTCGAAATGAACTATTTCCATAGAAACTACTTCTTTCTTCAGCCTTAACCACAGTACTGTGATCACTAACGTATACCACCTCACGATAGTGCACTCAATTTTCACTGACGATGGCAGTCAATAGCACTGCCGAAACGTCTGGTTTTGTAGAAAACATTGGATCAAGCCCAAACAGCCCAGGAAGGAATTTTAACATGAAACTACTTCTTTGTTGCCGATAACGTAGTACACATGACATATAAATAAAAAGTTTCCCCTCCCCATTCAACTATAATTTTCATTTATAGAAAATTAGCCCCACCCCGTTCAACTAGCCTCTTCATTTATAGATATTTCATCTACGTTTCTACAGTGGATTATTAAGATATTCTTATCAGGATACTTTATTTATCAAAATTAAGTATTTTACTCTTGTTACAACAAAAAATGTTTCGGGTAAACTCCCCTTTCTCCGTAACCGACCTTCACCAAAAGCAATAGGCCTTGAGTTTTCTACACCTCAGGCACATATGTAAAAAATTATTTGATTCTGTTTGAATTTACGGCAGTTATCGTTCGTCAAGAAAAAATTTCTCTTGTTACAACATAAAATGTTACAGGTAAACTACCCCTTTCCCTTAACCGATCTTCACCAAAGTCAACAGGCCTTGAGTTATCTAAAATTTAGGGGAGTATGCAAAAACGTATTGGATTATATTTGAATTTACGGCAGTTATCGTTCGTCATATTACTAATTTACCTTGTTATCACATAAAACGTTGCAGGTAACCTACCCCTTTCCCTTAACCGATCTTCACAAAAATCAACAGGCCTTCAGCCTTAAGCAATTGAGGAACGTATGCAACAAAATATTTGATTTTGTTTAAATGTGCGGCAGTTATCGTTCGTCATAGAAAAAATTACCGTTGTTAAAACATAAAATGTTGCAGGTAAACTACCCCTTTTCCTTAACCGATCTTCACCGAAATCAACAAACATTGGGTCCTCTACAGCTCAGGAAGGTATGCAAAACATTATTTCATTCAGATTGAATTTGCGGCAGTTATCATTCGTCATAGAAAAAATTACCCATGTTAAAACATGAAACGTTGCCGGTAAACTACCTCTTTCCCTAAACCGATCTTCAACTAAAGCAATAGGTCTTGAGAACTCTACAATTCAGTGCTGTATGCAAAAGATTATTTGATTATGTTTGAATTTGCGGCTGTTATCGTTTGCCATAAAAAATTCCCTTGTTAAAACATAAAACGTTGCTGGTAAACTACCCCTTTCCATTAACCGATCTTCACCAAAAACAAGAAATATTGAGAACTATACAATTCAGGACGATATGCAAAAAATTATTTGATTCTGTTTGAATTTGCGACTGTTATCGTTTGCCATAGAAAAATATCGGTATGGAGAACCATAAATGACTTCCATGTTCTAAGATTTATATTTAAAATCATTGACGAAATAAAGTGTTTCCATAGAAACTACTTCTTTCCACTTATTGATTCAGCCTTAACCACAGTACTGTGGTCACTAACGTATACCACCACACGTTATCGCACTCGATTTTCACTGATGATGGCAGTCGACGGCACTGCCGAAACGTCTGGTTTTGCAGAAAACATTGGACTACGGCCAAACAGCCCGGGAAGGAATTTTAACAACAAACTACTTCTTTGTTGCCGATAACGTAGTACACATAAAATCCCCTCACTCTTCAACTATAATTTTCATTTATAGACAATTACCCCCACCTCGTTCAACTAGCCTCTTCATTTATAGACATTTCATCAACGTTTCTACAGTGGATTATTAAGATCTTCTTATCAGGATACTTTATTTAACAAAATTAAGTTCTTTACTCTTGTTAATACAAAAAATGTTTCAGATAAACTGCCCTGTCCCCGTAACCGATCTTCACCAAAATCAATCGGCCTTGAGTGTTCTATAACTCAGGCACATATGTAAAAAATTATTTGATTCTGTTTGAATTTACGGCAGTTATCGTTCGTCATAAAATAAAAAATTTCTCTTGTTACAACATAAATTGTTGCTGGTAAACTTTCCCTTTCCCTTAACCGATATTCACCAAAACAACAAGTCTTGAGATCTCTACAATTTATAGATGTATGCAAAAACTTATTTGATTATGTTTGAATTTACGGTAGTTATCGTTCGTCATAGAAAAAATTAACCTTGTTATCACATGAAACGTTGCAGGTAAACTACACCTTTCTCTTAACTGATCATCACCAAAATCAAGAGGTCTTGAGTCCTCTACAATTCAAGGATGCAAGCAAAACATTATTTGATTCTGTTTGAATGTGCGGCAGTTATCGTTCGTAATAGAAACAATTACTCTTGTTAAAACATTAAAGGTGGCAGGTAAACTACCCCTTTCCCTTAACCGATCTTCACCAAAATCAATAGGCCTTCAGTTCTTTACAATTCAGGAACGTTGGAAAAAATTATTTGATTCTCTTTGAATTTACGGCAGTTAACTTTCGTCAAAAAATTACCCTCCTTAAAACATAAAATGTTTCTGGTAAACTACTCCTTTCCCTTAACCGATCTTCAACAAAATCAACAGACCTTGAGTTCCCTTTAATTCAAAAAGGTATGCAAAAAAGTAGTTGATTCTGTTTGAATTTACGGCAGTTATCGTTCGTCATATAAAATATCGGTATGGAGAACCATACATGACTTCCATATTCTAAGATTTATATTTAAAATCATTTTCGAAATGAAATATTACCATAGAAACTACTTCTTTCTACTTACTGCTTCAGCCTTAACCACAGTACTGTGGTCACTAACGTATACCACCTCACGTTATCGCACTCGATTTTCACTGATGATGGAAGTCGATGGCATTGCCGAAATGTCTGGTTTTGTAGAAAACATTGGACTACGGTCAAATATCCCGGGAAGGAATTTTAACAAAAACTACTTCTTTGTTGCCGATAACGTTGTACACATATATATCAGTGGCGAAGTTACATGGAGGCAATTGAGGCAATGCCTACCCTAAAAAATTCTGTAGAATAAAAATTATAAATATGTATGAACTACATAACGTAAAGATTATACATTGTTACTGCGACTGTCAAATTTATTAAACCGAAACGTGCTTTATTGAGCGGCCGCTAGATGGTGACAGGTGAGATTCGGCATAGTTCGTTTAAAGCGAATGAGGCAACCTGAACTTGCCTCAGCGTTTTTTGTATACATCGTATGTAAGCAATGTAGTGGTGTGATAGGGAAGTGTAGGGAGGGGGGATTGTCCCGCGCTGTACACATAGAGCGTTGAGGCATGCCTCACTTCTGTGGTCCAAACAGTTAAGTTAAAGCGCCTGTGTTGTTTCTAAGTGTTTATTTTATGCGGTTATTAAAAGTGTCACTGTTATTCCGCTGAACTAACAGATGATCAAGATTGTTATTTAAATTATTTGTAACATTAAACATATATATAGAAACTAATCAAGTTTAAAGATTTGAAGTTCAATCAGTTGTATTATTGTGTATGACTAATACAAGGATTGTTCAATAGACACACGTATAGAGCTGTAAAGCATTTTTTATTCAACGATTTTAAAAGAAGTCTCCAATAACATTAAGACATGAGTTCCACTGTTGCACTAACCTGTAGATTCCCTGCTAGTAAAATTCTTACGGCTGTTTGTGGAACCATTCGGTTACAGCAAACTCTACCTCAGCGTCCGATTTGACCCACCGTCCTTTTAGTGATTCCTTTAAAAAAATTTAAGATAAGATTTTTGCCTACCCATTCATTAACTACTAGCTTCGCCAGTAAGCAAATTGATGTCCATTTTTTCGGCTTGCACGCGTTATGTTGGTGTGGGTTTCGGCACTTTCCATTTAAAAAGCGTGCAAACGTAAGAAAATAAACATGAGTGAGGCCAGAAATAACGTGAATTGTGTGTGTGTGTGTGTGTGTGTGTGTGTGTGTGTGTGTGTGTGTGTGTGTGTGTGTGTGTGTGTGTGTGTGTGTGTGTGTGTGTGTGTGTGTGTGTGTGTGTGTCTTACCTGCCTTTTTATTGCCGTATTAAATGAAAAATATTATATTACATTAAAATGAAAAAAATTTAATTTTATTGCCTGGCAACAAAATTATTTTATTTTTAACAATTACCATTGTTTCAAAAAGTTTAAATAAATTTTCAAGTACTTTACTCTTGTTAAAACGTAAAAGGTTGCAGGTAAACTACCCCTTCCCCTTAACCGATCTTCACCAAAATCGAAAGTCCTCGAGACCTCTACTATTCAGGGACGTATGCAAAAAATTATTTGATTCTGTTTGAATTTGCGGCAGTTATCGTTTGCCATATAAAATACGCTTGATAAAAAACGTTGCAGGTAAACTACCCCTTCCCCTTAACCGATCTTCACCAAAAACAACAGGTATTGCGTACTCTACAAATCAGGGCTGTATGCAGACAATTATTTGATTCTGTTTTAATTTGCGGCTGTTATCGTTTGCCATAGAAAATACCCTTGTCAAAAAAACATTGTAGGTAAACTACCCCTTTCCCTTAACCGATCTTCACCAAAAACAATAGGTCTTGAGAACTCTCCAATTTAGGGCTGTATGCAAACAATTATTTGATTCTGTTTGAACTTGCGGCTGTTATCGTTTGCCATAGGAAATACCCTTGTTAAAACATAAAACGTTACAGGTAAACTACCCCTTTCCCTTAACCGATCTTCACCAAAAACAACAGGTCTTGAGAACTCTACAATTCAGGGCTGTATGCGAAACATTATTTGATTCTATTTGAATTTGCGGCTGTTATCGTTTGCCAAAAAAAAATTTCCCTTGATAAAAAAACCGTTGCAGGTAAACTACCCCTTCCCCTTAACCGATCTTCACCAAAAACAAAAGGTCTTGAGAACTCTACAAATTAGGGCTGTATGCAAATAATCTTTTGATTCTGTTTGAATTTGCGGCTGTTATCGTTTGCCATAGGAAATACCCTTGTTAAAACATAAAACGTTACAGGTAAACTACCCCTTTCCCTTAACCGATCTTCACCAAAAACAATAGGTCTTGAGAACTCTACAATTCAGGGCTGTGTGCGAAACATTATTTGATTCTGTTTGAATTTGCGGCTGTTATCGTTTGCCAAAAAAAAAAATTTCTCTTGATAAAAAAAAAACCGTTGCAGGTAAACTACCCCTTTCCCTCAACCGATCTTCACCAAAAACAATAGGTCGTGAGTACTCTACAAATCAGGGCTGTATGAAAACATTATTTGATTCTGTTTGAATTTGCGGCAGTTATCGTTTGCCATAGAAAAAAAATCTATAGACACACAGACACACAGATAGACACACAGACACTTTTCGGAAAACGACTTTTTACTTCCATATTCCTTAAGGAATGGAAGTATGGTGATGGCAAAAAAAAATCGTGTTCGAGATTATTGCAGATTCTGATTGTACTACACTCAAAACATGAAAAAATGTCGTTTTCCGAAAAGTGTCTGTGTGTCTATCTGTCTGTCTGTCTATCTCTCTATGTGTCTGTCTGTCTATAGATTTTTTTCTATGGCAAACGATAACTGCCGCAAATTCAAACAGAATCAAATAATTTTTTGCATGCAGCCCTGATTTGCAGAGTACTCGCGACCTATTGGTTTTGGTGAAGATCGGTTGAGGGAAAGGGGTAGTTTACCGGCAACGGTTTTTTTTTAGCAAGGGTAATTTTGTTTGTTTGGCAAACGATAACAGCCGCAAATTCATACAGAATGAAATAATGTTTCGCATACAGCCCTGAATTGTAGAGTTCTCAAGGTCTTTTGATTTTGGTGAAGATCGGTTAAGGGAAAGGGGTAGTTTACCTGTAACGTTTTATGTTTTAACAAGGGTATTTCCTATGGCAAACGATAACAGCCGCAAATTCAAACAGAATCAAAAGATTATTTGCATACAGCCCTAAATTGTAGAGTTCTCAAGACCTATTGTTTTTGGTGAAGATCGGTTGAGGGAAAGGGGTAGTTTACCAGCAACATTTTTTTAACAAGGGTATTTTATATGGCAAACGATAACAGCCGCAAATTCAAACAGAATCAAATAATGTTTTGCGTACAGCCCTGATTTGTAGAGTACTCAAGACCTATTGTTTTTGGTGAAGATCGGTTAAGGGAAAGGGGTAGTTTACCTGTAACGTTTTATGTTTTAACAAGGGTATTTCCTATGGCAAACGATAACAGCCGCAAATTCAAACAGAATCAAAAGATTATTTGCATACAGCCCTAAATTGTAGAGTTCTCAAGACCTATTGTTTCTGGTGAAGATCGGTTAAGGGAAAGGGGTAGTTTACCTGCAACGTTTTTTTAACAAGGGTATTTTCTATGGCAAACGATAACAGCCGCAAATTCAAACAGAATCAAATAATGTTTTGCATACAGCCCTGATTTGTAGAGTACTCAATACCTATTGTTTTTGGTGAAGATCGGTTAAGGGGAAGGGGTAGTTTACCTGCAACGTTTTTTTATCAAGCGTATTTTCTATGGCAAACGATAGCAGCCGCAAATTCAAACAGAATCAAATAATTTTTTGCATACGTCCCTGAATTGTAGAGGTCTCAACGACTTTCGATTTTGGTGAAGATCGGTTAAGGGGAAGGGGTAGTTTACCTGCAACCTTTTACGTTTTAACAAGAGTAAAGTACTTGAAAATTTATTTAAACTTTTTGAAACAGTGGTAATTGTTAAAAATAAAATAATTTTGTTGCCAGGCAATAAAATTATAATTTTTTCATTTTAATGTAATATAGTATTTTTCATTTAATACAGCAATAAAAAGGCAGGTAAGACACAGCCTGGCTGTTTGGGTGAAAATGATTTTAAATATAAATCTTAGAATATGGAAGTCATGTATGGTTCTCCATACCGATATTTTTCATGTTTTGAGTGTAGTACAATCAGAATCTGCAATAATCTCGAACACGATTTTTTTTGCCATCACCATACTTCCATTCCTTAAGGAATATGGAAGTAAAAATTACCCTTGTTAAAACATTAAATGTTGCAGGTAAACTACCCCTTTCCCTTAACCGATCTTCACCAACACCAATAGATCTTGAGAACTCTACAATACAGGGCTGTATGCAAAACATTATTTGATTCTGTTTGAATTTGCGGCTGTTATCGTTTGCCATAGAAAAAAATTACACCTGAAATAAAAGTTGCTGGTAAACTACCCCTTTCCCTTAACCGATCTGCACCAAAAACAACAGGTCTTGAGTACTCTACAATTCAGGGTATAACCTCTTCTTTTGAGTTATAACGGAGGGAACCCAAAATAATTGGTTCTGCCAATTATTTCAGGCTGCCTTATTCGAGACGAGCTGAAATTTAAATCAGAACAACACACAGTAAGACATACAAGGAAACAGGGAAGGTGAAACTGTTGATTTATATACTCAGTATATGTGTGTAACAAGAAGACTGGCTTTATTAAACATTTGAAATATAACATTTACTCCAAAGAACAGATCCCATGACGTTATTAATTAAATTAGTAAAATTAAGTGAAATGCTTTATTTAGAATATGGGATCACAACAAATTTATCTAGCTATACCCCCGGATCCGGGTAACCATTGGTATTTAGTCTCTAATCTTTTAATTATATTTAATTCAAAATTTTATCTTGCAAGACTTTTACCTTTTTGCTTTATATATATTCCATTAGAAGAATGGTATTAATAACACTACGTTACGTTAATATCTAAACTGTTACAATTGAATGATATTGAATAGTTACAATTAAATTCTCAAATTTAAGTTTTTATATTCTTATAAAATCAATCGTCTCTGAAAGTCTCTTAAATAGAGTATTGTGTTACAAAAATATTATCATTATTCCTCGATAGACGTGCTATCGAGTCACCTCTATTTTTTTGGATGTAGTAATCGCCTCCATGTGGTTCCGTCTTGGGAGTCCTAAAACGTCGTCCTCGTCTTGGTCTGGTCTCTGTTGTTCATGGCTTAATACGTCTGCAGGATAGGTAGAGTCTTCTGCACAGATACTCGTTGATTCTCAGATGTCTCGAACTGCATCTTCGGTAGGGTATACTAGAGTTCTCACTTAGATGGTCCATGACCACAGGTCAGATGTTGAAAAGATTCGTCCATCGGTGAAGATTGCAGTCAACGTTTTTTTTTTTATTAACACTCGTCGTTTGTAGTTACATCTTTCTTCTTGTTACAAAGTTTTTGGAATTTTCTTTTTGTTAACGTTACATGTTACACTTTTTGTAACAGTTAGTAAAATACAAAATAATAATTAATTAATCCACACTAACAACAAATTGCATAACTTTTGAACAGAGCATTTTGCTCGTGCGTCTGCACAGCTGGGATTCGTCATCGCAAGAGAGCGATTTTTCGTCCGCTACCCTTGTACATTACAAGAGAGAGTGGGGTGTTTATTCCGCGAGCATATATAGTTCCTGTTTCTCTTTAAATAAACTTTTTTATTTATACAGACTATCGCTAGATAAAAAAATACATCATTTAAATTAATTGTTTTAGTTACTATCTGTGTCTACAGATACTTTAATTATTAACATTACTTTACTCTATTATTTTTAATTACAGTAGACTCGGAAAACATGTCGAGTCCGGTATCAACAGGTAGGCGCTTGATAGCAAGCAAAGGGTTAAATACGAACATAATAATTATTTACAATATGCCTTTTCTTTATGGATACTTTGCCCTTATTAATTACTTCTTCCATTCACACTTAGTACCTACATGTCTTTATTATTATTATTGTGAGATTTAAATGGTTAATTGTACGCAACCTTAATTAATTAAATTTTTTTTTTTTTTTTTTAATTCTGTAAATGTCACAATTTAAATCGTCACATACTCCGCCTCCTTACATACACAGACTCCTAAAATTTTGGTCAGCTATGTACCGAAAGTATGCTTGGGGAGTTCCGTGTGAAATTTCTCTCACCCGTTTCTGGCTGTATATAATTACTAGCAGCATAAGTCATTCTTGACTGGCTGTTTCTTACCATCTATACATATACTTCATATTTTACACGCTAATTCTACTACTACATAAAATTTACATTATAAAGTATTTTCAACATTCTAAGTTTCCTTAACTCTACTACTTATTACTACTACCGGATTTTTCCTTTTTCTTTCGTGAGAGTTTTTCTTCGTTATAGAATTTACTCTTTAATTACTCCATTACTTTTATTGGATGTCAGCTGACTTCTTGCTTTGCTCTACTTTCGATGAAGAGGATTCAAGGTTGATCAGGCCTCGTACCTACTTATACGACAAGGTAGCCAAAGGTTACTCAAGTACTTTTGCGGTTGAGTACTAAACATTGTTTTCACATTTACTTATTTAATTAACCGGCACTCTACTATTTTCTTCTTCAAGATAACGTTTTATCTGTGAAATATGTGTCCTTCGCACATATTTTTGAGTAGAGGGTTCGTACAGGCTCACAGTTACCGGAGTTAAGTATTTGTGAATTTGATAAGGACCGCACCATCTGTAAGATAGCTTGGAAGTTGTCTTATCGACTGCACTACTCGTTGGGTGCGTGTTATACATAACTAAGTCTCCGATTTGATATTTTACCTTATTATTCTTATTCTTTTTCTGGTAATATTTCCTTGACTTCGCTAAGTTTGTTCGTAAATTAGCGCGCGCTTCGTTCCATATCTTTCTAATATTTTTATCCCTAATTTCAAGGGGTAACAATTCATGTATTTTCCACTTTGTGGATAATGGGTGGTTAGGTTTATACTTGAACAATAGTTCGAATGGGGTTGACTTATGTCCTTCATGATATGCCGAATTAAAGGCGAATTGTATCCAGGATAGGTTCTGGTCCCACGAAGTATGGTCGTTAGCATGGTAGGCAATTAAAGCAGATTTTAGGTTTCGCAAATACCTCTCAGCTATATTACCTTGCGGACGATACTCGGTAGTGGTAATGTGGTTTATACCTAGTTTGAAACACATGTTCCTGAATTCCTTAGACTTAAACTGTGGTCCGTTATCCGACACTAGATGGACTGGAATACCGAAATCTTTGAATAATCTATTCTGTAAAATGCTTACTGTTGTCGTAGCTAAAACTCGCCGCATGGGGTACATCCAGACGAACTTACTAAACGAATCTACGCAAATTAGTAACATAGTATTTCCTGACTTGGAACGTGGGTAGGGTCCAGAAAAGTCTAAATAAATTTTGGAAAATGGGGTGGCAGGAATCTCAGATATTAACTGACTTATTTGGCTGTTTCTCGCTGGTTTGCTGAGTGCACACAACTTACACCTTTTTACAAAGTTAGCTATCTCACTGTTCATATTTTCCCAGTGATATTCTCTCCGAATCCGATGTATGGTTTTATTTATTCCCATATGTGCTCCAATGGTGGAAGAGTGATAATATTCCATTAGCATAGGTTTAATAATATCCGGGGCGATGATACGCAAATATTTTCCGTTAGCTATTCTACAACATAATACTTTCTTATTTAATAGGTATTTTTCAGACTTGTTTCCTTTTTCAAGTTGTTTGACGATCGGACTCAAACGTGGGTCTTGTTGTTGATAATGGGCTAAATCCGTAAATGCAAGAGGAAATTCGGTAATTAACGCATTAATAATCGGTGTCTCTCTACTCTTGTTTTCGTAATTATTACTACTAGGCTGGAACATACGTGACAGGGTATCGGCAACTACGTTTTGGGTGCCTCTAATATGTTGTACTTTGAATTTAAAACAATTTAATCTCAATACCCATCTTCCGATTCGACCTAATTGTTTTGGGTGGTTTAGTAGCCAGGATAAAGCTTGATTATCTGTTTCTAGCAAAAACTCTTTATGTTCTAAAAATGGTTTGAACTTCTCAAACGCAAAAACGATAGCTAAGCATTCTAATTCGTATGCGGAGTATTTCTTTTCTTGGTCCGTCAGGGTGCGTGAAGCGTAACTAATTGGTAATCGAGAGTTATCTACTTCCTGATAAATGACTGCACCTAGGGCTACACTTGAACTGTCGGTTTGCACAACAAACGGTTTACTAAAATCGGCTAATTGTAGTACGGGGGGCGATATGATGCTTTCCTTTAATTTCTCAAATGCGGTTTGGCGTTGCTCATTCCACTCAAATTTTACTCCCTTCTTTCTTAAAGTATTTAGTGGTGCTGCGATTTCGGCTAGATGTGGGATATACTTGTGGAAATAATTTATCATTCCTAAAAATCGAGCAATTCCTTTCGCATCCCGCGGTGGTAAAAATTCTCTGATAGCACGGGTTCGCTCTGGGTCTATGCTTACCTTTCCGTTGGCTTTTACGATGTGACCTAAAAAGGAGAATTGTGTCACAGCAAAATTTACTTTACTGGGGTTTACAGTTAATCCAGCTTTCTCTAATCGTGATAATACCTCACGTATATGTGCAAGATGTTGTTCCATTGACTCGCTGTAAATAACAATATCGTCTAGGTAGTGGTACACATATTTAAACTTTATGTCGTGAAATAATTTTTCTAACAATCTGCTACATACAGAACTACCTTGGGATATACCAAAAGGTACCCTTGTAAATTGGTATAGGTTGAAAGGCACGGCAAAAGCGGTGAGACGTTTCGATTCTTCTGAAAGTGGTATCTGATGAAAAGCCTGATTCAAATCCATAATGGTAAAAATTTTTGCTTTCGTAAAATAATGAAAAGCACTGTGGATGTCGGGAAGTGGAATGGATTCAAATTCTATCCGTTTATTTAGTTGTCTATAGTCTACAACTAATCTATGTTTATCGTTGCTTTTGGGTACTAAAAACGCAGGGGATGAATAAGATGAAGTAGAGGGTTCGATGACTCCTTGTTCTAATAGTTTATTAATTTGGTTCCTCATTACTTCCATTTTTGGAGTTGATAACTTGTATGGAGCTAAACGTATTACTTTATTATCGCTCAAATTTATCTTATACTCTATCAGATCCGTCAGTCCTAACTTTGGGGTGAGCACATTGGAGAATTGATTTATTAACTTTCGTATGTTACGTCTATCTTTACTTTCCAGATGACCTAATTCACATTCGTGATGCTTTAGATGAGAAGAAGTAGTGCTAGTACTTTCTCTGTTATTTGAATTATCCTCTAAGTTATATTTCCGTGAACGATCGAATCCAAAGTAAAATTTCTTATCATGAATATTTAGAATTATTCCTGTTTTACTGATAAAATCGGCTCCCAATATTAACTCGGGTCCTAATTCGTCGCTTACTAACATTGGAAAATACCACGTCAAATGTTTTATTTTAACTTTACACGTGATGATAAGTTTTATTATTAAGTTTTGTTTGTTAGCGGTTGAGCATTTAATGTTTACAGATTGACTGCGTTTTACTAAATTATGTTTAAATAACTTATTGGCGAGGTCATGACTAATTAAACTTCGCGTTGATCCGGAATCAATTAAACCAAGGGTGGATGTTACACCAAGGTCAACTTGTACATAAGGTAATTGACACTTACTGAAATTACACTTATTAATAGCGTTACATTTATCTATAAATTTTTTTACATAGGGGTCTAGTTTTCTTTTGTTATTATTATTATTTTGTTTTATTTTGTTGACTCAGACAAAGACACAGGGTTTTGGATCTCCCTGCCTTACATGTTTTTTGGATAATGAGTTTTTTTATTATACCTTTTTTGTTTACAGTATCTACTGAGATGTCCAGATTTTCCGCAGTTATAACACACATATTCTTTACGTTGTGTCTTACTGGTTTCCTGGAGTGGTTGAGCCTCCTGGGACTTAACATGGCCATTGGTTGATCTTCGAAATGGTCTTCTTTCTTGTATACTTCTTGCGTCAGATACTAAGGCATGCATTTCTTTTCTATTTTGTGTAGTGGATATCGATGCATGTCTGTGCTGATCTGCGTACCAAACATTGGAAGAATGAATACTACATTGTTCAATGTCCGCGAACGTAAGGGGTCTACTTATTAGTGCTAAACGGGAGCGTTCATCAGGAGACAAGCCTACTAGGATCGTATCGACCAATTGTTTTTCAGTCCAGTCGACTTGTAGTATACGTGAAGATTCTCGGATATCCGCAATATAGTGGGCCAGTCTTTCGCGAGCTCCTTGTACTCTAAGTACAGTACTTCTTTTGATATCCTCATAAATTCCAGTGGGGATAAAATATTTGATTATATTCGTATGAAGATCTTCTACTGAAAGACTTGAGTTTAATGTTTCTAGTACACGATCTCGTAAGGGTGGTTTACATTTGGGTAATATTACTTGCAGTATTTGCCGATCGTTTAATTGTTGTAAATCTTTTATTTGCAGCAGGTATTTTATAAACGTTAACAGTATCGTTATACTTAACCCATCGGTGTAAGGAATCTCATTAATTATTTTCTCTACTGGGTGGGAAATCTTTCCATAGAGTTCAACATTCAAATTTACGTTTTGTATTTCCTTCGAAGGATTAGTGGTCGCATTTTGACTAGTACGAGTACGCTGAACTTTAGGTGGTGGGGGTTCTTCTACATTAGGGGATTGAACAGGGGAGATATGTAATTTTTGTAAGTATTGCTCAATTTCCTCCATTCTCGATTCATCTGACTTTCGACGTAAGTCGTTAATAATTATAGGTAATTGGCGTAATGCCTCGTCTGCAAATTTCTGCACATCGGCGGGGACGACGGTGACGTCGGGCCAGCTTAATAAATTATTTAATCGGCGGGTTAAATGTTCTATACGTTGCGTAACGCGCAAAAGTTCCGTGGGTGATTTCTTGTCCTTAAGGTTCTGAGATAATACTATCAGTTCCCGATATTTCGCATAACAGGTTTCTCGTTCGCCGTCATAATCGAGTTCACGCAATTTATCTAACTGCGAGGTTGTCTCTGATCCGGTTTGGCGTAATGATTTTCGTAATTCAGACACGGTTACATTCACGTGTTTTAGACCTCGTAAAAGTGCTTCGTAGCATAGCTCATCTTTTACTAATAAATCAGGATTAAATTCAGCCATTTTCGTAAAGTGGCAAGAACTAATTATTCTACGATTAGTATTTACTACTATACAACGCTATATCATTTTACACAAACATAACAATATGAATAAATCGTATTCTTACGCGTTTATTAATAAACAATTAAAATGAGATGACAAAGGTTGTCATTTTACATAGAAAGAGAGAGAGAGAGAAATCTCACACATGTTTACAGATGCTTACGGCAAAAGATTCCCCCTTCGGTTATCAACACCTGAACAGACACGCTTCAAATAACAATACACCACACAAGAAGGGTGACCGATTGTTCTCACTCTAACTGGGGAGACCGACTACGATAATATTAAACAATCGCCAACAGGAAATTACATGTCCGAGATTGTCGTGAATGGGGTTGTTTATGAATGGGACTTTTAACAAGTACCTACATGGTTTGTTTACATTGGATTATATGTTACTCTTACTTTACACATATTATATTTACAAATAAAATTATCTATACTATATTACTATAATCTTAATTATTATTTTTATCTTATTTAAATTACTGACACATATTGAAATACACGAGTAAATAAATCAACAGCTTATGAATAGGGACACAATTACTGTTTAGCAACACAAGGCACAAAATTTTTTTTTTTATTAGTAGCAAAATTTAAACAAATTAGCAGAGTCGCGCATCTTATAACCTCTTCTTTTGAGTTATAACGGAGGGAACCCAAAATAATTGGTTCTGCCAATTATTTCAGGCTGCCTTATTCGAGACGAGCTGAAATTTAAATCAGAACAACACACAGTAAGACATACAAGGAAACAGGGAAGGTGAAACTGTTGATTTATATACTCAGTATATGTGTGTAACAAGAAGACTGGCTTTATTAAACATTTGAAATATAACATTTACTCCAAAGAACAGATCCCATGACGTTATTAATTAAATTAGTAAAATTAAGTGAAATGCTTTATTTAGAATATGGGATCACAACAAATTTATCTAGCTATACCCCCGGATCCGGGTAACCATTGGTATTTAGTCTCTAATCTTTTAATTATATTTAATTCAAAATTTTATCTTGCAAGACTTTTACCTTTTTGCTTTATATATATTCCATTAGAAGAATGGTATTAATAACACTACGTTACGTTAATATCTAAACTGTTACAATTGAATGATATTGAATAGTTACAATTAAATTCTCAAATTTAAGTTTTTATATTCTTATAAAATCAATCGTCTCTGAAAGTCTCTTAAATAGAGTATTGTGTTACAAAAATATTATCATTATTCCTCGATAGACGTGCTATCGAGTCACCTCTATTTTTTTGGATGTAGTAATCGCCTCCATGTGGTTCCGTCTTGGGAGTCCTAAAACGTCGTCCTCGTCTTGGTCTGGTCTCTGTTGTTCATGGCTTAATACGTCTGCAGGATAGGTAGAGTCTTCTGCACAGATACTCGTT
Organism: Magicicada septendecula; assembly: GCA_034769895.1. Taxonomy (NCBI): domain Eukaryota; kingdom Metazoa; phylum Arthropoda; class Insecta; order Hemiptera; family Cicadidae; genus Magicicada; species Magicicada septendecula. The sequence continues at coordinate 218,729,727 of CM068372.1, forward strand.
GATTCTCAGATGTCTCGAACTGCATCATCGGTAGGGTATACTAGAGTTCTCACTTAGATGGTCCATGACCACAGGTCAGATGTTGAAAAGATTCGTCCATCGGTGAAGATTGCAGTCAACGTTTTTTTTTTTATTAACACTCGTCGTTTGTAGTTACATCTTTCTTCTTGTTACAAAGTTTTTGGAATTTTCTTTTTGTTAACGTTACATGTTACACTTTTTGTAACAGTTAGTAAAATACAAAATAATAATTAATTAATCCACACTAACAACAAATTGCATAACTTTTGAACAGAGCATTTTGCTCGTGCGTCTGCACAGCTGGGATTCGTCATCGCAAGAGAGCGATTTTTCGTCCGCTACCCTTGTACATTACAAGAGAGAGTGGGGTGTTTATTCCGCGAGCATATATAGTTCCTGTTTCTCTTTAAATAAACTTTTTTATTTATACAGACTATCGCTAGATAAAAAAATACATCATTTAAATTAATTGTTTTAGTTACTATCTGTGTCTACAGATACTTTAATTATTAACATTACTTTACTCTATTATTTTTAATTACAGTAGACTCGGAAAACATGTCGAGTCCGGTATCAACAGGTAGGCGCTTGATAGCAAGCAAAGGGTTAAATACGAACATAATAATTATTTACAATATGCCTTTTCTTTATGGATACTTTGCCCTTATTAATTACTTCTTCCATTCACACTTAGTACCTACATGTCTTTATTATTATTATTGTGAGATTTAAATGGTTAATTGTACGCAACCTTAATTAATTAAATTTTTTTTTTTTTTTTAATTCTGTAAATGTCACAATTTAAATCGTCACATACTCCGCCTCCTTACCAACACAGACTCCTAAAATTTTGGTCAGCTATGTACCGAGAGTATGCTTGGGGAGTTCCGTGTGAAATTTCTCTCACCCTTTTCTGGCTGTATATAATTACTAGCAGCATAAGTCATTCTTGACTGGCTGTTTCTTACCATCTATACATATACTTCATATTTTACACGCTAATTCTACTACTACATAAAATTTACATTATAAAGTATTTTCAACATTCTAAGTTTCCTTAACTCTACTACTTATTACTACTACCGGATTTTTCCTTTTTCTTTCGTGAGAGTTTTTCTTCGTTATAGAATTTACTCTTTAATTACTCCATTACTTTTATTGGATGTCAGCTGACTTCTTGCTTTGCTCTACTTTCGATGAAGAGGATTCAAGGTTGATCAGGCCTCGTACCTACTTATACGACAAGGTAGCCAAAGGTTACTCAAGTACTTTTGCGGTTGAGTACTAAACATTGTTTTCACATTTACTTATTTAATTAACCGGCACTCTACTATTTTCTTCTTCAAGATAACGTTTTATCTGTGAAATATGTGTCCTTCGCACATATTTTTGAGTAGAGGGTTCGTACAGGCTCACAGTTACCGGAGTTAAGTATTTGTGAATTTGATAAGGACCGCACCATCTGTAAGATAGCTTGGAAGTTGTCTTATCGACTGCACTACTCGTTGGGTGCGTGTTATACATAACTAAGTCTCCGATTTGATATTTTACCTTATTATTCTTATTCTTTTTCTCGTAATATTTCCTTGACTTCGCTAAGTTTGTTCGTAAATTAACGCGCGCTTCGTTCCATATCTTTCTAATATTTTTATCCCTAATTTCAAGGAGTAACAATTCATGTATTTTCCACTTTGTGGATAATGGGTGGTTAGGTTTATACTTGAACAATAGTTCGAATGGGGTTGACTTATGTCCTTCATGATATGCCGAATTAAAGGCGAATTGTATCCAGGATAGGTTCTGGTCCCACGAAGTATGGTCGTTAGCATGGTAGGCAATTAAAGCAGATTTTAGGTTTCGCAAATACCTCTCAGCTATATTACCTTGCGGACGATACTCGGTAGTGGTAATGTGGTTTATACCTAGTTTGAAACACATGTTCCTGAATTCCTTAGACTTAAACTGTGGTCCGTTATCCGACACTAGATGGACTGGAATACCGAAATCTTTGAATAATCTATTCTGTAAAATGCTTACTGTTGTCGTAGCTAAAGCTCGCCGCATGGGGTACATCCAGACGAACTTACTAAACGAATCTACGCAAATTAGTAACATAGTATTTCCTGACTTGGAACGTGGGTAGGGTCCAGAAAAGTCTAAATAAATTTTGGAAAATGGGGTGGCAGGAATCTCAGATATTAACTGACTTATTTGGCTGTTTCTCGCTGGTTTGCTGAGTGCACACAACTTACACCTTTTTACAAAGTTAGCTATCTCACTGTTCATATTTTCCCAGTGATATTCTCTCCGAATCCGATGTATGGTTTTATTTATTCCCATATGTGCTCCAATGGTGGAAGAGTGATAATATTCCATTAGCATAGGTTTAATAATATCCGGGGCGATGATACGCAAATATTTTCCGTTAGCTATTCTACAACATAATACTTTCTTATTTAATAGGTATTTTTCAGACTTGTTTCCTTTTTCAAGTTGTTTGACGATCGGACTCAAACGTGGGTCTTGTTGTTGATAATGGGCTAAATCCGTAAATGCAAGAGGAAATTCGGTAATTAACGCATTAATAATCGGTGTCTCTCTACTCTTGTTTTCGTAATTATTACTACTAGGCTGGAACATACGTGACAGGGTATCGGCAACTACGTTTTGGGTGCCTCTAATATGTTGTACTTTGAATTTAAAACAATTTAATCTCAATACCCATCTTCCGATTCGACCTAATTGTTTTGGGTGGTTTAGTAGCCAGGATAAAGCTTGATTATCTGTTTCTAGCAAAAACTCTTTATGTTCTAAAAATGGTTTGAACTTCTCAAACGCAAAAACGATAGCTAAGCATTCTAATTCGTATGCGGAGTATTTCTTTTCTTGGTCCGTCAGGGTGCGTGAAGCGTAACTAATTGGTAATCGAGAGTTATCTACTTCCTGATAAATGACTGCACCTAGGGCTACACTTGAACTGTCGGTTTGCACAACAAACGGTTTACTAAAATCGGCTAATTGTAGTACGGGGGGCGATATGATGCTTTCCTTTAATTTCTCAAATGCGGTTTGGCGTTGCTCATTCCACTCAAATTTTACTCCCTTCTTTCTTAAAGTATTTAGTGGTGCTGCGATTTCGGCTAGATGTGGGATATACTTGTGGAAATAATTTATCATTCCTAAAAATCGAGCAATTCCTTTCGCATCCCGCGGTGGTAAAAATTCTCTGATAGCACGGGTTCGCTCTGGGTCTATGCTTACCTTTCCGTTGGCTTTTACGATGTGACCTAAAAAGGAGAATTGTGTCACAGCAAAATTTACTTTACTGGGGTTTACAGTTAATCCAGCTTTCTCTAATCGTGATAATACCTCACGTATATGTGCAAGATGTTGTTCCATTGACTCGCTGTAAATAACAATATCGTCTAGGTAGTGGTACACATATTTAAACTTTATGTCGTGAAATAATTTTTCTAACAATCTGCTACATACAGAACTACCTTGGGATATACCAAAAGGTACCCTTGTAAATTGGTATAGGTTGAAAGGCACGGCAAAAGCGGTGAGACGTTTCGATTCTTCTGAAAG